>VMDO01001490.1:0-205234 GCA_007922755.1 Pedetes capensis
AGGAGGAGGGGAGAGAGAGAGAGAGAGAGATAGGGAGAGAGGGAGAGAGAGAGAGAAGGAGAGAAGCTGCACCTAGGAGGAACAGGTCCTGCTAAATTGCAAGCCATGTGGCAGGTACCCAGGAAGGACAGGGGGCCCTGCATAATCAAAAGGAAGTGGTGCTTTGGGAGGACATCCCAAGAGAGGAAAAAGGAGGCTAGAGAGATGAAATACAAGAACAGAGAAGACTGTTGCGGGTTGAATCGCGTCATCGGTAGATCGTTTTGATATATTGAAATCCTAACTCCAGCTATCTGTGAACGTGAACATACAGATCTCATTCAAGAAATAAGTTCTTTTAATCAAGCGACAGTGACATTGTAATTGATCAGGGTGGGGCTTCATCCAGTGTGACCGGTATCCTTATAAAAAGAGAACACAGAAACCCAGGGTGGAGAATGCCATATGGAGACAGAGACACAGCGAAGACACCATACAGGGAACGGAGCGTGGGAAGGCGAGAAAGGCAGGAGCTGGGCCCCGACCTGCCCCGGAAAGCCTGGCGCTACCAGAAGCGCGGAGAGGCGAGGAAGGCTCCTCTTCAAGAAGCCCTGGAGGAGCACAGCCCTGCCAGCAACTTGATTTTGTCCTTGCAGCCTCCAGAACTGCCGGAGAACACAGTTCTGTTGCTTTAAGCCCCCCAGTCTGTGACGCTTCTTTACAGCCGCCCCACAAAACTAATCCAAGGCCTCGGCAAGACGGCGGGGGGCGGGGGGAACCCCAGTGAGCGGTGGAGCAGGTAAAGCATGTCTCAAGGATGAGAAGACCCCAAGTCCTCTTTAACGTCGGGAGGACCCCCGTGATATAAGCACCTCCTTCCAGCTCCCTCCCCATGTGAGGGGGACTTTGGGGAAGTTGAGGACCATCCTGCCTGGATCATCACAGTGTAGAACCAAGGCAGAGCAGACCCAGGGCCTGAGTGACATGGACCTAGAACCTCCCACCCAGCCCGGGGAATTCTCCGAAGTGCTCAAGGGCTGCACACTTCTGTAGCGCCTGGGTTAGAGCCCTGAGCCCTGGAAAGTCTGAGTCACGCGCCCTGGGCCATGCAGACACTCAGAGCGTGGAATTCCAGACCTCACTGCAACGAGGACAGGAGCCAGTCCGGCTGCCGGTCCAGCTGCTGCAAGGGCCCTGTAAATGGGGAGCAGATGTTATACAATAACCGCTCCATCCCTGGTAGGCATCTCCTGGGTCAGCCGCAGAAAACACAGGACTTCTGTTTTGTCCACTCACAAAGCCACACGGGGTGTTCTTTCCCAAGCACCCACTGCCTCATTCAAACAGAAAATGGCCGATGACCTAAAATCCTTCTTCCCCCACCTGATTATATCTCTGATTTATAAACCAAAGGGATTTCAGACACTCTTCAGAGGCATCAACCATGCAAAGACAGGTCACCATGGCTGGCCTCGGGGTCCTTTCCAGCCCTGATATCAGTGAGGAATTCATTCATTGGCCAAAACAGGAAAGGAGTCACAGAGCAAAGGAGATGAGAGGAGAACGAAGACTGCCCTTAGCCTAATGGGCCCCACAGCCTCCAGCCAGACCCTTGTGGAGTCCAATGCCATTAGATCTCGGAAGCTAAGCAGGGTCGGGCCAGGTTAATACTTAGACAGGAGACCACCTTGGGAACACCAGGTGCTGTAGGCTTGGGAGAAGGACCTGGCAACCCCCTCCTAAAAAACAATCTGCCATTGAAAACACTATGGATAGGAGAGAAGTACTGACAATACTGTTTTGTCTGTTGTATGTAGGGTCGCTATGAGTCAGACACTGACTCAGTGGCACCTAACAACAATAACAAATGGCCCCCACATGTCTGTCATGCTGTGTGGCTGGTGTGTGGCTATGATGCTGAAAGCTGTGCCACCGGTGTCTCAGATACCAGCAGGGCCGCCCATGGTGGACAGGTTTCAGCTGAGCTTCCAGACTAAGACAGACTAGGGAGAAGGACCCAGCAGCCCACTCTAAACAATCAGCTATTGAAAATCCTATGAATAGCAGAGAAGCACTGTCAAATACTGTGCCAGAAAATGAGCCCCCCAGGCTGGAAGGCATTCAAGAAATGACTGGAGAAGAGCTGCCTCCTCAAAGTAGAGTCGACCTTAATGACAGGAATGGAGAAAATCCCGTGGACCCCCCTTTTGCTGATGATTCAGAATGAGAAGAAACACAGTGGTTTCAACAATGGGCTCAAACATATAAAGATGGTGTGCATGGCACCATGTCGGGGAGTG
Organism: Pedetes capensis; assembly: GCA_007922755.1. Lineage (NCBI taxonomy): Eukaryota > Metazoa > Chordata > Mammalia > Rodentia > Pedetidae > Pedetes > Pedetes capensis. Next base: position 2,280 of record VMDO01001490.1, read on the forward strand.
TTTCATTCTGTTGTACACAGGGTCGCTATGAGTCGGACCTGACTTGATGGCACCCAACAACAACAATGGACAGGTGAGGCTCTAGGGACCAAATGACCCTGCTTGACATCATGGAAAACAAAGTGTCTAGCTGAGAAACCAAGAGACCCCTTGGGATTTGATCTCTGATGGGAGGTTTTGGTCACGTGAAAGTGGGGTGAGGACATTCCTGAGAGAGGGAACAGAGCGAGCAGAGGTTGAAAGGAGGCACCAGGTACACCTGGGAAGAACCCGTGGTGCAACTTCCACAGAGGATGGCTACGGAAGGAACAAGACAGGACGGCATGAGGCGGCGCAGGGTCTCAGGCATGGGATGTCATTCCACACATCCGTGGATGCCCTGGGAGGATTCCGACCGGGGAGTATCTGGTAAAAACTTGGCCAAAACAGGAAAAGAGTCACTGAGCAAAGGAGATGAGAGGAGAACGAAGACTGCCCTTAGCCTAATGGCCCCCACAGCCTCAAAGCTCTGCCTTGAGGATTCCTGACAGCAGGCAGGATGGATCGCAGGGAAGCCCGCCCAGAGGCGGAGAATGCACTGGAAAAATGGGCAAAGTCCTGGGAAGAGATGAGGCATGAGTGGGGCCAGCGGAAACGGCCTTGGAACCCTGGGACTATGGCTGAGAGGGATTTTGGCAGTGAAAACACACAGCTCAGCAACAGACAGTGCACAGTGACAAAGGGGAGGGAGGGTGACCGTTGATGCAGATTGGGTGATGGAGGGAGGGTGCCAAGGACTGGGCATCCCACAGGTAGAGCAGATCCAGACAGAAGGGATTGAGGATCCACTGGGTACAATGGGATCCACCAGGGGAGATCAGAAGGTGGACAGAGGTGAGTGATGAGCTTCAGGTCAGACCCCTCCTGCTGAGGTTACTTTGATGTGGACACGCCCACATTGATTGAGGCTACTGTCTTACTGAGGAGTGCCCTAGCCTCTTTCTTCTCCAGGACAGGGTGTGCAACCAGCACCTCCCATGAGGCTGTGGGGTGCCAGAGTGCTTCCCTTTCACTTTCTGTTCATTGTCCCTCCTCTTGGTGACTACGTTCCCCGAATGCAGCTAGATACGTTTGGGAAGAGGTTAAAAAGGAAATTGGCAGAACCCCTACGTTCTTTTTTATTTTTCATCAGATGTTTTGTGAAAATTCCACTCTGTCTAAGCTTCAGCCTCCTCTTAAGAAGGTAAGCTCTTCTTTATCTGACTTTGAGGCACCCTGAGACCCTTAAGGTGGAAGGAAACTGGGTCACCCCACGTCCCTCTGCTGCTCAGACTTCAAGGCTCCCAGGAGGCTTAGGACCAGACCAGAGTGCCACAGCACGCCCTGCGCCTGCTCCGACCTCACCCTTGCCCTCTACCACCCCCACTCTCTGCATTCCGTCCACGTGGCCTCCCAGGAGCCCCCAGTGCACCCTTCCCAAGACGGCACTGTTGAACAAGTGGCTTACTCTTTGACTCTGTGCAGGTCTCTGCTAAGATGTCACCCTCCGAGCAACCTCCCAGCCACTGTGTACACCCCAGTCCCCTCTCCCTGCTCTCCTTGCCGTCATGAGCAAATTACCACCTGGAATCACCACCTTGCTTGTGTGTTTGCCAGTTAACACGATGACTGCGATGAGCAGAGATCTACCTGCTCGTCCATGTTGTCGCCATCCATCCTCTGTCCTGGGTGCGCACTGGCACCGAGGAGGTGTTCAGGAAGTGCTGCTGAATGGCCTCATGGGCCCTCCACAATCCCCCCACTTCACTCACCCCATCTGTCTGACACGAACTGAGTCTACCTAAGGGCACTGATCACAGACCCCCTGTCTGGGGGTGACACAGGGCCTCATCTCTTCTTCCCACTGAGGGAGATGGCCTTGCACCCCCCATTTTACAGATGAGGAGAGTGAGACACAGCTGGGAAGGACTGCAGAGCCAGGGCTTGGGCCCTGGCAGCCTGGCTCCAGAGCCCCCTGTCCCCCTCAGAACATCTTCTACAAAACACCTCCACCTACATGCTCCCCTCTATTTATGGCAGCCCTGGGAGGGGATGCTGTTGGGATTCCCAGGGGGATAGAGAGTACCCCAAACATGGCCAGTCCCAGCAGCTCATCTAGCCCACTTGGAATCCTATGGGGCAAGATAGCAACAGGTCACCTTTGCTATACATCTGGGTATCTCACTCTTCTCCACTCCCATTGAGTGGGCCAAGATGGCACCCAAGGTATGGTAGCATCTAAAGCCTCCATGGTACCCGATTGGTCATTTCTGATCCAACCCTGTTCCCCTGATTGGTGGCTATCAGGCCATATGAACTGCACCTCAGAGTTCAGCAGCCATTTCTGAACACCAGCCAAGAAAAGCTCACTGGGTCCTTGTGGTTCTTAAGGGCCCAAGGCCATTTACTGGTCTGCCTAGCCTAGCCTTCTGCCTTCCTCCCAACTGCCTTCATCATACTTCAACCAGCCTGCCATCTCTGTCCAACCCCGACCTCTACAATGCCGGATATCCTACATGGATGGACTGACAGCTTTGAGAGGCAAGACTCTGCGAGTCAAGTTCAGGGCCCCGGAAGTGGCCAAAGCTGCAAGCTGGAAGAGCAAAGACAGCCAGGAGGCTCTGCCCCAGCGACAGAGACAGCAGCAAAGCGCTTCCCTTCTCCAACTCCCCCTTCCCCTCTCCCTAATTCTCCATTCCTTTGTGAATAAACCCACCCTTCTCTCCAGTGCATGACACTGTGTTCTCTGGCCACAGCCTCACCACCACATGCAGCATCAGGGCACCCACCTCTTGCTCCTACCCACAACGCAGAAAGAGAGAAACCCCCGGAAGAACCTGACAGAATGCTAGTCTCCCCCAGTGTCCAAAGGAAGAAGCCAAGATCAGGGATGTGACAGAGCCTAGATGCCCACCCCTGCCCTGCCCCCTCTCGCTGGAACTTTGGACGATCGTGTCCCCTTGCCTGCTCACCAAACAGGTCAGGAAAGCAGAATCTTTTCCCCTAAGATCTAACGTTGTCTCCTGGGTCCCCACAGCCACACTGTCCTCTCCCTGAAGGCAAAGAGGCTCTTCTTTCCCCTCGTCCTCTCAGCCCCGAAGGACCTGACCAGCCATAGGTGCTGAGAAGGCATCATGGTGGCGGGATCGCTCGGCCAGCCCCCGACCCCAACCCTTTCTGGGGGTGAAGCTACAGGGGATGGTGAGGGTGATGGGTCTGTGCTAAAACTGGGGGTGAAGCAGGACATGGAGCAGAGCCTCTCCCCAAGGGGGCAGCTCTGGGGGAGGCCACCCTTGGACAGCCCCCGCTCCCTGGGCTACTGAGAATGTCGTCAAGTGACTCGACCATGGCCATCATCTGCCTGTGGGGCACTTTACAGTTTATCAGGCACCTCATACTTGGCGTTTGTCCATCCCCACAGAAGGAATGCGAGGGACCCACTGTTCCTCTTCCCCCACCTGGACAAGAGGAAAAGGGAGGCAGAAGAGAGGCGCCCAGGTCACCAGAACAGCAGGACGGGCGTTGGGACCCATGTCGGACTGTCAGCAGAGCCCACCCTCATGACAATGCCTCGTAGTAGAGAAGGGAGGCAGGACCCAAAATCAAGTCCATCATGGCCCCAAGACCACACTCCCTCCTGCCATCACTGCCCATGTGGCCGACAGGAGCCACACCATTTCTCTCTGCATTTCACTTCCCAGGGGCTTGCCATCCTTGACCTCTGTGGCAGCCCACAAGTCCTCTCTTCTCTGCCTCAGTTTACCAGCCTTGGTCACATAGCATTTTTCTAGACAAGGACAGCAGAGTCTCCACCTCTTCCTGGAGAGCATAAGAGGAAGAGAAACACAAGGGAGAGGGGGCCAGGCAGGCCCATAGCCCCACGCCTGTAATCCCAGCACCTCTGGAGGCTGAGGCAGGAGGATCACAAGTTCAAGGCCGGGGGCAACCTGCACAACTTAATGAGACATTGTCTCAAAATAAAAAATATAAAAGGGGCTAGGGGTGCAGCTCAGTGGAGGAGCACTTGCCTAGCATGTTGGAGGCTCTGCATTCCATGAGCCAGCACTGCCGAGGAGGAGGAAGAGGAGGAAGGGGAGGAGGACGAGGAGAAAAGGGAGGGAGAGAAGGGAGAGAAAAATAGAGCAAGAAGGGAAAAGAGAAGGGAGAATGAATAAGAAAAAAGACAGCCTTCCTCGGCAAGGGAAGGTTACAGATGAGCACAATTACTCCCCGAGCCTCTGTTCAGCGAAGCGCTTCGAGAGGCTTCCGCAGGTGCGCGGAGGCTTTATGGAGTTCACTGATATACTACGCGCCACGCGCCCCCTGATCTACGGCTGACGCAGGGTTACGCTCCCGCCTCCGGCTAGCTGTGTGATTTAGGCCCGCTGCGAGATTCCAGCTGACACAGGGGCGATGAGGCCTAATGGGATGTGTGGGGCGGGGTGCGCATGGGGAAGATGGGCACGGCCACCTGTATCCTGAATGGGCCCCAGGGAGGTCGGCAGCCGCCACGCCTTCCAAGGTGGCCCCGAGTATCTGGAGAAGGAGCTTCTTCATCCAGGTAGAAGGACTTGTGCTCTTGTGTTTCATGGTTCTGGAGCAGGTCAGCCACCACGGTGGCGAAGTAAGATTTGTAAATTCCCAGGCTCTTAAGAGATCCAGGTCTGACCCCTGATCAATAGGAAGATTGGTATTCTTTGCACATACATTGGCTAACATCCCAGGCACTGTTGCTGGGTGCTGAGGGCACTAGAGGGAACAAGACAAGAGTCATTTCCACATTCATATTCTAGAAAGAAGTTTACACAAGAAGGCAAGTAAAAGAGTGGCAGATTATGCCAGATTCATGAAAAGGACCAGACATGATGGCAGACGATAAGGGGAAAAGCCTACTGTGGTGGGGCTGGTTAAAAAAGGCCACTTGAAGTGTGAGCACTATGCTGACTCAAAAGAAAGAAAGCCAGTCATGTGGAGAGTGCAGAGAAATGCCTTTCAGGGAATAAGAGAATCATGTGCAAAGGCCCTGGGGTTGGAAAGAGTGAAGCACATATGAAACACTGAAATAAGAGCAGTGTGGCTGAAGTAGAGCAAGAGAAATAGTGTTGAGGCCAGGCAGGGAGGTGGGGACAGGGTACTCCAAGGACCTGAGAGTCGTTTAAGGATCTGAGTTTTCATCCTAATTGCAACAGGGCCCATTGTATGGGTCGTTGTTGTTTTTGTTAGGTGCTGTCGAGGTGAGTCTGACTCATAGCAACCCTGTGTGCAACAGAACGAAACGTTCCCCAACACTGTGCCATGCCCAGCATTATGTCAGTGCTTCTCTGCTATTCCTAGTTTTTGATGGCTGATTGTCTCAGGATTGTTTCTGGAGTGGGCTGCCCAGTCCTTCTCCCATTTATGTGGTGCTGGGGATAGAACCAAGGGCCTCAGAGAGCTGAGAGCAGCACTCTACCAACTGAGCTAAATTCCAGTCCATTGTAAGGATGTCAGCTGAAAAAGACAATAAGAAGATATTGTTATTGCTGTTGTTTGTTTCTGTAGAGTCAGGTCTGACTCGTAGCGACTTATGGACAATAAAATGAAACACTTCCCGACACCAGGCCACACCTGGCATTATGTCAGTTCTTCTCTGCCATTCATAGGATTTTCGATGGCTAATTGTTTCTGGAGTGGGCTGCCAGGTCCTTTTCCCAAAATAAGAACATAGTGACCTATACACGTTGTGCTGTGATGAGTTAGATTCCTACTTCCTCTGCAGGTTCACAAGACTTGAGAGAGACAAATCTTCTGTCTTTCCCATCGGGGACAGGAAAGGCCTGGGGTTGAGGAGGAAGACAGATCCTGGAGGCGGGAACAGATGTTTCCTCCCCAGCAGCCACCTTCAGATGTCCAAGGAACAAGTGTAAGTGTTGGTGAGGTGGAGGTGACAGCGAGGGAAGGCGACTCTCCTCCCCACAAGCCAAGCAATTTTTAGAAGAGACTAGAAACAAAAAGTTCTTTGTTTCTCTAAATGGTAACGCGGCTCTGTCTCCTTAAAGCGGAAAGGTTAGGTCTAAAAACATCTTTCCTGCCAGCTAGCGGTTTGCTTCCCGTGCCTGTCAGGCCGGCATTTTTTGCATCACTGAAGCACGGAGATAACCTGAGGCTGGGTTTGCAGGATTATCCTTTCTTTTAATCCCCTTGTCCAGTGTCCTGAAATTTCCCTCTGGGTGACTGATGTCGTCAGATGTTCTGCTGTGCAAGGCTGGGCCAGTCACCCTGACCCGGCCTTTCAGAGATGGACCTCGGCGATGTGAAAGATCTGAAGCAAGAGGCCACCAGGGACCTTTACGACACCAGGCCAGCCAGAGACTCGGAAGGAAGGTGAGTCCAGAGTCACCCCCCAGCCTCCTTCGTGACCTCCCGGATGCCCCCCTAATGGGCCTCCACCCACGCTGCCTGCGGCAGCCAACATGATTATCGACGTTTAATACAAATCAGATCTGCGACTTCTCTGTCCCTTTAAAACATTCCATAGCCCTCCCGCTGCAAATGAAACGAAGTCCAAACCCTTCGGCACGGCCTGTGGAGCGCCCCGGGCCCTGGTCCCTGCCTGCCTCCTGGCAATGCCGGCAGCCCCTCCTCTCCCTGATGGCGCTCTGGCCACACTGGCCTAGACGATGCCATGGCCAGGCCATCCCAGGACCTCCCTTAACTCTTCCTCCCCCAGCATGCTCAAACCAGTCCTTTCCAAAGTGCAGTCCTTGTCACTTGAGTCACCTATTTTATTCCCCACTCTGTCCCCAGTGCCTAGAACAGGGCCTGGCACAGAAGAGGTGCTGCATAATTATTTGATGAATTATTGTTTGATGAATAAAATGAACAAATAGATGAGTGAATATAATCTGTGTACCAAAATCAATTTATTACACAGTTCTTAAAGGATACATTCATAAGCTCAGTGCTGTGGAGCATGCCTGGAACCCCAGCCACTTAGGAGGCAGAGGGAGGACGATCTCAAGTTCGAGGCCAGAGGCAGCCTGCATAGCTTAGCGAAACCCTGACTTGAAATAAAACACAAAAAATGAAGCCAGGTGTAGTGGCACACACTTGTAATCTCACACTCAGGAAACTGAAGCAGCAGGATTGACATAAATTCAAGGCCAGCCTCGTCTACATAATGAGTTCCAAGACAGCCTGGGCTATGCAGTGAGACCCTGTCTCAAAAAAATAAAATAAAAATAAACAAACAAATAAAAAATGGGTTGGGGGTACAAGTCAGTGGCAGAGCACTTGCAAAGCATGCATGAGGCCATGAGTTCAATTCCCCAGTACTCAAAAAATAAAAAAATTAAAAAAAAAAAACAAGGAAAGAAAGAAAGAAAAAAGAAAAAGAGGAAAGAAAAGAAAGAGAAAGAAAGAGAAAGAGAAAGGAAGAAAGAAAGAAAGAGAAAGAGGGAGGGAGGAGAAAGAGAGAAACAAAGAAAGAAAAAAGAGAAAAGAAAAGGGAGAGAAAGAGAAAGAAAAAAGAAAAAGGAAAGCAAGAAAAGAAAGAAAGGAAGGAAGGAAAGAGAAAGAAAAGAAAGAAAGAAAGAAAGGAGAGAGAGAAAGAAAACAAATCATTAAACAAAGGCCACATCCTTACAATCTTACCTCAATTCAAGCCACGTTGTTTCCAGAGGAGTAAACTGGAGGTGGAGGCGAAGAGATGCCTTCTCAAGGTCCCACTGAACGCATGGCCAGAACTCTACTCAGCCTTAGCCAATCCAAAACTCCTTCCCTTCTCAAAGGCAGCACCGCGCACCGATGGATACCCAATGTCAAAGCTCCTTCCTGGCTGCTCTTGAGCTCCAGGCCCCTTGGCTCTTCCCGCCGACGGCCACCAGCCCCTCCAGCCCAGCATGTCCAAGCCTAGACTCCGTGTCCCCTGGTGAACGGGTCCCTCTGGTGGGCCCATGTGGGAGAAGATCCTGCCTTCTCGCTCCCTCAGTGTCTCCTCCCTGGGTGGTCGCATGGTACCCATGGCCTCAGCTCTAACCCGCAGGTCCAAGGTCCCAAAATCAGTTTCCAGCCTGGACTTCCCTGCTGAGTTCTGGGTCCACAGAGCCTGGCAGACATCTCTCTGGCTGGCCAGCAGACTCTCCCCCTCCATGTCCTCTCCCTCTTCCTCCCCTGAGGGACAGCCCACCACCTCCACCCAGAAGAGGGACATCACCCTCCACTCCCACCCCAACCCACAACTAAGTCCCAGCAGGGTGCACTGGGAAGAATGGGACCTCCCAGGGGTGTCCTGCTCAGGAGGCTTGCAGGGGGACATCTGGGGAAACCCTGACACACGGTGGCATCTGTCTAGAGAAAAAGGAGCACCTTTGCCCCACTTGCCTAAAGGCAGCCTGACCTCCATGCTGTCTGTGGAACCCCAGGAATTCCAAGAGGCTCATTTCCAGCCTTGCCTCCCCACCACTGCCTAATCCAGTGTCACAGTCTCTTACCTCGCCCACAGGCAGCTGAGCCTAGTCTACACCAGCCTCTCACCTGGCCCTCCAGCCTCTCGCCTGGCCTTCTCTGATGCATCTGATGCTCCTCCCACAACAGCCAGCCAGAGTCCTTTCCCTAACGTGTGACTCCAGCTGGACCCCTTCCCTCCTTAAAAACCCCACACCCTCTCAGTCCCCAGCCACAGCTCCAGTCTTGGGGTGATCACTGAGAATCAAGGCACCCCTGACCCAGTCCATGCCCTGGATTGGACCCTCCATGTCTGTCTCCCCCACCGCAGTTATTTCTGTTTACCTGACCACCTCCCAACCAGACTCTGAGCCCCTTGAAAGCAGAAGGAGGGGGCAGACGCCCAGGGCCTGTACCTGGCAATAGAATGCCAAGTGAATAAATGAGTGAATGAATGAATGAATGAGTCCACTCGTGAAGCTCTGGCTGACCTCCTTGAAGGTGTTGATGGCTGTGACTGGTCCCATGGGAATGGCCAATGACTGGGCTTGGGCTTGGGCAGAGAGAGTGCATAGTCACCTAGAGCGGCACTCCCTCGCCAGCCTGCTGGAGGGATCCAGAGGACAGCAGGTGTTCCGTGGCTCCAAGCCGGAAGGGGCTTCCTCCTTCCACCCCAGGGCTCTGATCAATGGACTGCCAGGACGCCTCACGTAGGGACCATCTGTCCTTTGAGCTTTGCACATGTTCCTGTACTCAATCGTCAAAGCAGCCTCTATTTCAAAAGTCCCTTTCAGCATTGTCACCCAGCTTTCTCCCCTAATGAGGACAAAATGACCATACGTCTTCCAGCCAGCATCTACACATTGTCTCCAAACTCTCTCTCGTGCCACAATCCCTTAAACCAGAGGAGCACTAAATCAGCCTCAGGAGGCCTGGGGCACCACCCGCAGCTCCGAGCGAGAGGTTCTTTGGAATTCTGAGTTTTAAAATGAACTCATAGAATTCACAGTACATTACGGGACATGCATGTTTCCTCTGACTTGAAAACTATGCTTTCAATTAGTCACCAAGGGTTACCACCGAACCACCCAGAAGATGCTCTATGTTCACTCTGGGGCTCTGGATACCCGCTGCTCCATTCTAAGAAATCCAGTCCCAGAGGCCTGCGCTTTCATCAGTCAGGAGCTGCTGGCTGAGAGCAAAAAGGCAGATTTTCACCCAGGAGCGCTGCCTCATCAGCGGCCTGGGCAGGAAGGAGGCTATCCCAAGGCGCAGCTACAGTGCTGAGGGCATCCATGCATCAAACCACAGCTCTGGAGTGGGCAGAATTTATCCCTGTGTTACAGATGAGGACACAAAGAACTACACAGGTTGAGTAACCTGGTTCAGGCCACCCAGAAACAAGGAACGGGGAGGAAGTTTACAATCCGGGTCCCTGGGATCCAAGCACGAGACTCCTCCCCACTCGGGCTCCCTGCACCAACGCTGAGGGCTTTCTTTTTTTTCTTTTTTGCATCCTCTGCAGTTTATCAAAGGGCTCCTCCTACACCATGCGTCTCCCGCGATGGGCTTCTTATCAACATCACTGTCACTTTGAGTTTCTCTCTTTAGATTGATTTCCCAAGATGCTCGCGAGAGATTTGAAGAAAGAAAAAAAGAAAGAAAGAAAGAAAGAAAGAAAGAAAGAAAGAAAGAAAGAGAGAAAGGAAAAGAAAAAAGAAATGAAAGCACCCACAATCTATTTGCAGCTCTAAAAACTGATTTGTATTTAGGGGAGATTATTTTGTGAGATGAAAAGTTGCTGAAAATGTGGAAAACTACTAGAGCTAAGACCCATTTATCCTGAGATAGGATCTCTTAGTGTCTCTACTACCGAAGTGGCGGGAAGCAGGTGGCACTCCAGAAAAATACTCACAGATGGGAAATGTATAAATGGTAATTCACAAAAAACAACTGCCACCGTGACTTTTAAAATACGAGGCTGGTTTCTTTTTTGGGGCCAATGCCTCACATGGAAAGCGCTGGAACTCCCTGGATAACGAATGGGTGGCTAATTAGATGCTAAATCCTAGGGGGGGTGCACGGGTGGAGGGAAGGGGCTCTTCAGTCACCGTGAAATTTTCATCCATGTCCTCAGTGATCTGAGCTTAGATCCTCTTGAAGAAGAGCGACACGGTGCTGCAGGAGATGTCTGCACTAAACCAAACCAATTCCATGTCAAGCACAAACCAATCCCATGTAAGGCACATTCAGCTCTGAAGCTCCCCCTCTTTAGTCATGAAAGCCTCAGAGCTGATAGAGACTGAGTCATCCCACTGCCAAAGCCACCCAAAGTTTTCTGTTTCCAGTTGGCCTATTTTGGTTGCACTGAAAAGTGTAACAGCAGCCTGCCTTGGCCTCAATTAAAGTAACTGCTACATTGGGACATGAACTGTTTTTATCTGCCTGGCAAACTCCTGTTCATTCTTCAAAGCCCTTTCCAAGTATCCTTTCAAAAAGATACTACTCCCCAGGCTGAGACATTCTCCCCGCTACTCATGCTCCCCTTGCTCTTTGTATAGTCCTCTTTTGAAGTTCCTATCTCACCACAAAAAATCATTTTCGTTGGTGACACTGTTTTAACGCACTGGACTATGAGACCCTCAGTGCCTAAGATCCAGAATATCTAGCACAAGGCTTGGAATATAATAGCTGTTCAATAAATGCTAAGAGAATGAATGAGTAAATGAATAAATGAGTCAAGAATTCATGGGGACTAGAAACAGTACTGTCTACAGCTATACCACCCTGGAGTCTGATCTCGTCAGATCTCAGAAGCTAAGGCGGTTTAGGTCTGGTTAGTACTTGGGTGGGAGACCACCTAGGAATACTGGGTGCTGTAGGCTTGGGAGAAGGACTCAGCAGCCTACTCCCGAAACAATCCCCCATTGAAAACCCTGTGAATAGCAGAGAAGCACTGACAATAGTGCCAGGTATGGCACAGTGTCAGGGAGTGTTTCATCTGTAGTACATAGGGTCGCAAGGAGCTGGACCTGACTCAACAGCACCGCAAAAATGGGAGAAGGATGCAGCAAACCACTCCCAGAAACAATCCAGAAACAATCAGCCATTGAAAACCCTGTGAATAGCAGAGAAGCACTGACAGAGTGCCAGACATGGCACTGTGTCAGAGAATATTTCATTCTGTTGTAGGGTTGCTATCAGTCAGACCTGACTCGACAGCACCTCACAACAACAAATGTCCATCAGTGGATGAAGGCAAAAAGAGGAGGAAGGACTAGGGGATTGTTTCTCATCAGGCATAAAGTTTGGGTTGTACAAAATAAATAAGTTTTCAAGATCTGCTACCCAGCATTGTGCCTACAGATAATAACGTTGCGTTATGCACTTAAGACTGTTGGGATAGTAGATCTCATTTAGGTGTGTAACCACCATAAAACAGAAATAAATGTGTTGAGTCAGGGCAGTTTTCTACCTTTTAAACAGTCCACAAAAACTGGATCTTGGTCAGTTAGAGGCTGGATATTTTCTGTACAAATGGGTTCTTCACTTTCACGAAATCCTGGAATGATGGATCAACACCTCTGATTTCCAGATGAAGAAATTCAGGCCCAGAACAGAGAAAGGTCTTTCCCAAGGCTAGTGGGAAATCCAGAACTTAATAGGCGGTCCCTAAACTTGTTTTCCAGCACATTAGTCCCTTCGGTCACTCTCTCTTGGTATTACAGGTGCCTCAAACCTCAGGATTTACAAGGCTCACTGGAAGTACTTGCTCAAATGTAGGTTCCTGAACTGCTCCAATCAAGACTACGATTCAGAGAGCTGAGGTGGGCCTTGGAATCTGCATTGTAACTGTTAAGGTTCATGTAAGTAGGCATATCATAGCTGATCTCTCCTATGCTCTGAATAATAAGGAGAAAAAAATCTGCTTGCAAGTTGGGTTCAGGGACTGGGGGGTAGACCAGTTGTACTAGAGCAGAGGATGAGCAGGAGCAGAGGAGACAGTGTTATTACATGACAGAAGCCTCAAAAGCTGGAGTGGATGGTCTGGATTGATCTTAAGAATAGTAGACACCCCTGAATTTACAGAACTGGATGTTAAATAATCCAGCCTGGCTGCATATGAGGGGCAAGTTGGACGGGAAGAGTCTGGTAACTCTTGGGGGCCAGGGAAAAGTCTATCACTGTCTCTCCTTCCCTGTGACTCCTTTATATTAGAATCTATACAGTTCTTTGCTCATGCTAGGTACTTTTCTGCCTCTGAGCCTTTGCACATTCTGTTCCCTTTGCTTGTCCCCCCACCACATACATTCTTCTTGACCCTAGCTACCTCTCATTCCTCGGCCTTGACACCTCCTTGGAGAGGCCTTTCCTGGCCACCTCATCTAAGTTAGATATCCCCCACCCCTTCATCATTATTCTGCATCTCAGCATGTTATATCTTTCCTAGCATTTGGCAAAATATGTAAATGTTCTAGTTATTATGCACATTATCTCTCTCCTGGACAAGACCATGAGATCTATGAAAGAAGAAAACTTTCTTTTTCTCTGGGTCACTGCCCCAGCCCTCTGCACAGTGCATGGAACATAGCAAGCAATCAATGAGTACATTTTATTCAGGCTTATTGAAAGAATAAATAAAGCCAATGTAATAGTCTGGTTAGAGGGTAATAATTCATCCCCTAAATTAAAGCAAGTAGAGTAGAAAAGAAAAGCAAAACAACCCTCACAGGTAGCTACATTGCTGGAAGGGTAGGTGGATGCAAAATGGTTGTGGGCCAGAGAGGAAATTGTAATTGGCATGCAGAAAGAGGGAAGAGTCAAGAATATTCTCAGCTCTAGAATATCACCTATAGGACAGATAGAATTAAACTTAAGAATGGACACCAGGTAAGCTCAGCCTAAGAGCCCCTCCTAAATGTCTCAGCTGCTTGAATTTGGCCAGAAGAGTCATATTGGCACTGACTCCTTGCCATCTGTCAGTCCCTCCACACACATGGGATCAGATCAGACCAGCTGGGACAAAAATCTCATCCCGGATGAGGAACAATTCAAACCAAACCCCGAGATGATTAATCAGCAATGCTTTCAGAGAAAATTGTTCCGCGACAAGGGGAAAACTGTCAGAATTAGAGTCATGTTGGAGGTGGTGGCACATGCCTCGAATGCCAGCACTTGTGAGTCTAAAGCAGGAGGTTCATGAGTTCGAGGCCAACCTGGACTACACAGCAAGACTTTGTCACAAAAGCAACAACAAAAGTCACTTGTGCCTTCCCCTGCAAAAGTAACTAAAGCTGAAAGGTTATGGAATATGATATGATTACCTGGCTCTATGGGCTGGGATTTAGCTCAGTGGGTAGAGCGCTGCGCTGCAGTCTCTGAGGTCCCGAGTTCAATTCCCAGCACCGCAAAAATGGGAGAAGGGCCTGGCAATTCACTCCCAAGGCAATCCCGAAACAGTCTGCCATTGAAAACCCTATGAGGGTCACTATGAGTCGGATACCTACTCGACGGCACCTACCAACAACAACAACAACCTGGCTCTATACCCTTCCTGCTAGATACCTCTGCACAAAAGGTGGACCTCATACCTTTGACAGAGACCCTGTATGTTAGTAGAGGTAAGAAAACAATTATTTCCACGGATTTCAAATATTTTCTCAGGATCCCGTACTCATGGAGCTATTTAAAAGGAAAGAGAGTCCCCTGCACAATGTGTTTAGTTGGACGTCTTCTGACTTTGGCTCCCTCTTGCCCTGGGCTTCACAATGGTGCTTCGACGTTCAGGCTTGAGCAGTTGGCTCTTTGTGCTTACAGAGTTCAGCCCTGACAACTTGTTCCTTCCCATGTGCTCATGGTTCACCCAGCCAGGAGACCTACTAAGCCAAATTAGCTGACACCCTCGTTCCTTCAAGACTGAAATGTTCAAACACAAAGAGGGGAAGTATACCAGGCACTTCGGAACTGCTCTTGCTGAAATGCATTGACTCCTCCCTTGGGGCCACACGTGTCCTGCCCCGGACATTCAAGGGGCACCTGACTCCAGTCCTTGTCCTAAACCTGCAGTTACCCTGGATATAAGAAGCACTGATTGATAAACATCTTTTTAACAGGACACTGAAACTATCCCCCAAGCAAAATGATAGGGATAAGAACTTCCTGGGGAAGCAGATCAGAGGTAATGATCAACTAGACCCCGCCCAGGCCAGGCCTGCTTAGCTATGCATATCTTTTCCCCCTTGCCCCAATTCTTGCTCTGTGTAAACCTAAAGCTCGTGTTAATGCCCCAAAGATGGACTTGCGGTCACTTGAACGCTTTTATCTGTTCCTCTTCCTAAAGTGTACATTGATTAGATCTCCTTTTCTTACTTTTCATCAAAAAAAAAAAAAAAAAGAAGAATCTTTGCAGATTTGCAACCTGAGTAACTCATTCACAACATTTAGGCCATATTCACAACATTTAGGCCATAATCACAACATTTAAGCCACAAATGTTCTCCAAATTCACGTACAAAAACGTGAGAGACCACCTCATTGGCCACATCTTTCCCTCTCCCTGTTATAGAATTACACTCACATTCTTTGCCATATAGGTTTGTAGTGCCTCCCAATGAAGTCAGTGGGGCATATCCTACCGCCCCACTGATGGTGGTTTTGCCAGGTGATTTGCTGGGGCCAATGGAAGGTTAGTGGATGGCTGGCTGGAGCTCTTGCCCTGCCAAGAGAAAAGCACAGCTCTCCTGTAGCCTGGCGGGCTGGGATTTAGCTCAGTTGGTAGAGCGCTGCACTACAGTCTCTGAGGTCCCGGGTTCAATAACCGGCAGGGCAAAAATGGGAGAAGGACCTGGCAATCCACTCCCAAGGCAATCCCGAAATAGTCAGCCATTGAAAACCCTATGAGGGTTGCTATGAGTCAGATACAGACTCGAAGGCACCTAACAACAACAACCACCTGTAGCCTGGGTCTTGAAATTCATACATAGGGAGCAGACCCCAACTCAACCAGAAGTCTCAAGTCAGCCAGGGAGCACATCCCAGATCAGGGAAACCCCAGGCAATCAACAGACCCACACATGTCCAAGTGAATGTCTGCTGTAAGGCTCTGGAGCCTGGGAGCTACTTATTATGCAGGCTATTGCAGCGGAAACTTGGCTAATGTAAATGGCCAGCACAGGTGGTCATTTTTAAATATGTCTGCAAGGCCTGGTGTGGTGGTGCACGCCTGTAATCCCGGGGACTTGGGGGCAGAGGCAGGAGGATCCCAAGTTCCAGGCCAGAGGCACCCTGTGTAACTTAGTGAGACCCTGTCTCCAAATAAAAAAGGAAAAAGTACACTGGACATGCAGCTCAATGGTAGAGAGCTTGCAAAGCATGCATGAGAGCCTGGGTTCAACCCCCGGCACGGCTAAAATAAAATAAAAGAATAAAACTACAAATTCTTCAACTCTCCTTCCGCCTTGTCATTGAGAGATCGGTCTTTGTTCTGTCTCCTTGAGGCCAGGCTTAAAATCAACAGAATGCAGCCAAAGTGGAGTGCCTGGCTTTGGACACGGGGAGAAGAAAGGCCATGGGTCCTTGGGGTGGCTCCTTTTGGGTGCTCCCTCTCTGGACACCTTCTCCCCAGGCACTTCCACTCAGCACCCAGCCACCAGGCAGGAGAGAAGCCCCAGGCATGTGGAGCGGTAGGGACACTCTGCAACGGCCCCACCACGCCCAGCCTTCAGGCGCACCTGGTCCAGTGCCTGTCATGGGAGTGAAGGGTCCTCCAGAGCACTTCAGTCCCTGGCCATCAAAGCACCTCTGGCCTTCAAGCCTTCTAGTGACAGACTCCTAAGAGCAGAGACAAGCCCTCACTGCTGCCACGCCCACATCCAAATTCCTGGTACATGAAGTTCACTAGCTTCATAATACGGTTGTTTCCTGCCACTAACCTCTACAGTGGTTCATTAACTACACCAGTATCCGGACAGCAAATAATGACCTTTGTGTGTGTGGTACTGGGAATTGAACCCAGAGCGTTGCACTTGCGTGCTTTGTAAGTGCTGGACCACTGAACTGCACCCCCAGCCCGTTTTGTTTTTACATTTTGAGACAGGGTCTCACTAAGTTATGCAGACTGCCTCTGTTCTCGAACTTGCAATCCTCCTGCCTCTACCTCCCGAGCCGCTGGGATTACAGGCATGTGCCACTGTGCCCAGCCCTAAATAATGACCTTGTAGCCACTGTCCCTAAGCCATCATGCCACAACCCCAGCCCTAAACTACGTGGAGTCTCAGAATCTTTCCCACCATAGCACTCCCAGGCACCCACCATTAACACGCAGCACACAGCCAGCCCAGAGTGGAACTTGGCCCTTTGGCTTTGTTGGAATATTCAAGAGAACGGTGCCTCACCCTTCTCCCTGCTGAGCCACCGAAGGTGAGGCTGAAGATGCGCTGGTGTGAGCCCCACCCTTCAGCTTTACCCCTGCTCACGGACCACGCTGCCTGGTGGCCAGCCTTCCCGTGTGGTCCAACTCTGAGTTTTCACAGCCACTAATCCCCTCTGTACCTGCAGCCATAGCCCTGTGGCATCCAATCCCATCAGATCTCTGAAGCTAAGCAGGGTCGGGCCTGGTTAGTACTTGGATGGGAGACCTCCTGGGAACACCAGATACTGTAGGCTTGGGAGAAGGACCCTGCAACCCAATCCCAAAAATCAATCCACCACTGAAAACCCTGTGAATAGCAGAGAAGCACTGACAATAGTGTTTCACCTGTTGTACGTAGGGTCGCTATGAGTCGGATACCGACTTGATGGCACCTAACAACAACAACAATCCCCTCTGCACTGCCCCCCCACCCCACTGCCCGTTTCACCCAACCTGGCTCTCTCCTGCGTATCTTCCAGTCTCACTTCAAACATCACTTCCACCAGGAAGCCCACCTCAAAACCAGTCATTCCTTTGTGCACCACCCCGAACTTCCCTCTCGTGGCATTTATCAGTTTTAATTAAATAGGCCTTTAGTCAAAATAATTAAATAAATAAATAGCTCATTGCATAATATCTGTATCTTCCAATAAACTCCAAGTATCAGGAGGACAGGAACTGCCTCTGTCCTGAGCTCACTGATATACGGCGGGGGCTAAATTGGTGTGGACTGAGAGGTGAATGAAGGCAAGAGGGCCCTAAAACCTTCACCCAGAAAGGCTCCCTGAGGCAGCTCGCTCCTGCCTCCATGTCTTTCCCTTCCGCTTCCTTGCCAAGCACACTTCCGGTCACCTCCTTTCCCCCAGTATCCCTGGCCACCCACTCACCTGAGCATCCTTCACCACCTTTGTGACCAGCTGGCCCTTCAGGTCGACATTCAGTTTTGGGGAGCACTCCCCACAGTCCAGCGATGTTCCTCCGGGCAGCCAGAAGGGACGATCGCTCTGTGTGGGGAATGAACGCAAACAAGCTTTTATATAACGACAGTTTAATATCTTCCTCTTCTGCACACAGCCCTGGCCGATTAATATTCAGTCCATTAGAAAATGTGTCAGAATAATAATAAATTATCTGTAATTAAGTCCATCCAGGAGCCAAATGACTTCTTTGCTGCTTTGGGGGAGAAAGTGGTAATTGGTACGACTGTAAATAAGTAAGTGATTTGGGTACCCAGTGTCTGGAGCCACAGAAGGCCACCCAGTGGGTGGAGGCCAGGCACTTAATTAATGCCCAATTCTGTCTCATGTTGAGTTAATAGGAATTAACACATGGCCAGAGTTCTGACTTGTTGAGCTGATGATCATCTTCACACAGTGACTACGGTACTGAAGATACTCAATAAAAATTTGAGGTAATTAATAATTACTTAATCGTGCTAAAATACTTTGACCTAGTCTCTTTAGTCTGGTCCCATTCCCCGGATGGCAATATGAGAAGTCACTATGAGCTACAGCACTGACCACATCATTCCACTGCACACCCTATGCATGGCTCCCTATTGCCTTTAGGACAGAGTGAGAGATCTTTAGGGCCACACCCGGGGATCACAAGTACCACAGCCTAAGGCTACCTCCTCTCTAATAAAGCCTTCTCCTTCACCATCATCCCATTCGTACTATGGTACAGGACAGAATAATGCAGACCCACTATGTTAATCTCTACCACCATACCCTTGAACTTGCATGCCCTCAGCTGAGAACTGCCTCCTTCTTCTATCTGCCTGACCCCTATTCATCTGTCAAGACTGAGCTCAGACTTTGTGAATCCGGAACCTGTCTTGAAAACTCCTTTCTCCCATGGGGACAGGATTAGCCACTCACTCCTTCTCTGGGTCCTGCATCCCAACTTTGCTGGACTGTGAAGACTAATTTGCTTGTCTCCTCCATTAGTCTGAGAGTTCATTGGAATTTGGACCTATGTCTTTAAGAGGGACAGTAGCTCCCATTTAATCCATGAGGATTAAATGAGCTGATGTTCACAAAGTGCCTAGCAGTGTGCCTGGCACACAGTGAATCCTAATATATGCTGAATGAATGAATGAAGATCTCATTAAAATTAATCAGGGCTCCAGAAAGGAAAACTCTGATGATTTTTTTGTTCATGGTGGATTTATATGTTGACAAACCAGACATGTGCACCCAGAGGGGAAGCAACAGGCTCTATTATCCTCCCAATGCAACGCTGTTTTTCTATAGCAATTATTTTGCAATGACCTCTTTAGTACATGAAACAAAATCTCTAGATAGTAGAATCTACCTGCATCATTTTTAAAAATTGATGTAATGTATTAGAAGGGTAAAGGAGCCCACAGCCATGCCACCCTCGTGTTCAATCCTGTCAGATCTGGGAAGCTAAGCAGGGTCAGGTCTGGTTGGTACTTGGGTGGAAGACTTCCTGGGAATACCGGGTGCTGTAGGCTTGGGAGAAGGACCTAGAAGCCCACTCCCAAAACAATCAGGCATGGAAAACCCTACGAATAGCAGAGAAGCACTGACATAGTGCCAGGCATGGCACAGAGTCTGGTAGTGTTTCATTCTGTTGTACATAGGGTCGCTGAGTCAGACCTGACTTGACAGCACCTTACAACAACAACAAAGGATAAAGGAGGCAACTCATACAAAATAATATATATTTCAATAAATACATGCTAAGAGAGGGCCACAGAGAAGACACAGGAAGTAACTAGATGTTTATACCTCTTTTTATGAGTAGGTTGGGGTTTAAGAGACATAAGACAATAGTTAACTGAATATTGTTGATGTTTTTCCACTATATTTGTCATTTCAAAAGAAGGGCTAAATAAGGAACCTCCTATAGTTATAATTACAAAGCAGATAGAGACAGGGGAGATTATATTGGTGTCTTTAATTCAACAGTGACCTTGCTATTCCTGGCATTTTTCTGAAATGGCAAATAATTTTAGTAAAGTTTTGAATAGAACATTAGTACAGTATCTCACTGATATGATATATCATTGCATTTCTGGAAGATTCGGTGTATTTTAAAACTATGTACAAGATAGTTTGTGCCTATGAATTCATACATCACTAGATTATAAGAGAGGGCATTGATTCTAGACATTTACAACCAAGAAGCAGATGTTTTCATTCACATCGACATCCAGTGAGACAGGTGAATGTCCCACAGAATGGAAACTGACTCTTTGTGGTATGGAATTTGTCAGCACAAGACAGTAAAGCGGGCGGGGTGGCGCAGGCTGTAATCCCAGCAGTTTGGAGGCGGAGGCAGGAGGATCGCAAGTTCGAGACCAGAGGAAGTCTGTGTAATTTAGCGAGACCCTGTCTCAAAAAAGTAAAAAAAAAAAAAAAAAAAAAAGGGCTGGAGGCGGCAGCTCAGTGGTCCAGCACTTGCAAAGCATTCAAGTGTGAGGCCCTGGGATCAAGCCCCAGTACTGGGGGAAAAAAAAAAAAGGCAGTATGCCTGGCCTCTCTAGACCCAATCTACTAATTGCTAAAAGTTCCCCCCAAACATTGGGACAACCAAAAGCACCCCCAAAATACCCTGCAAGGAACAGCCCCGCACTGCTCCCTTTGAGAACCCAGGGTCCCACCCTCCTGGGGAGAAACTTCAGGGACTCTGCCTTTTCTGCCCCACCACCCCTCCCCCTGCTGGAAAGCTCAGCTCAAACCTGCCAAGCAAGGCGGGCCCGGAGGAGGCTGCACGACTGCAAGCTGGCACGGGGGACAGCCACCTGGGCACACCAGCTGAGGCTGCCTCCAAGGATAATATTTGTAGACAGGGTGTGAGCAAGCGAGGCTCACCCGCCACTAATGGCCGCCAGCTGCTGCCCCTCACACTGTGCCCGGGGACACGGCCAAACCAGGCTGGGCCATGGGCTTCCTGCCCAGGCTGAATCCTAGCTGGACTCAGCCGCCAGCTCCCAACAGTCAAAATTCTTAGTATTGAGGTGACAGACATGGGTTCTAGTCTCAGCTCTGCTGCTGACCCACTGTGTGCCCAGGGCAAGGAACCCCACTTCTCTGGGCCCCATTTCCTTCCTCTCCCATGAAAGCTAGACAACACTGTCTTTCCTACCCTGAAAGATCACGTCCTAGGAAAAGCTGCCTCAAAAGAGAAGGAAAATGCTCAGCTCAGCTGACATTGAGAAGTGTACGTCCAGTAAAACTGCTGTGTATACCCTTTGTGGAATAGAAATGAGCCATTTGTAATCTGCACATTGGGAGAAGGGCCTGGCAGCCCACTACCAAAATAATCAGCCATTGGAAACCCTACACAGGGTCACTAGGAGTCAGCCCTGACTCGAAGGCACCTAACAACCACAATCTGTACGTTCACCGCTTGCACACTAATGACCCAGATCCATGGCACTGAAAGGAAAGGTTTACAGTGGACTGTGAAGGGGGAGGTGGACATCGACCTGAGCAGAAGAAGGGGGCAGCTGAAAGTCAAGAAGTATCAAATTGGACAGATAAAATGAAACCGGGTACTAAAGAGCCTTGAATGCCAGGCTTAAAGAACTTTGAGTATAGTGATCTCCCTTTATCCATGGAGGATCCATCTCATGACCCCCAGTGAGGGCCTGATACCACAGAGAGTACCAAACCCTATGTGTGTTGTTGTTGTTAGGTGCCATTGAGTCAGTGTCTGACTCATAGTGACAACAGGCGAAACACTATTGTCAGTGCTTCTCTGCTATTCATAGGGTTTCCAATGACTGATTGTGTTTTGGGAGTGGGTTGCCAGGTCCTTCTCCCAAACCTGCACCAGGCAGTCTCCCATCCAACTACTAACCAGGCCTGACTCTGCTTAGCTTCCGAGATCTGTTGGGATCAGACGCCACAGTGGTATGGCTACGGGCAGTAAGAAAATAATAACAATAATTAGTAATAAAGTGGAACAATTACAGCAATATGCTGTAGCAGAAGTTATTTTAAAACTATGACTATTGGCATAATTTTCCATTTGATATTTTTCGACCATGGTTGACTGTGGGTAACTGAAACTGAAGAAAGCAAAACTGAGGATAAGGGAGATGACTGTTTATGACGTGGACATCGGAAGGAATGGGGCGGGGGTGGTGCTGGCAGCACAGCAGCAAGAAGAATGTGGCTGGAGTCTACAACTCAGCAAGTCGGGTAGAAAATGGAGATGAGATTGGGGCTGGGGACTAGCTAGATATGTAGAAGACACATGGTCATTCTGGAAGAGGATGGCCCACCCTGATCCCCCTGCCTCCTATGGAATTCATGCCTGGAAGACAAAGAAGAGGATGGGAACCGCCTTTCATTGAGCACCTACTGGGTACAAGGAACCAGCTGGAGTTTTCACAGCACCACACCAGTGTTGCACGCCACTCTATACACAAGGTTCCAGATAGGAACCAACCTTCAGAGTTACTTGGTTTACAGGCGGCAGAGCCAGAAGTGAACCCCAGGTGAGTCTAATGTGCTTATCCACGCCGTCACGCACTCACTTGCTCTCTCACTCTCTAGTCTAACACTATGCTTTGAGAGCGTCCCACCTGCCCGGCACCAGGTTGTTGAACAGGATAAACAACCTCTCTGCTTTCCTAAGACTCCCCTGTTCATGGCGGAAGACAGGGAACACACAAGCAAATTAATACATTACCGAGATGATTTCAAATCACACCAAGCAGTAACAAAGAAAAGAAAACCAGAAAGGCCACAGGGAGCGGTTCAAGTGTGGGGAGGCGGGCTTGCTTCACCTAAGATGCTACGGGGTGTACTAAAGTCTCCGGTGAGGAGAGCAGAGGCGAGCTGGGACCTGACAAATACGAAAAAAAAAGTGAATCGTGTAAAGATCTATGGGCAGAGGATCCCTGGCGGCAGGACCTGCAGGAGCCTCTGCTTTGACTGCCAAAAGAGCTGTCTGAGAGAGAGAGGCGTGGCCCTTGCTCACGGAGCAGGTGTGGCATCAGGTGAGGCCGGAGGTGAGCAAAAGGAGAGGGTGCCTTTCACTGTCTCTGGGGCCACGACTTGGATTTTAGTCTAAGCAGTAAGCAGCCGCTGGAGGATTTCTCTTTTTGTAAACACATCATAGTCTGATTTACATTCAAGCACTATGCTGTGAGGGAGAGAAAGGACCAGAAGGTGCTCAGAACAGAGCCAGGAGACCCGTTATAAGATACCACCAGCACGCCTGTAATCCCAGTGGCTTGGGAGGCAGAGGCAGGAGGATCACAAGTTTGAGACCAGGGGAAGTCTGTGTAACTTAGTGAGACGCTGTCTCAAAAGGAAAAAAAAATGGGCTGGGGGTGCAGCTCAGTGGTTCAGCACTTGCAGAGCATGCAAGCGTGAGGCCCTTGGTTCAACTCCCAGTACCACAAAAAACCAAGGCTAGCCCAGCTCTCCAGGGGAGGAGAAGGCAGCCACCCTGGGATCCTTGCATCATAGGGGGAACCACCGGACAGGGTGGGATGTATTTTGGCCATGGGAGCATCAAGAAATGCCCAAGGGCTGCATACAGGAGGCAAGGGGAAAGGAGAGCCCCTGAGAGCCCTCGGCTTCCGCACATGGCCTCAGGTGGCCTGACAGGTCACTGACCAGCGTGGCCTTGGATGGTCTGCGCACAGCGTGGACACTCCACAGTGCTGGGAGGCCGTGCTCTGCAGCAGCCCACTGGAGATCCCCAAGGGTAGGAAACACCTTTCCCAAACAGGTCATGTGGGGCTCCCCGAGACTCCCGCCCCACCCCATTACCAATTCTCCCCTCTGGAGACACAAGGAGGGTGCATTCCTCTTCCTCAGAGCACCCTCCAAAGACTTCATCTTCCTCCTGCCTTGTCTCTCTCCAAGAAATGATGCTACCTGTCAGGGCCAGAGGAAGGACTTCCCAGTCAGCCTTTGATGGGGTTTCTGCGTCTGGCATCCTCTGCGTCCTCCCTCGTGGGCATTCACTACTCACACACGCGCGCGCATGCGCACACGCACTGAACTCTGGGTACCGCCAGGATTGACGTTTGCATTGCACGCTCACCTCTGTCCCCCGGTGCCTGCCCAGGTTCTGATGCTCTCAAGAAGGAAACTCAAGGACTAGAATGTGCCACGTCTGCACTGACCACACAGCTGCACTCCCCAGCACTTTCCAGCTCCCGCTCTAAGAGGGCTGCTTTGAGACATGGATGACAGCACCTCTGAAGGGGATTCTGTGATCAAGGGGACCCCATGGGGTCATGGATGCTCTCCTCCTACCCCTCAGATTTTGGGCATGGGTTGAGAAGACGCTGTTCTTCCCTTCAGTGGGTTTATCACAGCCTATCCGCTTCAGGTGTGAACCGCCCCACTTAAGGAGTACTTCCAGCCAATCACACCCGCTTCACCACAGGGCAGTAGAGACATAAACAGAGGCTCATGAGATGGAGCAGCCCCCAATGCCAAGGCCAATACAGAGGACAAGGAAGCTCAGAACTATCCTTTCCCCGCCTTCTCCCTCTTGGTGATGCATTCTGTGAGCTAAAAATCCCTACGTAGCCAGGCCACAGTTCCTGTTTTAGTGGGGCCAAGCGCGGGCACCCCAGGGGAGATCGTAAGCAGGGATAAAGGGCCTTTTGAAGACTATATGTGAGCAAAATGAGCGAGGCTTTGAGCGTTGATGGAGGTTCCGGGCTTCAAACCCTAGCTGGGGCTGCAGACCTCACTCTGGTGGCAGGTCATACACTTTCCAAGCTGGCTGCAGCCACACATCCCCTCTCACACCTGCCTCTCCCCTCCCTACCCCGAGAGGTGGGTCTCTTCCTCTCCTTGACTCTGGCTTGGGCTAGGACTTTTGCGTCAGTGATGCCAATGTGGCATCATAAAGGGCAGGAGAGATTCTGCCTACTTCTGTGGGGACAGATACTTGCTCTTGGAACCCAGCCACCGTGCCAGGAGAGGCCCATGTGGAGAAAAAGTGAGGCCCTCAGTGATAGCTCACAGATAACAGACGGGACCAACTTGCCAGCCACATTCATTCACCATCTGTATTAGTCGCCTACAGCTGCTGTAACAAATTACCACAAATGGGGTGGCTTAAAGCATAGAAATCTCTGACAGTTCTAGAAGCTGAAAGTCCAAGGCATCTGCAAGTCCATG
The DNA here is from genome assembly GCA_007922755.1 of Pedetes capensis. Lineage (NCBI taxonomy): Eukaryota > Metazoa > Chordata > Mammalia > Rodentia > Pedetidae > Pedetes > Pedetes capensis. The sequence continues at coordinate 27,264 of VMDO01001490.1, forward strand.
ATCTTGTGGAAGTCCACAGTAGAATCCATTTTTGACCCCTTCTAGCACCTGAGGTTTTGGATATGCTTTGGTTTGACTCCATTCTCTCACCTGTGGTCACATGGCCTCTACCCCTCTCATATGTCAAACCCCGTCTGCCTCTCTCCTAAGGGCACTTGTGTGGTTGCATTGAGGGCCCATCCATATAAGCCAAGATAAACAGCCCCCATCTCAAGATCCTAAACTTAATCACACCCCTTTTCCAAGTGAGTGATGTTCATTGTTCCAGAGATGAAGGCCTGATATATGTGGGAACCATCATCAGCCTACCACACCATCTTAAAAGTGCATCCTCCTTTCCCCATGCAAGCTCCTCCAGCTGAGCAGACAGAAGCTGTCCCTACCAAAGCCCTGTGAAAAACTGGAGACTCGTGAGAAAATGAGTGGTGACTATTGTGTTAAGCCACCGAGTCCAGGAACTATTTGTTACACAGCAATGGATAACCAATACAACTGTCAACCTCAATTCCCTTGCTCCTTTCTTTCATTATTCCATTTGCTGGTCTTCCACCTGGCTCTCCACCTGGACTGGAAGCCAAACATGGTGAGGAAACACAGGACCCAGCTGACTCAGCCCCCTCCAAATTCACATGTGCTAAGCTCGAGTGTACCCTTTGGGCTGCCCCTATCCACCTACATTCCCCCAGTAAGAGTCACTCCCTCTTCTCCAAATGACCAGTTCACTCTTTCTCTCCCCTCCAGCCTTGGCTGCCTCCTCCCAGCCTGTCTCAGCCAATGCCCATGACTCCTATTTCACAAAGACAGTGGAAGCCAACAAAAGAGAATTCCCACCCACCCTGCCCCACATCTGCTGGCCCAGCTACACTCACCGCTCTCCTTCCTGCTACTGTGAACAGCCAAGCATGCCCTAGCCTTTCCCCTTGTCCACTAATCCACCCCCAAAGACCCCACCAATTCTCCCCTCTCCCACACCTTCCTTTCTCACCTCTGCCCAGTGATTCCCATCAACTTTAGACAAGCTTTATTTCTCCTATTGCCCTCCTTCAGTCTCCAAGCATTTCCTCCCGTGCTGTCTTGAACTTGCTCCAAGAGACTTTTACACACCTACCCACTGTACTGCAAGCAACTCCTGCCAAGATCCCCTATGAACCTCCCAACCCAGAGATCACCAAATTCAAGGGCATTTGTCAATCCTGGTCTTACTTAACCCATCAGCAGCAATGTGGTTTCTCAAGGTTGTCATAACAAATGACCACAGGCTAGATGGCTTCAGGTGAAGGACATATTTATAACAGCTCTAGAAGCTAGGAATCCCAAACCAAGGTGTCAAAAGAGCCACACTCCCTCTGAAGGCTGTAGGGAAGAACTTTCCCAAGCACCTTCCAACTCCTGGTCGCTGCTGGCCTGTCTGGCCTTGCCTTGGCTTGTGGCTGCCTATCTCAGCTCTCTCTACCTGCCTCTATTTTCACATGGCCTTCAACCCCTTGCATGTCTGTGTGTCTCTCTTCTTTTCACAGGGAAAATAGCCACTGGATTTAAGGCCCATTCTGATCCAATATGACCTCATCAGAACTAATTATGTCTGCAAAAATCCTATTTCTAAATATGATGACATTCAGAGGTTCCTGGTAGACATGAATTGGGGAGGGCACTGTTCAGTCTACCGCAGCAACATTGAGCACAATTGATCTCTCTCTTTTAAAAATACTTCCTAGCCAGGCGTGATGGCTCATGCCTGTAATCCCAGCAACTCAGGAGGCCGAGTCAGGAGGATTGCAAGTTTGAGGCCAGAGGTAGCCTGCATAATTTAGTGAGACCCTGTCTCAAAATAAAAGTAAAAAGAAAATAGGCTGGGGGTGTGGCTCATGGGTAGAGCGTGAGTTCCTGGGTTCAACACCCCAGTAACGCAAAAATATAAAAAATAAAAATGCTTCCTTCTCTTTGGTTGCAGAACACCATCACACATTCTGGGGTTCCCTTCTACCTCAGTGATCACCCTCCTCCTTCTCCTTTGCCAGTTGCTTCTCATTTCTCTGAATGCCCCAGGACTCAACCCTCCAAAGCTTTCTCTTCTCTGGCCACTCTCCTTCCTTACATGATCTCATTTAATCCCACAATTTCAAATCCCTCTCCATATTGACAACTCCAAAATTCCTACCACCAGCTTCTCCTGACCAGACTCACACATTGGCTTTGGATGTTGAAGGGGTTCCTCAAACCTAGTAAATCTCAAGACAAACTCCTGATTCTCTCTGCTCCATCCACAAACTCTCCCAGCCCAGGAACCGGCCTCTCTCACCTTCTATTTTCTCAAGTCACAGAACCTAAAGTCATTCTTGAGTCCTCTGTTTCTCACATCTCACTTGACAGCAAATCCTGTTGATGTTTACCTTCAAACTCTATCTCATATTCAGCCACTTCTCACAACCCCATTGCCACACCCTGGTCCAACCATCAACATATTGCTCAGAGCAGGGATCAGCATACTACAACTGGTGGGCCAAATCCAGCCCACCACCTGCTTTTGTAAATAAAGTTTTATTGGAATGCAGCCCCATTCATTGGTTAACAGGTTGTCTGTGGCTACTTTTGCATTTGAAGGGCAGAGCTGAATAATTCAGCAGGGACCATATGGCCTTCAAAACCAAAGATACTTACTGTCTGGTCTTTTACAGAAAAAGTTTGCCAAGCCCTGGCCTAGATTATTACAACCATAGGTCTTCCTATTTTCACGCTTGTCCCCATTACAGTTGATTTTCAACCCAGCAGGCAGAACAACGCTTTTAAAATATGAATCACACCGACTCACTTCCCCACTGAGAATTCCTCAGCGCCCACTTGGCTCATTTGCCCCAGCTCACCCACCCCTGCAGCGCTAACCCCCTGCTCCCTCTCTGCCCTTATCCCCAACTACCCTCTACCTCACATTTCCCCAGGCACCCCAGACATGTTCCTGTCTGAACATCCCACCAGTGTTCCCATTTCAGGCCCTCTGCATTTTCTCCTCCCTCCCTTTCTAATAATTCCCACCTGGATCCCCTAGCAGCTCTGTGTCCTGAGGAGACCTCTCCTTCTTGCCCTGTATCAAATAGCATCATCCCTCCAACTTCTCACTGTCTTTTTTAATCTGCTCTGTCCCTTGCCATGCAAATTACCCAGCATCTGATGCACCATCCTTTCTCCTATTTTTTTGTTATGATGTGTCTTGCCTTTTTTCACTCAGACATTTTGCAAGATACACACTGTTCTATCCTGAGCCCTAAGCTAAGGCCTTGCAACTTATAAGATCTGTGGGCTGGCTAACTGACTAGCACAAGGACTTCTCCATGTGGGTGGGTCCTGGTGCTGAGCCTTTGACACCCCTTAGATCGCCGACCTCCCAATAGCCCTGTGAGACAGGCTCTGAAGTACAGAGCTCAAGGTCATCCAGTCAGCCCTCAAAGGCAAGTGCAAGCCCAGAGCTCACTGCCCTAACCAGCTGCACTTCCTAAAATTGTGCTGCTTTGTACTCTTTAGAAGATAATCTTAACATGGAAGTTCATATTTCTAGTAAATCAAATGTCCATCGAGGGGTGAATGGATAAGCAAAAGGTATTATTTACATATGATGAAATATTCATTCAGCCTTAGAAAGGGAAAAAGAAAGGAAGGAAGGAAATTTTGACACAAATTACATGAGAGAAGCTTGAGGACATTATGCTAAGTGAAACAAGCCAGTTACAAAAAAGGCAAATGCTACATGATTCCACATAGATAGAGTCTCTGCAATAGCCAACTTCATAGAGGCCAAAAGTTGGGTGGTGGTTGCCAGGGGCAACCTGCTGGGGGCAGGGAATGGGAAGTTATTGTTTGATGGGTACCAAGTTTCAGTTTGGGAAGATAAAAAGAGTTCTGGTGATGGACGGTGGGGATGGTTGTGCAACAGTGTGTATGCACTCAATCCTACTGAGCGGCACACTTAAGTATGATTAGGATGGTAAAGCTTATGTGAATTGTACTATCATTTCTTAATCCAAAACAGTCCATATTTCCTCCTCATTACAAATGGTGAAGTGGGTTTAAGCTCCTCAGTTTCCAGAAGAGGAATGTGAGGGTCAGAAAGGACAGTAGACAAGCCAAGGTGGATGGAGTAACAACTCGAACCCAGGTCTCTCCTCCCTCGCATTTCAATAGCACCCTTTGGGTCCCACCTGCCTTTGTTGTTGTTGTAATTAGGTGCCCTCGAGCTGGGTCCAAATCACAGTGACCCTACATACAACAGAACAAAACACTCTCCAATTCTGTGCCAGGCACTCCATCTTTTTTATGTATAAGGCTACTGTTGCAGACAATGTTTCAATCCATGTAGGGGAGGGTCTTCCTTTTTTCCCCAATGACCCCCCACTCTCCCAAACAGGATGTTCTTCTCCAGGGACTGGTCCTTCCTGACAGCATGTCCAAAACACATCAGACATAGTCTAGCTATCCTAGCATCCAAGGAGTACTGTGGTTGCACTCCATCCAAGACAGATCTGTTGGTCCTTTTGACAGTCCATGGTATATCCAATATTCATCTCCAGCACCATAATTCAAAAGCATCAGTTCTTCTCCTGTCTCCCTTATTCAAAGTCCAGCCTCCACTACCATATGATGGGAATGAAAATACCATGGCATGAGTCAGGCTCACCTTCATCTTCAATGTGACATCTTTATTTTTCAACACTTTAAAAAGGTTTTTTGCAACAGCTTTTCCCAGTGCAATGCATTTCTTGATTTCTTGACTGCTTCTTCCATGGGTGTTGATTGTAGAACCCAGTCAAGCAAAATCTTGGACGACCTCAATCTTTTCTCCATTTATCATGGAGCTATGTACTGACCCAGTTGTAAGGATTTTTGTTTTGTTGATGTTGAGGTGCAATCCACATTGAAGGCTGTGTTCTTTGATCTTCTTCAGTAAATGTTTCAAATTCTCTTCACTTTCAGCAATCAGAGTTGTCATTTGCATAACACAGGTTGTTAATGAGTCTTCCTCCAATCCTGATGCCATGTTCTTCTTCATAAAGTTCAACTTCTCAGATTATTTTCTCAGCATAGAGACTGAAGAGGTATAGTGAATGGACACAGCCCTGACACATACCTTTCTCAACTTTGGTCCAGGCAGTGTTTCCTTGTTCTGTTTGAATGGCTGCCTCCTGGTGCATGTACAGATTCCTCACGAGTATAATTAAGTGGCCTGGTATTCCCATTCTTCACAATATTGTCCATAATTTATTGTGATCCACACAGTCAAATGCTTTTGCATAGTCAATAAAACATAGACATCTTTTTGGTATTCTCTGCTTCTGGCTAATAATCATCTGACATCAGCAATGTTGTCCCTTATTCCATTCCCTCTTCTGAAACTGGCTTGATTTTCCACAAGTTCCCTATCTATATACTGCTGCAGTTGCTTTTGAATGATCTTTAGCAAAATTTTATTTGTATGTTCTATTAATGATATTGTTTGCTAGTTTCCACATTTGATTGGATCCTCTTTCTTGGGAATGGGCACAAATATGGATCTCTTCCAGTCACTTGGCCATGTACCTGTTTTCCAAATCTCTTGGCATAAACAAGTTAGCATCTCTAGTGCTGCATCTATTTGTTGAAACATCTCTATTGGGATTCCATCAATTCCTCCAGGAGCCCTGTGTTCCAACAATTCCTCCAAGGCAGCTTCCACTTCATCCTTCAGTACCATCAGTTCCTGACCATACGCAACCTTTTAAAATGGTTGGTTATCCACCAATTCTTTTTGGTATACCGACTCTGTGTATTTTTTGCATCTTCTTTGGATGTTTCCTATATTGTTTAATATTTTCCCTGTAGAATGCTTCACTATTGCCCCACATGACTTGAATTTTTTTCTTCAACTCCGTAAGCTTGAGAAAACTGAAGCACGTTCTTCCCCTTTGGTTTTCTGTCCAGCTCTTTGCACATGTCATTATAATATTTGATTTTGTCTTCTCAAGGTGCCATTTGAAATCCTCTGTTTAGTTCTTTGTCATGTCTTCCTTTTACTTTAGCTGCTCAACCATCAAGGGCAAGTTTCAGAGTCTCTTTTGACATGTAATTTGGTCTTTTCTTTTTTTCCTGTCTTTATAATAACCTTTTGCATTCCTCATGAATGATGTCTTTGATGTCATGTCACAACTCGTCTGATCTTCAATAATTAGTGTCTAACACATCAAACCTGTTCTTGAAGTGGTTTATGAACTCAGGTGGGATATACTCAAGGTCATACCTTGGCTCTCGTACACTTGTTCAAATTTTCTTCAGTTTCAGTTTGAACCTGTACATGAGCAGTTGATGGTCTAATCTATAATCAGCACCTGGTCTCGTTCTGACTGTTGATATTGAGCTTTTCCATCACCTCTTTCCACAAACATAGTCAATTTGGTACCTGCATGTTCCATCTGGTGAATTCCATGTGTACAGATGCAGTTTATGTTGGTGAAACAATGTATTTGCAAAGAAAAGGTCCTTGGTCTGACAAAATTCTATCATACAATCTCCAGCATTATTTCTGTCACCAAGGCCATATTTTCCAAATACTGAGCCTTCTTCATTTCCAACTTTTGCATTCCAACCACCAGTAATTATCAGTACATCCTGATTGTATGTTTGGTCTATTTCAGATTGCAGAAGCTGGTAAAAATCTTCCTTGTATTCATTTGTAGCCTTAGTGGTGGGTGTGTAAATTTGAATAATAGTCATTATTATTTGGCCTTCCTTGTAGATGTATGGATATTATTCTATCATTGACAGCATTGCACTTCAGGACAGATCTTGAGATGTCTTTTTTTGATGATGAATGCAACCCCGTTTCTCTCTCTCTCTCTCTCTCTCTCTCTCTCTCTCTCTCTCTCTCTCTCTCTCTCTCTCTCTCTCTTTGCTGTACTGGAGGTTAAACCCAGGGCCTCACACTTGCATATCTTGCAATTGCTGGACCACTGAGCTGCACCCTCAGCCCTTTTTTTTTTTTTTCACTTTTTGAGATAGGGTCTGGCTAAATTAAATAGGCTACCTCTGGTCTCGAACATGCGATCCCTCTGCCTTCGCCTCCCAAATCGCTGGGATTACAGGTGTGTGCTACTGTGCCCAATTTAACCCCATTTCTCTTTAATCTGTCATTCCCAGCATAGTAAATCATGTCATTATCTGATTCAAAATGACCCATGCCAGTCCATTCTAGCTTGTTGATGCTGAGAATGTCTATGTTTATGCTTTCCATTTTGACGATTTCTAATTTTCCTAGATTTATACTATATACATTTCACATTCCAATTATTAACGGACATTTATAATTGTTCCTTCTCATTTTGTGTAATGCCACATCATCCCTGGGGCTTTACTCTATTCCAGTCATTAAGGTAAATTCTACTATGAGAAGGCAATTTTTCCCCAATCATGTTTTGAGTGCCTTCCAACCTGGGGGACTTATTTTCTGGCACCATATCTGACAGTGTTTCTCTGCTATTCATAGGGTATTCAATAGTTAATTGTTTCAGGAGTAGGTTAGCCATATCCTCGTCCATAGTCGGCCTTAGTCTGAAGCTCAGCTGAAACCTGCCCACCATGGGTGACCCGGCTGATATCTGTAATACCCATGGCATAGCTTTCAGCCTCACAGCAACTTGCCAGTCTGCAGCAAACTGACAGACACATGGGGGCTGCCTTTCTTAGGGTAACAAAAAAAATGCTCTCGCTTTCTTGACTGCATTTTAAATACTAAAAAGTGTTTTTCCTCCCCAGCTGGGGTGAATTAGGAGCTCCTGGAAACGTCCTTCTTCCTTGCTGGGATGTGTCCTACTTGGAACGGTCAAGTGAGCGCCAACTACAGACACTGTCTGAGAAGAGGCAGCAGGGGGTGCGGAAGGAGCCCTTATCTCATTAGCATATGCAAATTGACAAGGGTAGAGAAAGCTGGAAAAGCTGCTATTTTATCATTTGTGGTAATTACAGTAATTTAGAGTGGTGGATCAGTGGTGTTCCTGGAGGTGAAAGCATCTCCTTTGAACGATAATGCGGTGTGATTAAGAAGTTCTGATTAAGAATTGCTGTCATCTTCACTTAAAAAAGATGAGGAAAGAGGTTGGGGTCAGAAGTGCAGGGGCACAAAGTCGTGAGGGTCGGGACTCCTGCCTGCTAGGGCATGTTCCCTGGTGTTAGGGACCCAGAGGGAAAGCAGCACCTCCCTGCTTCATGACCCTCACAGAGGAAAGACAACCCCGAAAATGAGGTACCTGCTGCCACCATGCTGGGGGTGCTAAGGGGATGACAGACCTCGTCTCAAAAGGAAAGAATGGTCTGGAAAAGCTTCAGAGCAAAGGCGATTCTCGGATAGGGTTTCTGTACTTGCAGTAGGACTTTGTAACTGACAGGAGCCAGGGCAGAGGCGGTTGCAGGTGGAGAACGAATGCAGCTGTCAAATTCTAAAGGAGAAGCAGAAAGCGGAGAGGGTGGCTCATGAGACCAGCGACACAGGCAAGGCCTGATGCCGGAGCCTTGGAGGCCACTCCAGGGAGCCTGGCCACAGTCTACTGGCTGACGGGAACCAGCCAGGCAGAAGCAGGGGCTGACTTGGTGAAAACTGAATTTTAGAAAGACCTGGGGAAGGGAGCATAAGGGTCAGTGCTATGAGACAGGGCCTAGGATGGAGGGATGGGGCAGGGATAGGAGTCAGGAGGCTGGGTGGGAGAGGAACCAGGCCCTGGAACAGAAGCAGGAAACTCAAAGATAACTTACGAGGAACTTCATGAGTTATAGCTGTAAAGCAGCATTTCACAGATGATCAACCCAAGGCTCAGAGAGGTTAAGGCAATTGTTTGATGTCACACAGCTGGGAAACACTGGGGTAGGGTGTGCCGCCAGTATCAGAGATCCTTGACTCCCACATCTGAGCTCCGTCTACTGTTACGCAAATCACTAGGATGTAAGAGAGCGGTCAGTCAGCCCAAGACCTGTGGGCAGAGAGCAAGCAGGGCTCTGCCTGCTGCACTCTCGCTGAGGGTGGCAAGCCCAGGGAAGCCCCAGGGCTCTTGTCAAACCCCTGCCTGCCCTGGGGAGGAGGTGGCACACTGTACCCCCATGCACATTACAAGAAGTCAAATCAGGTCAGTGCCACACCCAGAGGACAGTGGCACAATTAGATCCTTCCTTCAGTTGGGAATCCATCTTAGGAAATAGTACCCTGTCCCTGGAGCCATGCAAGACAAAGCTGAACACCCTCCTCTCCCAGATGTACCAGAGAGGATTCCTGAACTCCAAGAGATTCTGCAGATCCCTTTCGACTTTAAGAGTCTATGATCTCTGCAGGTTGAGGCACATCCCCAAGCAACTCGAACACCTTTTCACAAGCCATCGCTGAAGAACCATGTATTAATCCATTCACGAGCAAAGAATCATTCGGAAAGCATTTTGATGGGAGAAGCATAAGAGGAGGAAGGAGAAGAGTCATCGTCAGAGGAGACCCGCATGGCTGAAGGCAGGGCCAGGGCAGGACAGGTGCCACTGGTCAGCCTGATCCTGCCTTGAGGCCTTGGGGAGGCAGCATGGGCCTCAAACAGAGAACTGAGGTGCACTGTAGCAGGTTCCCTCTGATAACTCCTCAATCCTTAATGCTATTTTACATGTTGGTGTTGTTAGGTGCCGTGGAGTTGGTGTCTGACTCATAGCGACCCTGTGTACAATAGGCAAAACACTATTGTCAGTGCTTCTCTGCTGTTCATAGGATTTTCAATGGTGGATTGATATTTGCGAGTGGGTTGCGGGGTCCTTCTCCCAAGCCTACAGCACCTGGTGTTCCCAGGCGGTCTCCCATCCAAGTACTAACCAGACCCAATCCTGCGTATCTTCCGAAATCTGACGGGATCCGATGCCACAGGGCTATGGCTTCAGGTGCCATTGTAGATAAGAAAGAAAATATAATCCTTCTTTGGCTCCCACACAGCAGCGTTTCCAGCATGTTCCCAGCATGGTCTGGGGCGGAGGTCTGTCCACATCAGGACCCCACAACTCCTGGGGCCCTTCCTGGAGCTGGGGACCACGTCCCCAGGATACCTATGGCAGCCAGGCGCCGCCAGCCTTGGCCAGTGCCAGCCCTCCTCTCGCCAGCCTCTTGCACGAGGCCTCTGCCCAGCCTCACCGCCGACAGATGGAGTGTTTGTTGACACTCCGGTGACAGCTTGAAAACTCATCTCCTCCCTCTGAGCCGGCCGTTCCACCTCGTCCTCCCATCTGCCATCTCATTTTAAAACGAGCAGAACAACTCGGCTAGAGCAATCCCGACTTTTTCCATCTGTGCCGAGTTAATTAAGAGGGTAATGAGAGCTGGGAGTGAACGAGGCCTGCATTAATTCAAGATATGATTAAGAGAAACATTTCTAAAATATATATACGTGTGGGCAGAGAGCGGGGCCGGAGGTGGTGATATGCACCCCAAGCCACCCACCTCACAGTGGCTGCCAACACATGGGACCTCTGTGAGAGGGTTGGGGGGACAGGAACAGAGCCTCCTGAGCAGGTGCCACAGGAAGAGAGCTGTGTGGCCACAGGAGTCTCTTCTCTGCATGATCCTTGCACAAACCATATATATTCATCACCTCGTACGTGCCCAGCCCCAGGAACAACAGAAATGAGTGGTACCAAGAGCTTCTCTTTATTAAAAATTCCACTGGTGTGTTACCTACCCACTGATCTAAGAGAGCTCCAGATACCTCAGAAAGTTCACGAAGGAGCAACAGAATAAAAAGTGAGACCCAACCCCGATGGACGTGTTGCATATGATCTTCAATTCTCACAAAGACCCGAAGAGGTCAGAACGGTCTTCACCACTCCCATCTTGCCCACGAGGGATCAGAGGCACAGAGATATTAAGAGACTAGTCCAAGATGCCACAGTTAGGAAGTGGCCGGGATAGGATTTGAACTTGGATCTCTATGACGACAAAGCTAACCTATGCCGCTAGGTAAAAGCAGCCCCTCTGCTCAAAGAGGTGGATAATTAAGAGGCACAATGCTGGGCACTGGGGACAGAGAGAAAGGGAACTTATCCAATAAGGGTGATGTGGGGAAGGGGAATCAAGGAGGGCTTCCTGGAAGTGGGGGCATGGTGAGGCTGGCCCTGAATCATCCAGAGTCAACAACTGTTTACTGAGCCCTGTTGGGGTCCAAGCAATATGGCAGCTCTTTAATATGCCTCCAGCCATCAACCCTAGTAACCCTGGAACAAACGCATCACTGTCCTTGGGTGACCAGGGAGGAGATTGAGGTTCAGCAGGAGGTGCAACATCCGGGGCCTTCCAGCTTGTAAGTGGAGGCAGGGCTCAACCTGAGGTCATTCTGACTTGAAAGGGGACACTGGGTTCTCAGTCCAAGCTGGTGGGACTCAGAAACTGATTCAATGCAAGAGGGGGCTAAGTGACACAGAAGTCACCAACCCTTCCCCTGCCAGGCCTCAGGATGCCTGGACTCCACCAGACCGCGGGCAGTGGCTCGACTTCCCAGCTGCACCATAGACCGAGGCCTCTTTGGATCTAGGACTCCATGGTTGTTTCTACCCCCCCCCCATGGCCCTGTCCAAAGCAGAGCTATCCACCCCCTGCCTCCACAGCCCAGAGAGCCAAGTTCGCACACCCAAGCCAAGCTCCAAGGCCCAGCACAGTCCACACCCAGCCTTCCTTCCCTGCACTCCCCAGCCCCACGCCCTTGCCTTCCCAAGCGCGTCTAGAAGCCTAGGAGCCTGTGGTCCCTGGAGATCTAAAGGGAAGCCATCACCTTGCCCTCTGTCCCCTGCCTCTCCACTCTGCCCTAGCCAGGGCACTGGAAGTACAGGAGTCATCCTTGCCTCCTCCTCACCCTTCAGGCCTGCCCAGTGACTGTCACCATGCCCCGTGGATTGCCTCAGAAACGCATCTTGACCTCCAGTCCTGTGGGCCCTCCCTGCCGGCCCCCTCACTAGGCTACCTCCCTCCCCTGTCTCCTTACAACACTTCCCACAGGGGCTCCCACGGACCCTTCCAGCTCCTCCTCCACACCAGCTAGAACAACGGAACCCTTTTTGGGCACCAATGATGGAGGGTTTATATGTATGGAGAGAGAGAAAGAGAGAGAGAGAAGACAATCTAATTTACAAATCAATACATACTTCAAAGAAAACATTTAGGCATCATAAAAGGAGGTATGAATATAGAAAACTAAATGTGCAAAATTCAACAAGGAAACGCACATGAAAACTTATTTTTGAACTATGTTGTTACTCTGCTACCCCATGCAGGCAAAATAAAACTCCTCTGCCAAGGCTGAAAATGGAAGGAGACCTTAAGAATGAGCAGCAGCTTTGCCACACTCCTGTCTCAATAGTCTGCTCTGTGCAGACGTGGTTTTTCCAGATTCAGGGCATGTTGGCTCTTTGGAAGGAGTGGGTGAAGATGTTTCATCTGGCTGCCCTTTTGGATTATCAGCTGCTCATACAGGGGATGCTGTCCTGGGTGGTTTCTCTAGAGCTCCTGAGGCTCTTTGGGATCCTCAGCTTCCCCAAATGCTGGATTTTATTGTTTTTTGAAGTCACTGATCAACTTTTCAAAAGCACTGAGAAGTATCCACTTCATACCCATTTGGCAAGTGTTGGCAAGGGCGTGGAGAAATGGAACCCTGGTGCATTGTCAGTGGGAATGTAAAGTGGCATGGATGCCGAAGTAAACACTATGGTAGTTGCTTAACACATCCAAAATAGAATTACCATGTGGTTGTTGTTGTGAGGTACCATGGAGTAGTGTCTGACTCATAGTAGTCCTATGTACAATAGACGAAACACTATTATCATGCTTCTGTGCTACTCATAGGGTTCTCAATGGCTGATTGTTCTTTGGGAGTGGGTTGCCAGGTACTTCTCCCAAGCCTAAGCTTCTCTCAAGTTTCTTGCAAGCACCTGCTGTTCCCAGGCTATCTCCCATCCAAGTACTAACCAGGTCCGACCCTGCTCAGTTTCTGAGATCTGACAGGATCAGACGCCACAGTGGTACAGCTCCCAGGTAGAATTAGCAAATGATGTGTAAATTCCACCCCCATATATGTACCCAAAAGAAACAAAAGTAGAGACTCAAACAGGTACTTTTACACCCAATGCTCATGTCAGCATCATGCACAACTGCCACAGGTGGAACCAACCCAAGTATCCATCAGTGGATGAATGGAAAAGCAAGTGTGCTTTTTTTTTAACATTCAATGGAATGTTATTTCACCTAAAAACGAAGGAAATCTTGAGACATGTTCCAACATAGAGACCACTTAAGGGTTCTAATCCAGCTTATGTTAAGTGAAATAAGTCAGTCACAAAAGAACAATACTAATATGATTCCGCCCACAGCCGTAGCCCTGTGGCTTCTGATCCTGTCAGATCTCGGAAGCTAAGCAGGGTCGGACCTGGTTAGTACCTGGATGGGAGACCGCCTGGGAAAATCAAAAGCTGTAGGCTTGGGAGAAGGACCTGGCAACCCCCTCCCAAAAATCAACCTGCCATTGAAAACCCTATGCACAGCAGAGAAGCACTGACAATAGTGTTTCCCCTGTTGTACAGAGGGTCGCTATGAGTTGGCTACCGACTCGACGGCACCTAACAACAACAACAACAACAATATGATTCCACTTAGAGGGAGTCCCTGTTTTTGTTAGGTGCCATCAAGTTAGATCCAATTTATAGCAACCCTGTATACAACAGAATGAAACACTACTCAACACTGTGCTATGCTGTGCTATGCTATGCTCAACACTGTGCTATAAAACACAGTTTTTTATGTTCGAGGCCACTGTTGCAGACACTGTGTTTCTTCCCACTTTGAGTCATGCCACACTAACAAAAGGAGGTCCCAGGGTATTTACTCCATTTCCCATCATTAAGGTCCACCCTACTTTAAGGAGACAACTCTTTCCCAATTGTTTCTGGAATGCCTTCCAGCCTGTGGGGCTCATTTTCTGGCACTATATCTGACAGTGCTTCTTTGCTATCCATAGGGTTTTCAATGACTCATTGTTTCAGGAGTAGGCTGCCAGGTCTTTCTCCCTAGTCTGTCTTAGTCTGGAAGCTCAGCTGAAACCTGTCCACCATAGATAGCCCTGCTGGCATCTGAAATACCAGTGACATAACTTTCAGCACCACAGCAACACACAAGCCCCCTCAGCATGACAAGCTGACAAACGTGGGGGATGAGGTCCCAGAGTAGTCAAATTCATAGAGGCAGAAACATAGTGGTTGTCAGAGGCTCGGGGAGGGTGGGAAATGGGGGATGATTGTGTAAGGGATACAGTTTCAGCATGGGGAGCTGAAGAGTTCTAGAGATGGATGATGGCTATAGTTGCACAATAGGAATGCACTTACTACCACTGAACTATATTTTAAAAATGATTAAGATGGTCACTTTTTTTGTGTGTCTGTGGTACTAAGAGTTGAACCCAGAGTCCTGCGCTTGCATGCTTTGCAAGTGCTGTACCACTGAACTGCACCTCAGCCCATTTTTTTACTTTTTGAGACAGGGTCTCACTAAATTACACCAATTGCCTCTGGTCTTAAACTTGTGATCCTCCTGCCTCCACTTCTCAAGTTGCTGGGATAATAGGCATGAGCCACCGCACCCAGCAAGATGGTCACTTTTACAGTATGTGTATTCTGCCATAGTTAAAACAAATTTTAAATGCTTTTTTCTTTTAAAGGAATGGACAGCAAAAGATGAGGCTCAAAACACCAGGATGTTTTGCCACTAGTGAAATCAGATTTTTCTTCATGGCCTGGACTCACAGCTGGAAGATGCCTATGGTTGGCCTCAGGGCCACCATGGCAAGGAGGGTTGACTTGGGAGGAAATGTTGATGCTTAGAGATGATGAGTGGTCACCTGTCCACTCATGACCTTCCCTGACACCCCTGATGTTCAACCCCCCTTTCCTGTCCTACCACCATTCCTCGCAAATGCACATGAGCTCACCGCTCTGAAGGCTTTCCCTGCGCTCCGCACACCCCTGTGCCCATGTCGACCCCTGCAACCTGGAGACTCCTTGCTTGCTGAGACCTCAATATTAGTACAACCATGTCTAGGGGGATTTCTCCAGTTCCTGCAGCTGCTCATGGCACCTTCTTCTACTGTCACCACTCACTGGTTTCTCTCTGTTCTTGCCCTACCTTGGGACCCTGTTTTCCCTCTTCTAGTAGACAGGGAGCTTTCTGAACACAACCTTTCCATGACAGCTTCCTCCTGTACCCACCACCACCATTCCATCCACATAACAGATACAGCCAGGAAGCTTAGGTTGGACGACATCTCACCAAAAACCCAGAAGAGCCATAGTTTCAACAGGAAGGACATTCATTCCTCTCTCAAGTAAAAGCAGCAAGTATCAAGGACTGAGGCTGCTTCTCTCATTATCCTCTCATTATGTCTGAAATTTGCATTTGCAAATCCACCTCGAGGTCCACAGGGGCTGCTGGAATTCTGGCTGGAATGCACAGGAAGCAGGAAGGAAGACAGGGTAAAGCAAGTGACCTTTTGGAATGGGCTCCCTTTCAGAAGTTTCTCTGGAGGCTTTCCAGAACCTTCTGTCTGGATCTCTTTGGGTAGAGCTTGGTCACTTGGCCACATCTAAAAAGGAGGCTGGGAAATAGAATCTCTTGGATGGGCACATTGTTGTTGCAAACAAGACTGGCGTTCTGATGAGAAGGGGGAACAAGAAGATGGACATTCGATGGAAACTAACAAACTCTCCACCCGTAGACGCTAGCACCCAGGGAAGAGCTGAGCGAGGAAGTGAGTGAATGAATCTAGATCCCGTGGACCAAGCCTCTCGGCAAAGCTTTGATAAGCAGAAGCTGGCCATTCATTCCCCACTGCGACCCTTATCCCTCTCCAGGTCTCACCTCCATGGCATGAAGAAGATGCCCCTTGCTCCTCTGCTGCACTCGGCTTTCCTCTTCTATGAGGCAGGAGGCCTGAGGAAGGGACCCCTGGAGACTGAGTGCTCTCGGTTCTAATCCTGGAGCCAACGCTCACCTGCGATGGGATGCCGGCAAGTAACCGCTCTAGGCTTCAGCTCCCTCAGTGGTGGAGTGGGAATGATGTCCACCTGTCAGAAGTGTTGGGCGAGGTTGTTGAAATAGCAGAGGCAAGATGCCCGGCGTCTAGCAGGCTTCCTTCCTGCTGGCCCTGGGCCCACCTCAGAGCCTCCATTTCTCATTCTCTTGAAACCCGAAGCTCAGCTGGCTGCCAGCTCACCTCCACTGAGGACCTCGCTGTGAAGCTTGGATCTGGCATCTCTAAAGCACCTGGCGCCCACCTGGCCCCTGAGCAGAGCTGCTGCGGAAGGAGGAGCCCAACGCTAATGGGCATTTCCTTGCGTCTTTCCATTTTCAACTGTGGGGGGAAATGCACCTGAGCCCCAAAGAAGCCACTGTCAAATGGGGAAGTGCATCACTGTGACAGACTCAGGGAGGGAGAACCTTCATTTGGTGGCTCCCCACAATTGTTGTTAGGTGCCTTCGAGTCAGTATCCGACTCCTAGTGACCCTAGGTACAACAGTGGAAACACTATTGCCAGTGCTTCTCTGCTGTTCATAGGGTTTTCAATGGCAGATTGAGTGGGTTGCCGGGTCCTTCTCCCAAGCCTACAGCACCTGGTGTTCCCAGGCGGTCTCCCATCCAAGTACTAACCAGGCCCGACCCTGCTTAGCTTCTGAGATCTGACGGGATCAGAAGCCACAGGGCTACGGCTGCAGGCGGCTCCCCACAAAGGATCCCATAGAAAGTAGCCTCCACCGTAGCTCCAGAAGGCCAGTCTGGCCTCCTAGAGCTAACCTCCTCTGTCCCTTGGCTGTTGCTTGGCTTTTTTCTGTATGGTTTTACTTTATTGTTTTATGGAAAACAGCTTTTCTGGGGCAGAGGTAATAGTCCCCAAATAAGCCCTTAGAAACTTGCATGAAAAACCTCAGCAAAACGAAAGGAGCTAACATTCACTGAATGCTCGTGCTGCTCCGCTCCGCCCTTTCCCTCTACTCCGTCATGCCTTCTTCCCCAGGTGGGTACTGTGATTAAAGACATTCCACAGAAGACAAAACTGAGGCACAGAGCGATCAGGCCATGTGCCCGTGGCCACAGAGCCAGCAGGCAGATCCTGGCCAAGCGAGACGGCCACCACTGCTGTGCACCATGTCCTGCAGCCCTCGCCTGTCCTCTCAGACCCTTGGTCACCTCCTCTGTGAAATCACAATCACTCATCCCAGGTGTGTGGGGGAAGCTAAAGGAATCATGGACAGAAAAGTACTTTCTACGTAGAAATGTAGACATGTGGGTTTCAGCCTCAGCTCTTAGCCCGGGGGAACTTTGTCCTCGTGGGGGGCCTTGGTTTCCCCATCTGAGAAATGATGGGAGGCCAGGGGGTTTCTGCAGAGTGGATTGTTTCTTCTAGCTCTGGCATTCTGTGAACTCAAGCATGATTTCCTTTGTTTTGTTAACCATCCTTATCAGACTTTTCTGATCTGAAACTTGACTTCCTAGACCAGAAACAGTGTCAAAAATCCCCAGAAGACACTAGCCCCATTAACTCAGGTTACCCAGAACACTCGCACTCATGTCAGTTCCCTCAACGCACAGAGTGTCACCAACTGACAGCTGAGTGGGAACTGTGGAGGCTGGGGTAAAGAGGCAGTTGGAATCCAACGCCCTCCTAGGTGCTTTCCTGTACTGTAAGCCTGAAAAGCTAGAAACTACATTTCCCAAATGTCCTTGCAGCTAAGGTTTTGGAGGCAAATCAGGCTCCACCAATGAAATGCATTCACGTGAGATTCAGATGGCCGAACCCAAGCACTGGCCAATTCCTACCTCTATTGCCTCTTATAGACCTGAGTGTTGCCCACAGCTGGGCCCAGCATTCCAGTGTCCAGCCCCTAGATGCATGGGTGAGGGGAGAAGTTGAGGCAGCAGCTGCAGACTGAGTGATCTTTCAGTCAGCAGACCTTCCACAGTCCCGTGACTTCATCCCAATCCCTCCCAACCATTTGTAAGCACCTGATGCCCTCTACTAAGTCTTTTCTTCCTTCAAATCCACAGGATTTTGTTTGTACCCTTTATCCTGATACCAAAACCAATAAGAGTATTGATTCACCTTCTCCAAGCTTTGCAGAAGATTCCAGGTATCTCATAGGGCATAACATCTCAGTTCAAATGGAAACTCGGCTCCTCACCCAACCTCACTGCTCTCTCAATCCAACAACTGCATATTACTGTCACCAGCACAGTCTGTGATAGACCATTTTCCTCCTGAAACAACCAGGTCCCAGCCTTCCTTCAACTTGAGGAAATACAAAGATGAACAGGGTATCATTCCCCATGTTTATTATGTTGCTGTTGTTGCTGCTGTTGTTAGGTGCTGTTGAGCCAGGTACAATTCATAGTGATTCTCATACGGTTTTCAATGGCTGCTTGTTTCAGGATTGTTTTGGGAGTGTGCTGCCATGTCCTTCTCCTGTTTTTGGAATGCTAGGGATCGAACTTGGGTCCTTAGAGAGTGTGGAACAGCACTCTAATAACTGAGCTAAACCCCTGCCCAATGTTTATTATAGGACAATCAAAATATAAAGCAAAGAGAAAGAATGCACCAAACACATGGCACCAAAATGAACAGTGGGGTGCCACAAAGGACACAGTTTTAGAATGAAGGGAGCATCCAGCCTAAAGGAGAGGCAAGCAGGTACCAAGCTGACTCTAAGACAAAATGCAATGACAACTTACAACGTTTTTTTAAACTGCATACCCACTATGATGCCAGAGACCAGAAATGCCAAATGGAAGACACTACCCCATGCTGTGAATACTGAATGAGACCACAAGAATCATGGAAGATATAAAGCTGGGTGCGGTGGTGCACACCTGTAATCCCAGCAGCTTGGGGGGTG
Source organism: Pedetes capensis (assembly GCA_007922755.1). Classification (NCBI taxonomy): domain Eukaryota; kingdom Metazoa; phylum Chordata; class Mammalia; order Rodentia; family Pedetidae; genus Pedetes; species Pedetes capensis. The sequence goes on from VMDO01001490.1 coordinate 46,216, forward strand.
GAGGCAGGAGGATTGCAAGTTCAAGACCAGAGGCAGTCTGTGTAATTTAGCAAGACCCTGTACCCCAACACACACAAAAAAAGTAAAAAAAAAATGGGCTGGGGTGCAGCTCAGTGGCCCAGCACTTACAAAGCATGCAAACACGAGGCCCTGGGTTCAACCTCCAGTACTGCAAAAATAAATACATACATACATACAGGAAAATGTCAGGGAGGAAGTGGCCGAGGGGTGTGCCCCAAAGGGTAGGAAGGGCTTTGGGACCTGCATGAACAAATCTTAGTGAGCTCAGGAGCACACAGTGAGGCTAGAGGAGAGGTACATGTGGGAAAAGTGGAGACAGAGCTGGCAATGGGGAAGGACCACTGACCCAGGCTTTAAAAAATGCCACAGTCATACATTAGTTTTTAGTCTATGAGCACTGGTTCCTTTATAATTCATTTGACAAACATGTTATGTTATGCCATCATGCTATGCACTGGAAGTACATAAGATAGGATTGTTGCTGCCCTAGCAATGCCTTCCTCCCAGCAGTATTTTGAGGAAAGAAGTGATTCTGTGTGACCCTGTTTGGAGGGGAAACACAGCACCAAGAGGATGGGACCATAGGCTCCTCTTGCTTTTCCAGCCTATTCTGTTCTGCAAATTCTCCCACATTATCCACATTCTGTCGAGTTCCTGTGTGGCCCCATCTCCTGAGCACAGCTGCCTGTGTTGGGCAAACCACCTGAGCTGAGCCCACCTTAGCCCATGGCACCTGGGAGAGCCAGGAAGCCCCCACCCTGGTTCTTTGCTCTGCAAGGTGTGAAGTTTGGGAAGGCTTGTGTGGCCGTGAGATGCACACACAGGTGATGTGGCAGGAACCGGAAGTAAGGTGAGGGAGAGAGGGAGAATAAGAAAGCATGAACCAAGAAGAAAGCTTCCTGGGAAGGACTGGAAACGTTTGCAACCTTGGTACCAGCCATTTCTGAGGCCCAGCCATGCCTCTGCCCTTGGGTTCCAGGAGGAATTGGGAGGAATTCAAAGGCAGAGGAATTCAGAGTCCTTAGGATAAATTCCATTCCTCTGCCTTTGTCCAATGAGCTGGTGTCTGTCACTAGGCGCCCACAGCACCCGGTGTAAAACAGCCAGTTAGATGACTCTTACAACAGTCTGCCTGAGAGACACTAAATCTCTAGCTAGACACAGAAATGGACAGTGATGTTGGGGACAGGGAGAAGCACACGCCTAGACAAAGAAGCAAGATCGCGTCACAATCCCCAGAGATCCCAAATCAAAGAGGGGAAATGCAGCTTCAAGAAATCCCATGTTTGCACAGCACTTTGCTGTTTTCGAAGGAGGATGACAAACAGAAACTCATTCATTTATTCAACAAATATTGGCTGTGCTCTTTTTTGCCGGCCTCTGTCCAAGGTGCTGAGTATCCAAAGGAAACAAAGTAGATTGGTTCCCTGGGCTCCTGGAGCTTGCAGTGGAGAGGGCAACAAACAATCAGCAGTTTGGTAAATATAGGATTACCAGCTGTGGTAAGAGCCATGAGGCACAACAGGGTGCCCTGAAAGAACAACAAGAGGCCTCATTTAGTGGAGAGGGCCTCTGTGAAGATATGATACATGGCCAGGCACAGTGGCTCATACCTGTAATCCCAAAGACTGGGGAGGCAGAGGCAGGAGGATCACAGGTTCAAGGCCAATGGCAGCATGCATAACTTAGTGAGACCATGTCTCAAGCTATAAAATGTAAAAAGGGGCTGGGGGAGAACCTCAGTGGTAAGGTGCTTACAAAAGTAGGTGCAGCTCCCTGGGCTCAGGCCCCTGGTACTGGAAAGAAAATGAAAGAGAAAGAAAGAAAGAAGGAAAGAAAGAAAGAAAGGAAGGAAGGAAGGAAGGGGGAGAGAGAGAGAGAGAGAGAAAGAAAGAAAGAAAGAAAGAAAGAAAGAAAGAAAGAAAGAAGGAAGGAAGGAAGGAAGGAAGGGAGAGAAGGAGACAGGAGGGAGGGAGGGAGAAAGGGAGGGAGGGAAGGAGAGAAGGAAGGAAGGAAGGAAGGAAAGAAAGGAAGGAAGGAAGGGAGAGAGATAGAGAGAAAGAAAGAAAAAGAGAAGAGAAAGAAAGAAAAAGAGAAGAAAAAGAAAGAAAGAAAGAAGAAAGGAAGGAAGGAGGGGGGAGAGAGTAAGAGGGTGGAAGGGAAGGAAGAAAGAAAAAGAGAAAGAAAGAAAGACAAAAAAGAGAATGAAAGAAGAAAGGAAGAAAGAAAAAGAAAGAAAGAAAGAGAAAGAGAGAGAAAGGGAGAGAGAGGAAGGAAGGAAGGAAGGAAGGAAGGAAGGAAGGAAGGAAAGAAGGAAAGAAGGAAGGAAGGAGGCCTGAAATAAGAGAGGAGAGATGAGAAAGAGAGAATGATGGGAAGTCTGGGAGTCTTCCAGGAGAGGAACAGAATGTACAAAGGTCCTGGGATAGGAGCAAATTTTGCACTGACATGGAAAGAAGGTCCTTGTGCCCAGACAGGAGTAAACAAGGATGAAAAAGTTAGGGGACAAGGAGCCAAAGAGGTGGCTGGCCAGAGAGGTATCTCCTAGACCACGGGTCCCTAACGCCCAGGCCATGGCCCAGTACCAGTGTGAGCAGTGGGTAAACAAGCGAAGCTTCCTCTGTATTCATGCACTAAATGCAATGTGCTTGGATCATCCCAAACGCTCCCCCTAACCCCAGCCAATGGGAGAAGGACGTGGCAACCCACTCCCAAGGTAATCCTGAAACAATCTGCCATTGAAAACCCTATGAGGGTTACTATGAGTCGGATACTGACTAGACAGCACCTAACAACAACAACAACCCCAGCCATGGGAAATTGTCTTCCACAAACCTGATCCCTGGTGCCAAAAAGGTGGGAGACGGCTGGCCTAGACCACAGAAAGCAATCCAGATTTTGCTCTCCATATCTTCAAGGAAACACTTGATATCAAATTATTTCTCCTGCTTTAAGGATGTAGAAATTTAGGCTGAGAGATGTGAAGTGACTGTTCAAGGTGAGCAAACAAATTAACTGTATACCTTCTAAGGAACGCAGTAAGCTGGGGAGGAGTGAGAGTCTTCTGCAGCAAAAGCCCACTGGCAGTGCAGGGTGTGATAAAGAAACACTTCGTGAAGGGCAGCATGGGAGTGAGGACTTGCAGGATGAACTCCACTGGACTATGAGATGCTAAATGGGTGTTTCCACTTGCTTTTCAGGACTGCTAGCCCAACTGTACTCAAAATGTGGCCTGTGAATTATCAATATTCACCCAGTGCATATTTATCTCCCTTTCCAATCAGTTGTCCCCAGAGGAAACCACTAGTCCAAGCACCATCTCCACAGAATACATTACTTGTTCATGTGGTTGTTAGGTGCTGTCGAGTTGGGTCTGATTCATAGCAATCCCATGCACAACATAACAAAACAATCCCTGATTCTGTGTCAGGCACATGATTTTTTTTATATTTAAACCCATTGTTGCAGCCACTGTGTCAATCCTTCTAGTTGAGAATCTTCCTTTTTTCTTCACTGATCTGCCACTCTCTCAAACATAATATCCTTCTCCAGAAACTGGTCCCTCCTTACAATATGTCCAAAATATATAAGACACAGTCTAGCTATCCTTGCTTCCAAGGAGCACTGTGGGTGCACTTCCCCTAGGACAGATCTGTTTTTTGACAATCTATGGTATATTCAACATTTGTCTCCAACACCATAATTCAAAAGCATCAATTCTTGTCCTGTCTCCCTTATTCAATAACCAGCTTTCACAACCATATGATGTGACTGAAAATACCATGGCATGAGTCAGGCGCACCTCCATCTTCAACGTGACATCTTTACTTTTCAACACTTTAAAGAGGCCTTTTGCAACACCTTCTCCCAGGACAATGCATTTCTTGATTTCTTGACTGCTGCTTCCATGGGTGTTGATTGTAGAACCAAGTAAAGAAAGCCCCTGGACAACCTCAATCTTTTCTGCACTTATCATGAAGCTGAGTACTGACCCAGTTTTAAGGATTTTTGTTTTCTTAATGTTGAGGCACAATCCATACTGAAGGCTGTGTTCTCTGATCTACATCAGTAAATATTTTAACTCCTCTTCACTTTCAGCAAGCAGAGTTGTGTCATCTGCATAATGCAGACTGTTAATGAGCCTTCCTCCAATCCTGATGTCATGCACTTCTTCATAAAGTCCAGCTTCTCAGATTATTTTCTCAGCATAGAGATTGAAGACAGACTCATTCATAAATTTCATTTAAAACAGGATTTACCATAATCACTCTTTTCTGTTGGGCTTCTTGCCCTCAGTCGTGCCTGTGACATTCTCTACATCATTGTGTACAGCACCTCCCTATTTATTGTTGCATAATATTTCATTACGTGAATGTACCACAATCTATTTATCCATTTTGCCATTTACATATGTTTGGATTGTTTCCAGCTTGGAACTATTATACATACAGCCACTAGACACATTTTTGCACCTGCCTTTTGAGGTTGTAATGTGCGTTGAAATATGATAAAGGAACAGAGTAGACCCCCTCGGCAAACATCTGCAACAATGAAATTAAATCAGTTTGAGGAGATCCAAGAAGGCCCATGGCATGCTTGGTAATTAGAATCAAATAGTAAACTCACTAAGATGAAGCCCATGAAATAATCACACAGTCATGCGACCTGGAGTGAGGGATGAAAGGCCAGAAAGACAGTGTGAGAAAGCAAAGTGGCACAGAACGCAGCTTTTGGTTTTCTGTGCCTGTCCTAGCGCTCGCTGGGTTGCCTGGGCTTTCAAGGTCTGAAGTTAATTTTTTTCTCTTACTTCTGGCTCTACCTGATCTGCCCCAGTCTGCCAAGGCCGTCTTTGGGCTCCTCTGGTGGCCTCTCTCAGTCCCGAGCTGCACCTACCGTGTCTCCAGCACCGAGTAAGCATCCCTGGGAACCCATCCTAGAATCCTAGAGGGAGAAAGAACCCCAGGCCTGGTGCAATCCCTAGATTTGGTCAGAGAGAACAGAGACTCAGGGAGGCCGAGGGAGCAGCTCAGCACAATCCAAGGGAGAGACAGAGCTGGGGCCACCACCCTAGTCTTGCAACTTCCTGTGCAGCGAAACTTCCACACCAAACCGTGTCCCCTAGGCCCTGCCCCTCCCACACTTGTGACTTAGGCTCATTTGTCTTACCTTTAGCTTTGCCTTTCCCCTCCCCAGGGTTTTTCTTTGCTATGTCCATGTAGGACTCAGCACACAGAGGAGGAACAACTACTTTTAAATGAATTAGGATTGCTATTTCCCCTCTCAATGGCTTTCAATGCTTTGCAGCTCAAGAACAATGGCATGATTAAGATGGTGTGGAAGCCCCTCACCTGAAATAAGGCATTGTTGTTGTATTGTTGTTGTTGTTGTTAGGTGCCGTAGCGACCCTCATAAGGTTTTCAATGGCTGTTTCGGGATTACCTTGGGAGTGGATTGCCAGGCCCTTCTCCCATTTTGGGGATGCTGGGAATTGAACTCGTGACCTCAGAGACTGCAGCGCAGTGCTCTACCAACTGAGCTAAATCCCAGCCCATGTTGTTGTTAGGTGCTGTCAATTCATGTCCCACCAATAGCAATCCTCATAGGGTTTTCAATGGCTGACTGTTTCAGGATTGCCCTGGTAGTGGATTGCCACATCCTTCTGCCATTTTTGTGGTGCTGGGAATCGAACCTAGGACCTAAGAGACTGCAGAGCAGCACTCTACCAACTGAGCTAAATCCCGGCCTGAAATAAGGAGTTAGCTAGCCATAATGGGAAACGTGCTAATGCCCCTGATCTTGGTATATCACCTCTGAGGTCTTTCCTGCATTGGGTGAAATGGGTCTGAACGGCTCACTGTTGCACCACCAACCTCCAGCTCTGAGATGGGAGTGACCTGTGAGTGGTCAGCCGAAGCTCGAAGTCAGTCCCACGACCTCAGAGCCCTGACTTCCCACTGTCTGAGGAGGTGGATGAGAGTTGGAGGGGCGACTTCCCACCAAAGTTCTTCCTGTCCACTGCCACAAGAGCCCAAAGTGAGATGTCTGTGATCTGGGAGCAGCCTTGAGCCCTCTGGCAGCCACACCACCATAAGCAGGATTTGTCTCCAAGGGATTCACCCAGCTCAGCATGAGAGGAGATTATTCTAAATAACCCACTACTCAACGTGACATTATTATTCTTCGACTATAAATCAATAACCTAAATAAAGTAAATTAGTAGTTCTAGGTGGTATAAAATATGGGCACAGACAAAGAGACTTAGGGGTACAATTTGCTCTAAATCAGTTTAACCACCTTGCAGCTTCTCGCATTACAGTCTTAATCTAGCACATTAGCAAGATTAGTACGTGGTTTTTACAATTAAACTGCATATTTTATCACGTCTCCTTCTTTCACGCTATATAAACTTCCAGGAAATTACAGACTCATAAACTTTGGCATAAAGCATGAGGCAATAGGAAGTGGAGAAACCAGAATGGCATTTGGGGGCAGCTCTGAGTTCCACATTCTGTATTTTTATGTGATATTTAAAAAGTCCTCCATTAATATGCCCATTAGGGTGAAGAAATTTCAATGGATGGGTATAAAGATGAGTCTCTTGATGCACATAACTGGGGTTCTCTGGGGATTATAAGGCATTTTTTTATTGCTAAGAGGGAAAGTTTAAGGTTTTAATACAGACGAGCTGGGGGTGGTAGGTTATTCTGCCCAGGAGCAAGAAGACCACATTTTCTCCGGAGTGTGGGGTGGTACCTGATCTCACCATGTTTGTTGTTGTTGTTAGGTGCCGTCCAGTAGCGTCCGACTCATAGCGATCCATATAGGGTTTTCAATGGCTGATTGTTTCGGAATTGCCTTAAGAGTGGGTTGCCACGTCCTTCTCCCATTTTTGAGGTGCTTGGAATCAAGCTCAGGACCTCAGAGACTGTAGAGCAGCGCTCTACCAACTGAGCTAAATCCCAGCCCGATCTCACCATGGCCTCACCAATTTGGGATGAGATCCATGACTTAGTGACCAGAGAGTGAAAATGATCTGGTAGGGTGTGTCTTACGAGCTCTCTCCTGTGGCTTTGTCTTTGTGACGCCTGAGAGGCTAATCCTTTCACACTCAGACCCACGAAGCATACACACGTGTGTATACAGGTGTGTACAATCACGTGTACACATAAATGCAGTCCTTCACACTCAGACCAAATTCCTTTCCTGGAGTGTAACTCTGCTCCCCAGGAAGTCAGAATCCCCAAGTCCAAGGCTTCAGCTAGGACACATATCGTGGCCTCACAGGAAGCTGGACCTGGAAAGATGTTCTAGCACATTTTCATCAACCCCTCCGCCTTCAGGACACTGAAGCAGACAAAGCTGAGGACTCACCCACGGTCTAAAAGCAAGGTTTTGGCAGAGATGCAGCTTCTTTGACAAAAGAGAGGGGGCTGTGCAAATCCAGGGCTACTTCAGCCTCCTCTGAAGGTAGAGATCAGGGTCCTTAAGATCATGGGCATCAGACGGACCTGAACTCAGTCTTCTGAACTCTGCCTCTTTGACCTCACCTGTAAAATAAGGAGAACTGGAGAATCTATTCTGTAGAGTTGTTATGTTGTTGTTAAGTGCCATCCAGTTGTGTCTGACTCATAACGACCCTCATAGGGTTTTCAATGGCTGATTGTTTCAGGATTGCCTCGGGAGTGGATTGCCACGTCCTTCTGCCATTTTTGTGGTGCTGGGAATCGAACCTGGGACCTCAGAGACTGCAGAGCAGTGCTCTACCAACTGAGCTAAATCCCAGCCCCAGAGTTGTTATGTGAGTGACTAAAATTTAGACACACACACACACACACAAACACACACACACACACACACACACAGGTGCTTAGAATGGTTCTTGCCATATAACAAGCCCTTAGTAAATGTCAACTGGAAGGATTTTGATATTAATGTTATGATTGTTATCTGTGTAAGAGTCAGGGCAGTGTTAGGAATTTGATGTTCAATTGAATTCATCAAATATTTACCATTGTCTACTACCGGCCCGGTCTTGGGCTCCCTTAAGGGAAGACAGACAGGAGTCAGGCTCCACCGCTCCTCACAAAACGTCAGAGTCTGGCAGAGAGGTGACCACACAGCCAGTAAGTGGCAGCCCGAGGAGGGGATGCTAATAGAAAGTGCCCAGGACTGCAAGGCCACAGCGGTTACACAGGGCAAAGTGGAGTGGACCCCCCCAGCTTGCAGTCCATGGAGGCCAGGCATCCCCAGGCCAGAGCCCACGCCCCAGCTGGGAGCCAGGGGCCAGGGGACTCCCCAGCCTCACTGGAGCTCAGACCTCCTGTTGGCGAGACAGAAGAGAAGGAATCCCAGAGCAGGTGCTGTGTATGGCCCATCCCCAGCCCGGACCAGGAGAACTGGAAATGAAACTCAGGTCCCTGGTGGGTTTCCAGGACCCGTTGGCAACCCGGGGGTCCCCATCAGACCCTTCCAGATTGCAGAGTCCCTTCATCCCTTTCTAATAAATGAAGCTCACGTGCTCAGCCGGGGAGACAGGAAGTGCGTGGGCTTAGAGTTCACTCCCAGGCATGTCAGAACCATTTTCTCTTTTGCAGGTTGATTTCTAACGGGTCTGGAGTGAGGCTTGGCAGCTCCCTGCACTGTTCCTCTTTCCCTCGCCCAGTTTGACCACCTCCCCTCACATCAGAAGAGCAGAGCCCTGCGTCCTCTGAACTGTTGGCAGGGAAATGTCTGGAGAACTTGGCTCTCACTGAGGCGCAATGAAAGCACCCGAAATATTAGGGCTGGAGTTAGGGCTAGGGAGAGCATTAGGTTTGAATGAATGAAGGAGATGGACTTCTAATTAATAAATGATGTTTGTTGTTTGATGCCATTGAGTCAGATCCAACTCATAGTAACCCTTTGTACAACAGAGCGAAACTCTCCCCAACACTGTGACATGCACGTGATCTTTTTATGTTTGAGCCCATTGTTGCAGCCACCGTGTTTCTTTTCATGCCGCATCAGCAAATGGAAGTCCCAGGGGCTTACTCCATTCCTGTCATTAAGGCTGACTCTACTTTGAGGAGGCAATTCTTTCCCAGTTGTTTCTTGAATGCCTTCCAGACTGAGGGGCTCATTTTCCAACACTATGTCTGACTGTTCCTCTGCTATTCATAGGGTTCTCAATGGCTAATTTTTTGGGGAGTGGGTTAGCCATGTCCTTCTCCCTAGTCTGTCTTAGTCTGGAAGCTCAGCTGAAACCTGTCCACCATGGGTGGCCCTGCTGGTATCTGAGATACCAGTGGCATGGCTTTTAACACCACAGCAACACGCCAGCCCACACAGCAAGATAAGCTGACATGTGAGGGTAATAACTAATAGGTCATATTAACTAAATGAACAAAGGAATGTTTATGGAAGCTAAACTGTGGCCCCATGATGTTGGCTAGGCCCTCTGTCCCCCCTCTGTTTTTCTTTCTTTGACTGTTCTTTCTCTCTCTTCTCCATGGCAACATTTAGCATATTTTTTTTTCCAGTACTGGGGGTTGAACCCAGGGCCTCCCACTTGCATGCTCTGCAAGTGCTGGACCACTGAGCTGCACCCTCAGCCCATTTTTTTACTTGTTGAGACAGGGTCTCACTAAGTTACACAGACTGCCTTTGGTCTCGAACTTGCGATCCTCCTGCCTCCGCCTCCCGAGCTGCTGGGATTACAGGTGTACGCCACCACATTTAGCATATTTTGTGAGTCGCTGAAGGACACCTTAGGTTCTCTCTAGATTAAGGTAAAATGTAGATCAACTCATCAATCATTGCTGCTCCCAGCGCCCAATCCCAGAAAAGAGGAGACCTATCAAGTTAAATCCACAAAGGAGCTTTGCGAGTGGATGCGGGCCAGCCTAAGCCTCGGCTTCTCCTGGCTCAGCCCCGGCTTCTCCTGGCTCAGCCCGGGTAGTGATCTCCAAAGGGCCCAGACCTGTTCCATCCTCTGCCTCAGCACCAGGTGCCTCACTCTCTTGTGCTCGGGTGGTTTGGGTCTGTGACTATGCTGTGCTACCACAAGATCTAAGCCTGGAAGAAGCAGGAGGGAAATGAGGCCGAGGACGAGAAGGAGTGGCAGGAGTGGAAATGAGAGCAAGAGGGGAGTCAAAGGAGGGTGGCAATGTGGGCCAGGGGAAAGAACTCTGGTTTAGAAATCTAGAACACAAGTCCTCAGTGTCCTGTCTGGAGATCTGGACCCACAGGCTTCTCTCCTCTGCTGCTGTCTCTCAGGGCACAAATAGGGAGGGAGAAGGCAGAGGGCAAGGGGACAAGGGGCCTAATAACTAACAGCAGCAGAGGAAGACAAAGCCTTTTCCGCCAGCCGGGCCGCTAGGTTAGCACTAACAGAAACTATGCTCAGCACTTCAGGGCTGGACGGTGGCAGAAGGGGTCCCAAAGGGCAAGCAGGTCAGCTGCGTTCTCCAGCTTGCTGCATGACCCTGGGCAAGGTCCTTGCACCTTAGAGTCCTCACTTGTAAAATGAAGGCTGCCAGGGGTCTCTATCCACCAGGATCCAAGGAGAGACATCCTGCTGTTAAGAAGTTTTCTCAGCCGGGTGCAGTGGCTCATGCCTGTATCCCCAGCAGCTCGGGAGGTGGAGGCAGGAGGATTGCAAGTTCAAGACCAGAGGCAGTCTGTGTAACTTAGCAAGACCCTGTCTCTAAAAGTTAAAAAAAAAATGGGCTGGGAGCGCAGCTCAGTGGTCTGGCACTCGCAGAGCATGCAGGCACGAGGCCCTGGGTTCAATCCCCAGTACAGCAAAAAAAAAAAAAAAAGAAGAAGAAGAAGTTTTCTCAAAGATAGAAACACACACACACACACACACACACACACACAGGCACTGGAGTTGTGCAGAAAGGCCTGTGCTCTGAAACATACTGAGGACATGTTTTATCAAAATAAAGTATTTCCAAACATGGGTATGTTGCAATCTCTCAGATGCCTGAAAAGAAGGCTGAGTCTACCCGGGGCAATCCTGCCTCCATTGGTCTATGGGGTGACCTGGGCATAAGCGTTGCAAGGTGACTCTGATGAGCTGCCAACACTGGAAACCCAGCCCTAAACCTGCTACAGTTCTGTAAACTTAATCCCCATTCCTGCCTGTGTCATTATCTCTAGTGGACAGCAATCACCCTCAGACTGGACCTCCAGCCTGTGGCCCAGCCAGCTTGACCATCACACCCTTGGAATGACCACTGCCCAGAAGGTAGGCCATGCCAGGTTAAAGCCTCTGTCCCAGCCGGGCATGGTGGCACACACCTGTAAGCCCAGCGACTTGGGAGGTGGAGGCAGGAGGATCTCAGATTCAAAGCCAGAGGCAGCTAGCATAACTTAGAGAGACCCTGACTCAAGATAAAACATTTTTTAAAAGGAGGCTGGGTGTGCAGCCCAGTGGTACAGTGCTTACAAAGTATTTGCAAGGGTCTGGGTTCAAGCCCCAAGCACCACAAAAAAATAAATAAAAATAAATAAAAATAAAAAACAGCCTCAGTGCTGAAGGAAACTACACACCACTTCTACAACACTGGTAGAAGGAACTTCTAGCATTGGCAGCCACATTAATGAGAGGAAGCAGCTCATCGGTGCCCAGCTCCGCTCTGAGCAGGTTTTGTTTTTTGCTTGTTTGTGTTTGTTTTTTGTTTGTTTATTTTTTGTGGTACTGCAGGTTGAACCCATCGTGCTTGCATGCTCTGCAAGTGCTGGACCACTGAGCTGCACCCCCAGCCTTTTTTTTCTTTCTTTTTTTTTTTTTTTTTTTTTTTTTTTTTTTTTTTTTTTTTTTTTTTTTACTTTTTTGAGACAGAGTCTCACTAAGTTATACAGACTGCCTCTGGTGTCGAACTTGCGATTCTCCTGTCTCCGTCTCCCGAGCCGCTGGGATTACAGGCGTGTGCCACCACGCCCAGCTCAGCAGTTTTTCATATAAGTCATTTTTTCTCCATAACAGTGACCACTGGGAGATAGATTCTACACTCTTCCTCATTTTATTAGTAATGAAACCAAGGCACAGAGAGGTTGAATAGTTGCCTGAAGTCACACACCTAGAGTGGCAGAAGCAGGGTGGTACCTGGGCAGTTTGGGTCCACGATGATGCTGCACTCCTCAGAAGCTGTGTGTGCGGGTCTTGATTCCACCTGAGCACCAGCCCGGCCCCTGCTTGCTGCCTGTGGAGAAAAAGAGGGTGCTCTTCCTCAGCATTACAGCAACAGCAACCAGAGGCTATGCACCGTGAGGCGGGGTCTGCCCAAAGCCCTTCATCCTCCCATCCTTCTCTGCTGGCCATTTAATATTCCTGCCACAGCCAGCGTCCTTTTGGCTAAGAGCAGTAAGTGACCTTTTAAGTAGCAGTCAGGTGGAATCGCTCCTTCCGCCTTCTGAAAATACTTAAAAGAAAAGCATAGCCACATGTCTGGGTGGAAGGGTGTGGATCAACTATTGAGGTTTACCTGGCTCTACCAGGGAGCTGTGAAAATGCCTCATGCCCAGGAATCCCAGATCAGTCACACTCCAGTCTTTAGGGTGGGACCAGATATTGTACTTTAAAGCTCTTTGGGTAACCCCAACATGCAACAAACAACCTAATTTCTTAGCAGGAAGACTTCAAATGGAGACACTCATGAAAAGTTAACTCACCAGTTGGCTATTGGGCCTGGGCCAAGGAGAGATCCATGAAGGCTTCCTGGAAGAGGCAGTGCTTGACCTGGGCTGTGGGGAGGTAGAGACAGCCATGAGGACCTCTGTCAGCTCCTGAAGTCTGCGCTCCTCTTCAGGAACCAGCCTCCTCCTATAATTTCCTCCTCTAGCCCCTTCCTCGTGTCCTCCAGGACTGTGCTGATAAACACGGTGTTGAAGGAAGACCATATGTCCCGCATGCACTGAGAGGGAATTTCCCTTCCTTCCTACCAATCTGGTCAGGAAATAACTTCTCTCTGCCTCCACATTTTAGAGACGAGCAGATGGTAAACATTTTGATTCAGGAACGAGGTCCACGTGAAGGGGCCATGCTGAAGGGCCCCTGATGGTTGTCAAAGGCCCATCCCACACATGCAGTTGCAACACTTCAAAAGTCCCCTTGTCATCCCAAGCTGAAATTTTTTTTTTTTTTTTTTTTTTTTTTTTTTGCGGTACTGGGGGTTGAACCCAGGGCCTCGCGCTTGCACGCTCTGCAAGTGCTGGACCACTGAGCTGCACCCCCAGCCCACTTTTTACTTTTTGAGACAGGGTCTCGCTAAGTTACGCAGACTGCCTCTGGTCTCGAACTTGGGATCCTCCTGCCTCGGCCTCCTGCCTTCTGCTTCAGCCTTCCCAGCCGCTGGGATTACAGGCGTGTGCCACCATGCCCGGCTCCAAGCTGAAATCTTTAGCTGCCCCTGTCCCAGCCCAGCTCATCCGCCTGGTTTTACCTTCCACACACGTCCTGACTCCGTCTACTGCTCTCTAGCCACTGCCATCCCCTCGGCAGCCACAGCTCAGGTCTCCCCACGTTTCTCTTGGATACACCTTGGCCTCCGCCCAGCTCACATTTCCTCCAAGTCTCTCTCCCAGCTGCACTTGTTCCACTCTGTGGCCTCAGAGCTTTCTAGAAGACGCAACCTAGCAAAATACATCTGTGCTTAATAACCTGCAATGGCTTCATGCTGCTCCCAGCCTCCGTCACCTCGTGGCACACATTTTCAAATGGTAACATTGGTGAAAACTGATGAGCTGCTCATTGCTAGGAGGAGCTGGCCCTGGCGTTTCCAGGCAACCCAAGAGCTGAGAGGCAGAGGATCTCGGCACCTCTATAGGCCATTTGCAGCTGGCTCACTGGGAAGCCCAGGCCTATAGCCATGGATCTCAATACCTGTGACCATCAAAATCACCTGGGACTTTTTTGAAAATACAGGTTCCCAGGCATCCCCCAACCACCACTCCTCCACTATCTCCATATACTTCAGTCTTTTCTTTGAAAGTACTTTGTTGTTGTTTGTAGGTGCCGTTGAGTCAGGGCCTGACTCATAGCAACCGTATGTACAACAGATGAAACACTACTGTCAGTGATTCTCTGCTATTCATAGGGTTTTTGATGGCTGATTGTTTCTTGGGGAATGGGTTATTGGGTCCTTCTCTCAAGCCTATAGCACCTGGTATTCCCAGGCAGTCTCCCATCCAAGTACTAAGCAGGTTCAACCCTGCTTAGCTTCTGAGATCTGATGGGATCAGATGCCACAGGGCTATGGCTGCAGGCTGAAAGTATTTATCTATCAGTAAATAAACACTCATACATATGAACATTCACATAGAGTCTACCTCCCCACCAAACCATCAGCTCTAAGAGTTCGACTGTGTACCCAGTCCTCTCAGCCCACACCAAGTGCTGCTTTTCTAGGAAGCCTTCAGGGATCTCCCTTTAATGAGACCGGGGGCTGATGACCTTCAGCAGCTTATGTGATGAGCATTGAGCCATGTGACAGAGCCTGAAGCATAGCATATGCCTGACAGACACCGTTTGTAGATGGGTGGATGTGTGGGTATGTAGCTGGAAGGATGGGTGGACGGGTGGGTGGATGGATGGATGGCTGATTGGCTGACGGGATAGAGGATTTGATGGAGGATGCATGCTGGATAGATAGATCTCTGCCCTGCTGGCCTCTCCAGCTTCATTCCCACACTATCCCCACAGACATACTAAAAGCTCCCAGAGCTGGAAGATAGGATGGCCATGTTCCTACATGGCTTTGTCCTTTTAAAAGAGGATCCATTTCACCATTTTATAGGGTTTTCTCTGCCCAGGAAATAAAAGCCTCTGGAAAGAGCAGCAAAAGGTGTGTCAACAACAACAAAAAGTTATTTCCCTACAAGGTAGCACCGATGCCACAAATAGAATCTTCCCAGGCTCACCCACCCCCTCAGTGCCTGGGGAGGTGCATTGCACCCGGGGGTGAAGACCAAACACAGTCCTCTTGGCCCACACCGAGTGCTGCTTTTCTATCCATCAGTAATTAACCACTCATACCTACCAGCATTCACTTAGAGTGAATGGCCCACACTAAGTGCTACATTTCATCATTAGGCATGGGATGCTCAACAGAGCACAGTGTCAGGAGCGCAAGCCAACAGCTCTGTGGCTGGACCCGGTAAGGGGTCAAGCGGAGCTATTTGGAACCCACAGTAACAGTGAGAATAATAGCAGCCCTTCATGCTGAGCACTCACAGTGTCCCAGGCACTCTACTGAGAACATCTTTAATGCTTCACTACATCTGTGCTGTGGGAACCAGGGTAGGCCACCATTCGTGACCTCTGGAGCCATGCTGCCTGGGTTTGAATCCTACCTGCACTATGTTGTCCCTACAAGGTGTGGGATGAGGTATGTCATCTCTTCCCTTCTGTTTCTCACCCATAAAATGGGCCTGATACTATTGCCCACTTCATAGGACCAAAGGAAGAAATGAATCAGTGTAATACATGTGAAGTACTTAGAACACAGTTCAAGCTTATAGTAAGCATTCATTTGCTCTTAGATATTATTACTATTATTATTAACTCTGTTCATAAGTAAGGCTCAGAGAGATTACGTGGTAACCAAGTAGCAGAGTCGGGATCTAAACACATCTGTCCAGTCAAAGCATTCCTAAGCACCAGGCAATCCTATCTAGTTCTGGTTAACCTTGGATGTGTTATTCCACCTCAGGTGCCTTCCCCCTCTGCACCACTCAGACTGGCAATCCCCCTGCTCTACACACAATTCTGTCATGAATGATGGTGGCTTGCCAGCAATCGGGAGCTGGATCTGACACTGTCCTTACTTTCCCACAGCTACTGCCCAGGGCAGAAAGATCTGGACATGCCAGGCACCATGGTGCACACCTGTAACCCCAAAGGAGATCTAGAAGATCTCAACCTCAAGGCAAGAGGCAGCCTGTGCAACTTAGAAGGATTTGGTCTCCACACACACACACAAAAATAATAATAAGTTAACATACAAAGCAGAAACTTAGCTGCTGGGGCTGATAGGGTACCTGCTGCA
This sequence comes from Pedetes capensis, assembly GCA_007922755.1. Taxonomy (NCBI): domain Eukaryota; kingdom Metazoa; phylum Chordata; class Mammalia; order Rodentia; family Pedetidae; genus Pedetes; species Pedetes capensis. The sequence goes on from VMDO01001490.1 coordinate 62,268, forward strand.
TTCTAGGCCTGGGCCTGGCTCTTCCCAATTTCATCTTACTCCTTGTAGTAGTGTTACTATTCCCATTTTATGATTGGGTGAAGCAAAACACAGAGGGGTCAAATCACCTGCCCTGGTTGCACAGTAAAGAAAGAATTTAAACTAAGGTTTGTCTGATTCTGATCCATTAGAATTGCTCTCAACTACAGGGTGACTCAGTCTACCATGGATGAGGGGCACTGCTGGAGTACATGAGTCCTGAGGACACTTTAAGGATCACAGAGCCTTAGGCTGAGAGGAACTCCTGGAGGGCTCAGAGGATGATGCCAGGAATTAGCCAAAATTATCAATTTTCTAGATCTATATAACTTATCAAAACATACTTGAAAAGAAGTTTAAAATCTGAAGAGATCAACAGCCATTACAGAAATGGAATCAGCAATTTAATCTGTACCTACCAAAAAGTGCTCACCTACACATGTGGACACGTGTGCACATGCACACGCACACACATACACACACACAATTGAGCATAAGTAAAACTGGGGAAATATGAATAAGAGCAATGGAACTGTATCAATGTTGATATCATAGTTATGATCTTATATTATTTTTCCGCCAATGTTACCATTGGGAGAAACTGGGCACAGGTTTCTGAGAATCTTTCTGTATTATTTCTTATAACCTCATATGAATTTACCATTTTGACAGTGAAAATTTCAATTAAAGACTCAGGAAGAAAAGAAGATTCCAATAGAAAGGTGAACCAAGTATATGAACAGGCAATTTGTGGAAAAGAAAACACAAATGGCCAATAAACATATGTAGAGACAATCAAATTAAAACAATGAGGTGTCATTTCATAGCAGGTTAATTGCCTTTTAAAAAAAAAATATGATAATGCCAAGTATTGGCAAGGCTATAAGGAAAAAGCATCCATTCACTGCTGCTGAGAATATAAATAGGTACAAGCCCTCAGGAGAGCAATTTGGCAATATCTAGTAAGCTGCACACGTGCATATTCTACTCTTAACAGTTTCTAGGTCTCTACCCTAAAACTATTTGTGTGTTTAAAGACACATGCACATACATGGAGAGTTTGCATACACAAGAAAACATGTACTAAGATTTATTTTAGTACTATTTATACAGCAAAATGACCTATCTTTCAATAGACTAGACAAATACTGATTTGTTAAGATAATGGACTGCAATTTAAAAGATAAAATAGATAAAATAACTGATCTTCATACATCTATATGAACTCAACAATGCAATATTAGGTGGAAAAAATAATACATTATGATATTTATTTCAAAATATTATACCTATACTACTACACTATATGCCTGCAGCCATCGCACTGTGGTGTCCGATCCCATCAGATCTCAGAAGCTAAGCAGGGTTGGGCCTGGTTAGTACTTGGATGGGAGACCTCTTGTGAACACCAGGTGCTATAGGCTTGGGAGAAGGACCCAGCAATCCACTCCCAAAAAATCAATTCATCATTGAAAATCCTATGAATAGCAGAGAAGCACTGACAATAGTGTTTTGCCTGTTGTATGCAGGGTCACTATGAGTCAGGCACAGACTCGAAGGCACCTAACAACAACAACAACAACTAAACTATACATTGGTGGTGGAAACATAGCTATGCAATAAACATGAAAACATGTATGGACATGGTGTACATAGGAGAGCAGATACCTTTGGCAAAGGACTTGGGAAAGATATCTGGGTCACAGCTCTATGAGTGTAGATAAGAGATAGTCTCTAAGATGAAATACCAGATGGAGAAAAATAGCACGTATAATATTGTATAGCAGGGTTAGGATTTAGCTCAGTTGGTAGAGTGTTGCTCTGCAGTCTCTGAGGTCCTGAGTTTGATTCCCAGCACTGCAAAAATGAGAGAAGGACGTGGCAACCCACTCCCAAGCCAATCCCAAATACAATCTGCCATTGAAAATCCTATGAGGGTCGCTATGAGTCAGACACGACTCGACGGCACCTAACAACAACAACAATATTGTATAAACTATGAGCCTCTGTGTGTTTAGGCATACACATATGTAGGCTTTTAAAAGGTGATGCTAAAAAATTCTTCAATGCACATGCTATAATTTGATCTCAAAGGTTTCCCAAAGACCCATGGGCTAAAGTCTTGGGCCTTAGCTTGGCAGTCTGGGGAGGTGGGAACATATAAGAGGTGGAACCTTGGGTTGGTCAGATTGTGTGTCGCTGTGGAAAAATGCCTGACAGAAATAATGTATGGGAGAAAGATTTATTGGGGCTCACAGTTCAGAGGATTTCAGTCCACAGAGGCAGGGGAGGCATGACAGCAGATCAGGTGGCAGGGACTGTGGCAGGGACTGTGGCAGAGGACCTTACATCATGGCGGCCAGGAAGCAGAGAGAGTTTACTGGAGCCAGGGGTCCAGGTAAAACCTTCACAGGCCCATCCCAGTGACCTTCTTCCACAAAGCTAGGTCCCACCTCCAAAGCTCCACAGCTTCCCAGAGCAGCATCCCTACCAGGGGACCACACATTAAAACCTTTTGGTGACATTTTAGAGTCAAATTATAATGGGCCTGGTAAAAGGAAGTTAGGTCATTGGAGTCACATCCTTTAGCAGGATTTTGGGACCCTGGACCCTTCCAATCTCTCTCTTTGCCTCTTAGCTGCCAGGAGGTGAGCAGTTTCTTCCACCAACTGGGCCCCACCATGATATCCTGCCTTGCCACAGGCCCAAAGCCACCCAGCCAACCCACAATGGCTGAACCCTGGGGAACTAGGAGCCAAAGCAAACCTTTCCTCCCTATAAGTTGTTTATCCCAGGTATTGTTTCACAGCAACAAAAAGCTGACTAATCCAACACATAACAATTTCTGGGCTAGGATGGAGAAATTTTAGTTTTCATTTTATAGTTTTACATCCTGGACAAATTTTTTTAACCAGGTCTGCTTGCGTTATTTCATTCTTAAAAATGACTTTAAGCAAACAGAACCAAATTACAGTCACTGATTTCTAAAACAGACTTCTATTAGCACAACCATATGTTACCGGAATAATCCAATTTTATATATCATAATTGAATCTCCCTTTGTTCAAGTAACATTTTATCTTCTGAGCTTAAAAAAAAAAAAAGGTGTCCATGAAGCACCTACTGTGTAATAGGTTCTGGATACAGGGAAATGAAAATACCTGATTTCCCTTGAGTGGCCCAAACAGTCCAGGGAAGACAATTTAAAAGACAACTGGACAAAACAGGTGCTGAGGACCAGGAGGACAATGAGGACAGCAGTGGAGGCAAACCCCGCTGCATGTGGACTTGAGCCTGCTCCATCTCTCCTCTCACTCCATGGCCCACTCTGTGTGGCTGGAAGAGTAGCCTCCATCAGGTGTGTGACCTTCCACGCCAGGGTCTGCAGAAGTGGTACAATGATGCAGTACTTCTTAGGGGTTCCGTTCAGCCCTGATACACTCAGATTTCATTGGCCAAAGCAGGTCATACAGCCAGTCCCCAAATCAGTAGGGTAGAGACAGAAGCTCTGCCCACTAGAGGCAGACAAGTTACATGACAAATAGTGTGACTCTAATTTTATGGGGAAGGGGGTAGTAAGGGGTAGATTCATAAAACTGGTTACAAGAAAACGATGTAATAGATGCACAATGGCAAAAGCCTTACTACTCTGTCCTCACTGTTATAAATAAATAAATAAATAAGTTATAGCCACTTGCTATACATAAATCATCTAACCACTCAGAGTCCCAGTTTTCTTACTCGTATCAGGGAAATAATAATGCTTCCTTTGCAAAGCCATGACTAAAAAAAAAAAAAAATTAAATGAGCTACTGATGGTCAAAGACCCTAGCACAGTGCCAGGGATATACAGTAAATCCTTGTTTCTTCTGTGTTTGCCCAGTGGCTGCTAAGGTAGCTAGGTGGGAAGCATGTTCCTAGAGCATGGCTTCTTCAATGATTTTGAAGAAAGGACAGGTATTTATTTTTCATCTCACAGCAGATCAGTATTTTTAAAACACAATAAAAATTGCTAATGAAATTAAAGCATACAAAATATTAGACCCAAATGTTTACTGTCAGAATCAGTAGTTGTTGTTAGGTGTAGTCAAGTCGTGTCCAACTCATAGCAACCCTCATAAGGTTTTCAATGGCTGATTGTTTTAAGATTGCCCCTGGAATGGATTGCCACATCCTTCTCCCATTTTTGCAGTGCTGGGAATTGAACTCAGGGCATCAGAGACTGTAGAGCGGTGCTCTACCAACTGAGCTAAATCCCAGCCCTGTCAGAATCAGTAGATCTATCAAATTGCTCTACAACTTATTTTATTCCAATTTCTGTTCTCTTGTAATGGTAATAAGCAGTTGTGGACAGGCACCAACCCACCAACCACCATCCTAAAGGAACGACTCAGCACCTAGGGAACCCATGTGGAGTTGCAGGACAAAGGAGCCCTTTGTTCTGTAAAGAGATGCAGGCCATCCCCACAGAGGACTTAGGAAAGAGCCTGAGGGTCTCACCTCTCTGACCCTCCTACCAGTACCACTTCTAACCTAAAGCTATTCCAGCATTGCTGCCTTATAACATACCACCCCAAGATCTAATGCCCTTGAGCCTCATTTTATTATCTCTCATGGTTCCTAAGGAGCAGGAATCCAGACAGGGCTCAGCGGGGCAATTCTGGCCTCGGGTCTCTTCCCTAGGAATTGATTCATGAGTGGAACTGGAGCAGCAGGTAACTCGAGGGACATTTCTCTCTCCTCCTCTAGCCTTCAGAGACTTTCATGGTCTTCCTACATGGGCTAGCCTGGGATTCCTCACAGCACTGCAGCCACTGGGCAGCCAGGGCGCTTAAGGGAAGCTCAGGGCCCCAAGGCAAGTGGTCAACAAGCTAACAGGAAGTTGCCTCCAGCATCGCTTCCGCCACATTCTGTTGACCATAAGCCTTTCATGAATCTCCCCAGAGTCAAAGGGAGGCTCTACCTCTTGGGGGAGGAATGGCAGGATTCTAGATATGTAGGGCAGGAGGGATTCATCTTCAGAAAGTACAATCTTCCCAGAAGACCATAAGGAAAAATGCAAAGGAGAATTCTTTCAAGAGGAATTGTAGGAGTCGTGAGCCAGGGGCACCCTGCCCATTCTGTGGGAGAGGAAACACCTGAGCTCAAGCTTCCCCTGGGGTTGGCATAGTAAGGGAGCCCAGAGGAGGCAGTCACCAAGCTGTGGATTCTTGGTTTCCAGTGCCAGGGACTAAGAGGAGCCTTGAGGGAGAGTTGTAAAGAACACCTGACTTGGGGTCCCCAGGAGACCAGGGGCAAAAGTGAGTGAGCATTGAGGCCGCCCATGATGGCAGACAGGGCAATCATCCCAGGAGTAGATGTGGTTATGAAAGTTGGTGGGGTCTGGGGGTGCCATAGACCAAATGGATGCCACAGAGGGAGGCTACGAGGGAGGCTTCCGGAACAGACTCAGCTCCAGAACACTGCCTGCTAGGGTAAGGAGACTCTGGAAGAGAAGATTGGAGGTGAACTCCCAAGGACGGGAATTGTAGGGGCATCAACAGAGAATGTAGTGACTGAAGTCCAGGGCCAGGTTTCTGTTCAACTACAAATGCATGGTGCTAGGACAGCCTTATAGGAGGGCCCCCAGTGGTCACATTACAGGAGCACTTGCCCTATGAGCCCCTGAGCTTTCACCCTTCTTCCCTAATCTCTCCACTCCTGGGCTGGAGCCTAAAGAAGCCATCAGTGGGGCAAGGATTGGGGGTAGCAAAGCAAAATAGTGAGGAGTGAATGAGGAGAGCAGTGGCCAGGCACCCTCCCCTACTACAGATTCTTAAGCCACAGCTGAGGTTAGGCCTGGAGGAGGAAGGAAGCTCTGAATTAGATGGGAGATAGAACTTTGGATTTGGACTCAACTGCACTTTTAAATCCCTGAATGTAGGATTATGTTTGGTATCTGAAAGTGATTAAATAATGATAATGTGTCAATATTGGTTCATTACTTGTCATAAAGGTACCAGACTAAGGTGGCTATTGTTGTTAGGTGCCAGTCAAGTCAGTGTCTGACTCACAGTGACCCTACGTACAACAGTTAAAACAGTATTGTTAGTGCTTCTCTGCTATTACTTGGGTTTTCAATGGCTGACTGATTTTTGGGAGTGGGTTGCCAGGTCCTTCTCCCAAGCCTACAGCACCTGGTGTTCCCACCCAAGGACTAACCAGACCTGACTCTACTTAGCTTCTGAGATCTGACAGGCTCAGACACCATAGTGGTATGGCTTCAGGCCCATACTAAGGTAAGAAGTTAAGAATATCAGAAACTGGGGGATTTGGGAACTCTGTTATCCTCTCAGAGGCTGGGATTTAGCTCAGTTGGTAGAGCACCGCTCTGCAGTCTCTGAGGTCCCGAGTTCAATTCCCAGCACTGGAAAAGTGGGAGAAGGACATGGCAATCCACTCCCGAGGCAATCCTGAAACAGTCAGCCATTGAAAACCCTATGAGGGTCGCTATGAGTAGAACATGACTTGATGGCACCAAACATCATTACCCTCCCCATTTTTCTGTAAGTCTAAAACTGTTCTAAAGAATCAAATCAAGTTTAAAGGCATTTGAAGGGCAATTGAAAACCTGTAGGATCAGCCTGAGACCTTTGAAGAGGTGAGGGGTAAGCACGAGCAGAAGGCAGCGGAGGGAGAGAGTAGAGCTGCTGCTTCCTTGTGCCCTCAGAGGCCATTGTGGTCAATAACAGGTGACAGTGATTATTACTGATGGAGCAATTTTGCAAGTAGGACAATACTAAATTCTCTATTTTGCTTTTTCAGGCTCTTCTATTTCAAGCGTCATGACCCAGATGACTAAACACGGGCAGTGATTATCTAGGAAGGTTGCTGCCCAGCCCCCATTGCCTTATTTCTGCTGTCAGCCCCTCACGTTCCCTTAGGAAAATACCCCTCCTCATGACCCAGGTAGAACTGATTGTTACCTCCCAGCCTGAACCCAAGGTGCGACATGCCTCAGGTCCGGCCAGTCCTTTAGGTCCCAGTGACGCATTCAGGACAGGGCACAAGATCCAGATTTTTGCACTGAGCCTCAGCCCCTGAGATTATAAAGAAAAGCTGTCATTCTGCTCCCAAGCTATGAGAGATCTATAGCATTGCCAGGGCCACCCCACAGAGAGAACTTTCTGAGGGTGACATTAACATGAAGGGAAACAGAACATGCAGCACTAAGTCCTGGTGACATCAGTGGGCACCTAGCTCCAGCCGTATCTGACCCCAAATATCCTTAAAACCTCCCAATTATGGGGCGCAATAGGTGCCTTTTTTCACTTAAGGCAACTCAGGACGAGTTTCTCCTCCTTGCAAGGAAGAGAATGTGCAGAAATTCTGTGGGACTTCCTCCTTCAAGCTATTGTCATGAGGACACACGCCTGGAAAGATGACCCGGATGCCAGCCAGGCTCTCCTGGCCGGGGAGATGCAGGAGCCTGGCTCCCTTGTCCTTCCTGCAGAGAGTCTGAAGCTCTTCTCCTGGCTGCATGGCCCACCTGCCCCGACCCGGGAGCCAAGGTGGTTCTCTTTGTTTTACTCTAAATCCACTCAAAAGCAGAACCTGACCCGCATCAACCTCCCAACATACGCAATAGCACCAGTCAGTGGCGCAGACTCTCCTTGAAGACTTCTAACAAAAGGTGGGGGAGCTGTTGTTGTTGTTAGGTGCTGTCGAGTCAGGTGCAACTCATATGGCATCTCAGAGGGTTTTCAATGGCTGACTGTTTCGGGATTGCTTTGGGAGTGGACTGCCTCATCCTTCTCCCATTCTTGTGATGCTGGGGATCGAACCTGGGTCCTCAGAGACTGCAGAGCAGCAGTCCACTAACTGAGCTAAATCCCAGCCCTAAAGATCTCTAGAGCCATAGTGTACATCAACTTAAAACTCCCATCTCAGGCATGCCCCCTTTTTCCCCAAGAGCCTTCTCAGCTGCCTTGCTGGGGGAGGAGAGACTGAGGGCTTTCCATCCTTCACTGGGTCCTCTCAGGCTCCTACCCCAAGTTTCCTCCTCATCTCCCAGCCCTGCTCCTTCAAACTCCTCTCCCACTATTTGTGCATGGTGACAGCACTCTGGCTTTGTTTACACACAAACACCAAGGTGCTGGCCAGAACAAAACCTTGCCTGATAACCCAAACTCTTTAAAAGCAATCTGTGTAAACAGGAAAAGGAATTCCTATTAAATGCAAAAATCTTTTAGTACAATAATACTGAGCTAGAGGAAGATGTACATGGTATGTGGAGAAGAGGGGATGGGAGTTGGGAATGATATCAAGGGGGCTTTAGTAAGGCTTTCCCAAGGAGAGGACATTTGAGCTAAATCTTGCAACAGGAAGAAATTTTTGCCAGGCAAGACTAGAGGAAGGCTAGGACCAGCAAAACAAAGGGTAGATCCTAAAGCACGGAGATCAGGAAGTTCACGGTCAGCAGGGGGAGCAGCTCATGGGGAGTTCCTGGGAGCAGTGGTGACAGGGGAGGGGTTGAGGAAGTGATCCGGGAGAGGTGAGCTGGCAGGACCTAGTCATGAAGGGTCCTGGACATCAAAGAGCAGATGGGCCAGCAGGCAAAGGAAAGCCATTAACAGGTTTTTCAGTAGGGCAGGGACACAGTCTGATTTTCTTTTGAAAGATCAGGTTGGTCACCAGTTTGGAGGAGAAACCAAGAGGCCAATGGCATAGGGGGTAGACCTGGTGGAGGGGAAGTTAAGAGGCTGTTACAATGATTCATGCTGGAAATGATGGGGACCCAAGAGGACAGAGGAAGAAGGACGGAGGCACGCTGCAGAATTTGGTGGTCCCTTGAATATGAAAGGTGAAAAGAAGAGAGGAAGGACTGTGTCTCCCCCTTAGTATGCGCTCCTTGACAGTGAGGTTCTGACCTTTCTGTGAACTACAAACACGAGATCTCGCATGCAGCCAGGAGCACAGGAGAGCAGATTTCTGAATGCTGGGGTTTCTGTCTGGAGCCCCAGGTGCATGGTTGGCCTCGCTGAAGAAGTAAGTCCACCCATAGCCTCCTTTGGCCTCAAGGTGGGACATATGCCAAAAAGGTACAAAGGTTTAACCAGGGGTGAAAACAGAAGCAGAAATCACAGCCAAAGCAGCAGGGCCATGACTCAGCTCTTAGAGGAAAAGTGAAAGCATAGGCCAAGAAATAGGTCACAAATGCACACACACAAGGACGGGAAGGACTCAGGGTGCCCAGCGCAGATCAGGGCAGACAGGCAGCTCAAGGGTAAGCAGATGAGTGATTCTCAGAGTTCTACTCTCATGCAGTGCATAAGGCAGACATGCCAAAGGAGCCTGGAAGAACCAAGCAGGGGAGAAACTTCCAGCAACATTCCTTCCATTTGTGCCATGTATGGGGAAGGTAATGCTGCATAACAAACTACCCCAAAACCCAGTGGCCCAAAACATCAGATATTTCTTCTTATGGGCATAGATTTTAGGTCACTGTGGTTTGGCTGGTAGAGGCTGGGCGTGGCTGCATTCAGCATGGGGGCCCTTCTTCAGCCTGCAAGTTGAGTGAGCTTCGCTAGGACTTTATCAGGGCTACTCCACATGTCACTCAATCTCCCTGGGCAAGCACCATGTTGTTCTCACAGAAAATGGTAGAAGTACCAGAGCCCAAACCAAGCTACACAGTACTTTTAAGGCCTCTGATCTAGTCTCATTCATCGTCAGTCCATTGGCCAAAGTAACTCACATGGATAAGCTAAACATTGTTGTTGTTATTAGGTGTCGTCAAGTCGGTATCCAACTCATAGCAACCCTCTGTACAACAGAGGAAACACTATTGTCAGTGCTTCTGTGCTGTTCATAGGGTTTTCAATGGCAGATTGATTTTTGGGAGGGGGTTGCCAGGTCCTTCTCCCAAGCCTACAGCTTCTGGTCTTCCCAGGCGGTCTCCCATCCAGGTACTAACCAGGCCTGACCCTGCTTAGCTTCCGAGATCTGACAGGATCGGATGCCACAGGGCTACCGCTGCAGGCAAGCTAAATATAGAGTCCACAAATAACAAAGCATTGACCAAAGATGAGGATATGTTATCCTATCACAGTGGAGTGATTGGGACCAATAATCCAACCTATCACATGCCACCTTACCTTTCTAGAGTCTCTAGGGTCCCTCAGGTCTTGCTGTTGTTTGTTGTTAGGTGCCACGGAGTCATGTCTGATTCACAGTGACCCTCATAGTGTTGTCAATGGCTGATTGTTTTTCAAGATTGTTTTGGAAGTGGACTGCCACATCCTTTTCCTGTTGTTGTTGTTGTTGTTGTTGCTGTTGTTAGGTGCTGTCAAGTCGGTGTCTGATTCATCATGACCATATGTACAACAGGCAAAACACTATTGTCATGCTTCTCTGCTATTTGCAGGGTTTTCAATGGCTGATTGTTTTTCAAGATTGTTTTGGAAGTGAACTGCCACATCCTTCTCCCATTGTTGTTAAGTGCCGTCAAGTCAGTGTCTGACTCATTGCCACCCTATGTACAACAGGTGAAACACTATTATGGTGCTTCTCTACTATTCACAGGGTTTTCAATGGCAGACTTCTCCCATTACTCCTTGCTAGTAAGGTACAATTCAAATGCAAGATGCTCCCACCTTAAGGGGCAGGCAAAATACATGAAAAACCAGAGCCAACAGAGGTCTAGTTAACCATCTCATCCACCTACTCATACAACCCAGGCATCTAAAGCAATCAGAAGTCTCTCAATGAAGGTGATATTGGAAGGGCTAAGAAAACTGACAATATCCTTATGAAAAAGCTTCTTCCCATCCCCTTAGAGTGGAGACCTCCTTAGTGAATTCCATCCACGTAAGTCACAGCCACCAAGGTTAGCTATAATGTCACCCAATCCTTTGTCAGCTAGCTCCTCCCTGCACACCACCTCATGCATCTTTTATCGCTACCTTAACGCCTTTATAAAATATTCATTGCTCATTCCCATGGCCAGCCAAGGGCCCTAAAATGAGCTTGTGTGCTGATGTCTGGAGTCTGGGGCACGTTGCTGATGACAGAAGCCACTTGGGGAACTAGGAGGACCTTCTCACCCCAGCATGGAAGAGATCCTGGGGAGTGAAATTAACATCATGTTTCCTAATGAGAAAATGAGGGTCTAGGAAGAGAGTTCATGAGGATGGAGATGAAAGGAAATAAAAAGGTCGGGAGGAAGGAAAAGGAAGTGCGCGAGTTGATGGTGGGACCAGGCTGAAAGCCCAATCATCAGCTGAGATTGTTGTTAAATTTAATGGGCTGTAGGTGTTGATTGCTCAATCCATAAAATGAGCTATTAATTTGCTGTTCTAACAGGATAGGACCTATCTTATGCAAATTGCCTTGAAAGCCAGCATCAGCTCGAAGGGAAGGGTTCAGACCTCTCGGCTGGAAGTTTCTAAGACGTTCTGATTGAAGGGGGCTTAGCCTGCTTTCTGCCATGCCATTGAGGGTCCACCTGGTGCCTTGCCTATGTCCCACACTCGATGTGAGCTCACCTCTGTACCCCCAGCATCCAGCACAGTATCTGGGACTCAGATCTACCATAGCCCTGCATGTGATGTGGGGCAAGTTCCTCCCCCTTTTGCCTCTAGCTCCACCATCTATAAAGCGGAGGGTTCAGACGGAGGATGGTCATGGAACTTCCATCGTCTGGGTCACCAATTAACTCAGAGTATGGTCTGCGAACACTGTGGCTCTCTGAAAATTGAGAGAGAGGGTGAAGATCTGGGAAGTCTTGAGGGCCCTAGGTCTCACAGACCTCCATGGAGCTCATCTTCACGTTTCCAAGAGCCCTGGACTGAAAAACCTTGGCTCCAGTCTCAACCTAACGCTGACTTCCTATAGGACAGTCAGATTTCTTCTATAGGCTGCAGCTTACTGTGTCAGTGGAAATGATTTTGATCTCATAGGACTCTTGGGAATTTCAAGCTAAAATGACAGAAGGAAAGGTGCTTTAGAACAAATGTGTACTATAACAATGTCAGGTGAAGAAGGATGAGGCTTTGGAAATGATGATATCACATACCAGCTGTGTGACTTGAGGAAAATCACTTGAGCTCTCTGAGCTTCAGTTTCCATAACAATAAGGCTGGAATGAGAAGTCTTACCTCACAGGGTTATTAGAAGAACTAAATAAAATAAGGTACTACAATGCCTATCACTTCAGAACTGGCTATGTAATTGTCAGGATCCAGTGCAAAATGAAAATACAAGGTCTTTTGTTCAAAATTCTTAAGGATTTTAAGATGGAATCACAAAGCATTAAGTCACATCCAGGGCCCCTCTCGGTGCAGGCCCCTGTATATAAGTCCACAGGACACACACAACTAAACACCACCCTGGTGACACACACTAGCTTTTAAGATACGTTAGACCCTTCTCTCTCCCCTACCTAAGACCTTGCCCTACTCAACACATACAAATGATCTGGGAACTTTTTTTAAAAAAAAAAGTCACTATTATTATTCCTGAGGCAGCTTCATTTTTCCTCCCCTGAGCAGAACACAGTCACCCATCCTGATAGACACCAGATAAAGGTGGAAAGAAATCAACCTTCTGGCTGCTGGCAAATGCTGTCGCTAGAGTAACAGGTTTTCAGAATAAGCCAGGAATTAGAGCAGGGGAAACGTGACCAGCAATGTTTTCCACATATGGCAGGAAAACATGAGCAGATTCCCGAACAGGCCATGTTCCTTTCCATAGACCTCAGTGCCCTCTGCACCTCTGGTGCTTTCAACAGAATGTCCATCATCCCTGGCAGCTTGTGCAGTGCTATCCAAGGTCAGAACTTCTCACTGTCCCCTCTTGTACCCAACTATGGTGCTTCAGCCGAATCTGTTTTCTTATGAACCTCATCTTTGAATATATTTTACCTCTATATCTTGGTTGACTTGGCTTTTGCCTCCTAGAATGCACTTTTCCCATTTCTCAGTCTCAGGTAATTTTTTGCAGTCCATGTTTATGTTCCCTGTCTTCCAGAAGGCAATGTAGAAGAGCCTCCATGATACAGAGACTGTATTGGTCAGTGTCTGTTATAGTAACGAGCAATCCTGAAGTCACAGTGCCTTACAGCACAGACTTTTATACCTTGCTCCCATTACTAGAGGGGCCCCCACTGACTGAGTCAACCCTACACCTCTGCCAGCTTGGCTTTGCTGAGTTTTACTACCTGAACTTTCTCATTGCTGGACCCAGGGCCATGGAGCAGCACCTGTCAGTGCCACGCTGTTCTCATGGTAGAAAAAAGAAAATCATGAGAGCAACAATCAATCCATGTGAGTCTTTAAGGCTCCTACTGAAGCATGGTGCATCTCCTCCCACAAACCATTGGCCCAAGATGGCCACCTGACCAAGGCCAGAGTTACTAGGGTGAAGAAGGACCCTCTATCTACAGGGAAGAGCATGAGTCTTTGTGAACAAATAACACAACATGCTCAGCACTATACTCGAATGCCCTCTCTCTCTCTCTCTCTCTCTCTTTCTCTCTCTCTCTCTCTTTCTGTGTGTGTGTGTGTGTGTGTGTGTGTGTGTGTGTTTGTGCATGTGTGTGTATTGGCTACTGGGAGTTGAACCCAGAGCCTCATATATGCTAGGTAAGTGGTCTACCACTGAGTTGCAGCCCCAGACACACACACACTCTCTCTCTCTCTCTCTCTCTCTCTATAGTATAGTGTGTATATGTGTGTATATATGTATGTGTGTATATATATGTATGTGTGTATACACCCACACACATACATATATGTGTGTGTATATGTGTGTGTGTGTGTGTGTGTATACATGTGTATTTTTTTTTCTTGAGAAGTACTTCACCAAGTTGTACAGGCTGCTTCTGGCCTCAAACTCATGATCCTCCTTCCTCACCCTCCCAACTTATTGGAATTATAGGCATAAGCCGCAGCACCCAGCTAAGTGCTTTGTTTTGAATCCCACTGACTTCAGTTACTTAGTGAGGATGAGCAAGGGAGTCCTCAAACCTTCTGTATCTCAATTCTATTCTCTGTCAATGCAGAGGACTAACTCTTACCTCCAAGTTCCCTAGGTGGGATTGAGTGAAGCAATTGCTGCACAGTGGCTTGTGCCATCCCTGGCACATGGTGCGCCTTCATAAATGATGTTTTTTAACAATAAGATTTTAAATTTTCTTATGACTAATCATAATTTCTCCTAACTCACTTGTCCATTTACTCATTCATTCATTCAACAAACATTTTCTTTGTACCAAGTGGCATCTGCTGAACTCTACCACGCAGTCTTAGTTTTAAGGGACTTGGTTCCCCTTAATAAGTCCCATGGCCCCAGGCCCACAGTCGGCCAATATCTTGAGTCATCTCCCAGGGCAACACAACTCACCCTGGCAAGAAGGTCCTAGAGACTTTTTTCTTCTTGGCTTCCTTCCACTTCAATCTGAGGGAGCTACAATCAGTCCAGTGAAGGAACAAAGGCACATAAAACTTTAATTAGTTTCATGAAGCTAAAATTGCTTTCATGGGTGGAAAGAATAAGGTGGGGGAGGTTGAGACTAAAACCAAAAAGAAAAAAGTGGAGAGGGGAAGGTTGCAGGCACAGCAGAAGAGTCTCACGTGAGGCTAAAAATGAATCATCTGTGCTTGGCTGGAGATGCTGGAAATGTCATCTGGCTCTGCCCAGGAAGTGCCTTTGAAAGTTACTCAGCTTTTCAAATAAGTGAGTGCAACCTTGGGGGCCCCTGAGCTGGGTGCGTGACTTCAGTCTCAGGTCCAAAGGAAAAAGCAGGGAGTTCCCTTAAGGATCCATGGGAAAAGAAGCCCAAACTGTGCTCTTCCCCAGATATCTCCAGCCCCGCCCTGACCGTCTGCTACACCAGAGAACTCACAAGTCCTAGCACTGCCTCTTCCATCTGCATGGCCTTGGGCAAGAGCCCCAGTTCTCTGAGCCTCAGTTTGCTCCACAGATGGGCAGCAACACCCTCTCGGGCTGTGAGAAAATACTCTGACCACTGGGGAGGTGGAGGAAGGAGGATTGTGAGGTTGAGGCCAGTCGAGGCTATGGGGCGGAATCCATGGGACTGCAATCTGGAGAGGACCTGGGTTCGAGCCGATGTAGCTCACCTCAAGTCTTCGTAAGGGACAGGCCGGGAGATCTGGCTCGCCCTGGCTGGGAACGGCTAAGGGGCTTGAGACAACTTCCTGGGCTTTGTTGTTAGAAGCCAAGATGGTGCCCCTGGGGGTCTTCTGGGCTCGGCCTCAGAGGGTTTCCCACTGCCACATCCCTCCCCATAGGTGGACAGGGCGCTGGACAATGCCACATGGAGGGTCAAGAGAGAATACCTAAGCAACTGCATATAAGGCTGAGCCATTAAATAAAATTTGAGCCAGTTCCCTGAAAGTCTTCTGGAGTGGTTGTGTCTCCCTCAGCGCTCGTCTCGCCTCCGGTGGGTTTGTGGGACCTCATCTTCCTCAGAGGCCTCCGGGATGAGAGATCCCCACACTGGGCTATGTAGCAGGATCGTGTCTCAGAAAAAAAGAAGAAAGAAAAAAGCCTCACCTGAGATCCTGCATGAGCAATGCCCAGCGTATGCCTGGCACAGAAAGGTCCCACAGGAAGTACCGCCTCGCCTTCCCTCACTGTTGAGGGGGAACCCCACTCACTTCAGGGTGAGATGAGCTCTGTATGAGGCAGTTGTCCCCAGAGAAACAACCACGAGGGGGTATATACGTATAGAAAAAGATTGATTATGTGGCATTGGCTCAGGCAATTATGGAAGCCAATGAGCCCATGATCTGCAGTCAGCAGGCTTGAGATCCAGGAGAGCTGGCCACGTAGTTCCAGGCTGAAGGCTGCAAGCGCAAAGCCCAGGATTTGCCGATGTACTAGCTTATGTCCAAGAGCAAGAAAAAAGTGATGTTGCAGACCAAAAGCCAGAAGCAGACAGGAGGAAAGTACAGGGGATAGTGGAGTGGGGAAGGACAGAATCTGTTTTATCCAGGCCCTCGATGGCTTGGATGAGACTCACCGTCGTTAGAGAGGGCCTCTGCTTTACACAGACCACCAATGTAAATACTAATCTCATCCAATCACACCCTTGCAGAAACACCTAGAATAATGTTTGGCCCAATATTTGGGCACCCTGTCCTGGTCAAGTTGCCACAGGAAATTAACCATCACAATACCCGAGACTTCTCTCTGATGCCAACCTCTTGGAAGAAGACAGTGTCACGTGTTGCATAGAAGGGCAATTTCTATTTTCCATGTGCCTGGGAGAATCATAGCAATGACAACCCAGTCCCTCCAAGGTCCCCATGGCCTTCCCGGCCAGGGTGCAAAATGGCTAACATGTCTCACGTTGCTCACAGGACAGTGGACAATGCAGGAAAGGACAGGAGGAGTTGGGAGGGGGCTTTCTGCTCCATCACATCACTCTCTTATGACGGGAAAATCTCTCTCAGACTCCCCCAGTAGACTACCCCTTGTATCATATTCATGGGGCCTTTCCCGAGAAGAATTGTGTCACTGTGATTGTTTGGATCAATCTGGATTTACAGCTGGTACTGAGCATATTGGCCCCAATGGAAAATCAAGATCCAATCCACAAGAAAAAGAAGAAAAGGACTGAACAGTCAACCAAAAGTGCCCCTCACTGCTTTCTATGAGGGCTTGTCAGTTAAGAGCAGTTTGAGGCAGTGTTAACATGGCTATAGAAAAATCATGGGAAAATAAACAACTGGGATAAAGAAAAAGTTTATCTCTAAATGAGACAGTGCATTTTTTCTTGTAAGGACTATGCCTCTATGTGAGCCAAGAGGGCCTCAGAAAACACCAGGCAACATGAAGGAGCATGAGCTAAAGAGATCCAATTTCAACAACCACAGTGAATCCTTAAGCAATAATATCAAACTGACATCATAGGATCACCAAACAAGTTTTAGACAGGTTGAATTCTCAGTAGTAAATAGTAGTTTATTATTAATTCCTTTACTTTGCTCTAAAAGGTATGTCTTATTAATTTTGTATTATGCTTACTTAGTTTTGCTATTTGCTCATGAATAGTTTATCTTTTGTTCATACACTTGGAGGATCCAGAGTTCTTGTTTCCCTTCTTTCTGAATCAAAGATCTATATTCTTGGAGCTACAGTGCCAGGCTCTTTGATCATCGGCTGTCAAGTACCTGATGCCTGTGTGCCCCTGGGGGCATGTGACACCTGTTTTTCCCCAGGGAAGGAATATCACAAAACAGAGAAAAAACTCTCTGACAGAAATCTGCAAGACCTAGGCAAAAAGAAGCTATTCATAAAGGTGTTTAATAAATGTTGGTTGAGCTAACTGCTTCTCAAGTATTGTTAAACAAACCACAGCAAGAATGTATCATCTTCCTCAGCTCCTTTCTGGAGGAGGTTATGGAGCTGGTTTGGTTTTTGCTGGGTTGGTACGTTGGTTAGTGGGTTTGTAGTTTGTTGTGTTGCTTGGTTGGTTGGTTGGTTGGTTAGTCAATTGGTTGGCTGGTGGCTTGATTGATGGGTTGGTTAGTGGGATGGTGAGTTGGTTGGTGAGTAGGGGTGTGGGTTGATTGGTTGGTGGGTTGGTTGGTTCCTACTATGTATAAAGCACTCTGTTCTTGTTGTTAGGTGCCATCAATGTGGGTCCAACTTATAGAGGCCCTATGTACCACAGAACAAAACATTCACTAACACTGTACCAGGCACAGATCTTACTTATGTTTAAGCTTATTGTTGCAGACACTGTGTCAATCCATCTAGTTGAGAGTTTTCCTTGTTTACTTTGATCTACCACTCTCCCAAATATTATGTCCTTCTCCAGGGATTGGTCCTTCCTGACAACATATCCAAAATATATAAGATGCAGCATAGCCATCCTTGCTTCCAAAGAACACTCTGGTTGTACTTCCTCTAGAACAAATCTGTTGGTTCTTTTGGTAGTTCATGGTATAGTCAATATTCATCTTCAGCATCATAATTCAAAAGCATCAATTCTTCTCCTGTCTCTTTTATTCAATGTCCAGTTTTCATAATCATATGATCTGACTGAAAATATCATGTCATGAGTCAGGTGCACCTTCATCATCAATGTGACATCTTTACTTTTCAACACTTTAAAGAGGTCTTTTGCAATATCTTTACCCAATGCAATGCATTTCTTGATTTCTTGACTACTGCTTCTGTGGGTGTTGACCGTAGAATCAAAGAAAAATCTTGGACAACCTCAGTTTTTTCTCCATTTATCATGAAGTTGCCTGCTGACCCAGTTGTAAGGATTTTTGTTTTGCTGATGTTGAGGTTCAACCCATACTGAAGGCTATGTTCTTTGATCTTCATCAGTGCATGTTTCAAATCTTCTTCACTTTCAGCAAGTAGAGTTGTGTCATCTGCATAATGCAGGTTGTTAATAAGTCTTCCTCCAATCCTGATGCCATGCTCTTCATAAAGTTCCACTTCTTGAATTATTTGTTCAGCATAGAGATCGAAGAGGTAGGGTGAAAGGATATAGTCCTGACATGCACCTTTCTCAACCTTAAATCAGGCAGTGTTTCCTTCTTCTGTTTGAATGACTGCCTTCTTGTCCATGTACAGATTCCTCATGAGTACAATTAAGTGCTCTGGTATTACCATTCTTCACAGTGTTATGCATAATTTGTTATGATCCACACAGTCAAATGCCTTTGCATAGTCAATAAAACATAGATTGACATCTTTCTTGTATTCTCTGCTCCTGGCTAATATCCATTTAACATCAGTGATGTCCCTGGTTGCATGACCTCTTCTGAATCTGGCTCCATTTTCTGGCAGTTCCCTGTCTCTATACTGCTGCAGCCACTTTTGAATGATCTTTTGCAAAATTTTACTCACATTTGATATTAATGAAATCATTCAATAGTTTCCACATCCAGTTGGATCCCTTCTCTTGGGAATAAGCACAAATATGGATCTCTTCCAATCAGTTGGGCAGGTAGCTGTTTTCCAAATCTCTTGGCATAAACAAGTGAGCACCTCCAGTGCTGCATCTGTTTGTTAAAACATTTCTTTTGATATTCCCTCAATTCCTGGAGCCTTGTCTTTTGCCAAATCCTTCAAGGCAGCTTCCACTTCCACCACTAAACCTCAAAAGGCATCTGGTATGAGTGGAGCATGCCAACTAATAGAGCCATTCCTTTACCAATCCAGCCCCTATGCTGGACTGGGGGAAGAAAGGGGAGGGGGGCTTTCCAGTCCCAGATAAACAGGAGAAACAGTGATGGAAACAAATAACAATTATCTAGAGGGGAAAGTCCTGTGGAAAGCAGGAGACAGCAGATCAAGTGCTTAGGGACATGAGCCCTGGCATGCAAGGCCTGTTTGAATCTCCACACCACTGCTGACTTTCTGGGTGGCCTTCTGCTAGACGCTTAACCTCTCTGTCCCAAGGTTATAGTAGAAATTTAATGGTAAATATATAGAATGTGGGCTGGGATTTAGCTCAGTTGGTAGAGCGCCGCTCTGCAGACTCTGAGGTCCTGAGTCCGATTCCCAGCACCACAAAAATGGGAGAAAGACATGGCAACCCACTCCCAAAGCAATCCCGAAACAGTCAGCCATTGAAAACCCTATGAGGGTCACTATGAGTTGGACATGACTCTACGGCACCTAACAACAACAACATATGGAATGTATTTAGGCTAACCACAAACAAAAGCCCAACACCGATTGGTTATCATAATTGTTATCAGGAAAGTCAAAGGAGACATGTGGTATAAGGGTGGGGTACTTAAGCTGAACTGCAAAGCATGAGGCAGGGTTTTGGAGGAAATAGACTTCGAGGGACAGTAGGAAGATTGTGTTCAAGGGCAGAGGAAAGAAAGAATGAGGTATGTTTAGAAAAATACAAGAGGTTGGGGGTGCGTGGAGACAACGTTGGATTGTACAAGATCCCAAACTAAAAGCCTGAGCTGCCTCATGTTGGCTTGCTCTCCTACAACTGAAGCTCCTCCATTGAGAGATCTGGATAAGGAAGACACTAAGAGGAAAGAAAATAGTGACAAAGCCCTTTGTAGGGGGTGAGGTGTCTTTCCTGAATAGGCATGTAGAAATGAGTTGGATCTGAGTAAGAAGCCAGCCCTGCTAGATTGTAGGCAGACAAAAGAACAGAACAGGTGTGGCTCTCCCTTCTCCACCACCATTGCGAACAAACAATGCCTCTCTTAAACATGCAAGGACTCAGACCCACGGTCCTGGTGTCTTCCGGAGTAAAATCATGGAGATGCAGGAGTCTTGTGCTTGAGAACTTCTAAGAAAAACAGGTGGGGGCTAACTAACCTCAGGAAGTCCCTTTCCCATCCCTTCCCCTCTACACTCCGGAGATGGGGAAACTGTAGACTAATAAGAGTCTCCACCAAATGCTGCTTTTCTTAGAAGGCATAGAGTGATGCCCCAACCCAAGGATCCATTTGATGAGGCAAAGGTAACTGGCTATGGTACTATGATGCTATGACTTACTTCCTGGTTACTTCCTGGAGTTGTCTTTCCACACATATCTTTCTATCAGTAGCCCCAGATTCCTTGGGGAAAAATAGGTTTACATGGGAACATGACTAGACATTTGAACAACAGAGCTATGCCAAAAGAAAATAAAAACAGCAGCATTCTGGAATACAAATTCCATCATAAGCAGACATATTAGAACAGAAAAATAAAAATTCAAAATTAACCTGCTCAATATATCAAAGACGATAACTATATTAGCAACATGAAATAAGAAAAACAAAAATTTTTTAAAAACAAGCAGAAATATTGCATATGGGAAATGGCATCACTTATATAATGGACAGAGAAGTTGGGATAAATGATTAAAGAATGAATTAATCAATGAGAAAAACGGATCAAGGAAATCTCTCTGAAAGAAGAATTCATTAATGAATGAACTAATTGGGTAAAAGAAAAGCTAAACAAGATGGATGCAGAAGTAGCAGAGCTGACATCCAAGTAGGAGATCAAGGAATAAAGAAATGAAAATGGAGAAAAAACCATCTCAGATAGTGATGGGAGATAAAGGTCTATCTGTTTTAGAAAGGGTGAGAGAATTCATATTGAACAGGCTGGGAGAGCAAAGAGAAGAGGCAAGGAAAAGGCACACTCAGACATCTCCCAGTGGCAAGTGAGACATGTTTAAGACAAAGGAGAAAATGAGACGAAGCCAAGATAAGTTGGACAGAGATCAGGGAAAAACCTGAGCCTGCCCTGAGTCACTGACCTAACCATTCCCAAGCTACAGAGCACCACGCCCACTCTTCTGTCTTATGGTCCCCTATGCTTTTTATCTGAGTCACAGTTTGTCAGGCTGGTTTCCTCATGCAATTATTAGATTCATGTCTCCTCCTCCCCTATGAGCATCAGGAATGAAAAGCTCCCCCTCTATGCTCCCAAGAGTAAATGAAACACAGCCGCCACTGAATAGCTATTTGCTGGATGTGCTGATTCTGAGTATCTCTCTACTCAGTGACCGTTCCTTGCACCCCAGTCTCCCTCCATGCAGGTCTGGTGTGCTTTGTTGGGACCCTGACATCCCAAGCTGTGGCAACACCCCCCATTACTAGATGAAATCTCCCCTACCTACCTCCATACCAATCATAGGATGGAGTCCAGCAGAATTGAACCACAGATCCAAAAGGGAATGTGCTCCTCCTCATGTCATCTGCCTATGCCCAGTCTGCCTGTTCAGTCCCATGGATTTCACGCTGGCAACATTCACCTAAATCACATCAAGATCAGAGAAAGGAAAAGAAAGCTTTGTTCATGGAGCACCAGGGTGTCCCCAGTTATCCTGATTCTCTAACAGCATACTTTATCCTGTTCTACAATTCCCTACTTGCTTGGCTCTATAATCAACACCCATGGAAGCAGCAGTCAAGAAATCAAAAGACGCATTTCTCTAGGAAAAGCTGTGGCAAAAGATCTCTTTAGAGTATTGAAAAGCAAAGATGTCACATTGAAGACGAAGGTGCGTCTGACTCATGCCATGGTATTTTCAGTGGCATCATATGGTTGTGAAAGCTGGACACTGAACAAGAGAGACAGAAAAAGAATTAATGCTTTTGAATTGTGGTGCTGGAGATGTCTATTGAATATACCATGGACTGCCAAAAGAACCAACAAATCTGTCCTAGAAGAAGTACAACCAGAGTGCTCCTTGGAAGCAAAAATGGCCAAACTGCGTCTTACATATTTTGGACATGTAGTCAGGAGAGAACAATCCCTGGAGAAGGACATCATGTTTGGAAGAGTGGCAGGTTAACGCAAAAGAGGAAAACCCTCCACCAGATGGATTGACACAGGGTCTGCAACAATGGGCTTAAACATAAATAAGATCATTTGCCTGGCACAGAATCGGGAAGTGTTTCAATCTGCTATACATAGGGTCGCTATGAGTCAGACTTGACTCGACGGCACCTAACAACAACAACAACAACAATTCCCTACTAGGATACCCACAAATTCAAATTTCCCAAAGTGGATCATTTTTTTTTTTTTGCTCTAGGTATGAGATAGTGATGGAGCACAGACACTTACAAAGTCAGAAAGTCACTGCTGTCTTCTTGTCACTCCATAGCATTAGCTCTGGAATCATATCCAGGTTCCCATCCCAACTCTGACATTGACTAGCTGGGTGACCTTCGGCAATCATATTTCCCTCTGAGCCTCGGCTTCCTCCCCTCAAAAAGGTAGGTAATAACCCCCTAGCCTCAGGTGTAACTATAAAATCAGATGGTATACATAAAGTACTTAGCACATGCATGGTACACAGTCAGCACTTAATGAATCCACCTTCCCTGCCTGCATGCTTCCTAAGGGTCAATGTTGCAGGGAATTCCATGAGCACTGGGGTCATATCTCTCCTGCTGAGATCTCCATACAGTGTAGGAGGTATAGGGGCATTTAGAAGATACTTGTTGACTGAGTGAATAGATGAAATAATAAATGAATGAATGAATGAATGAATGAGAACTTTACCATTCTAGTTATGCTGGGAACATTGATGAGAAGTATTAGGCTTTATGACACCATTTGTTACTGTAAAATAAACCACTAAAATGAGGCAAATGAATTCTTTCTGTCATATTACCAAATCCAAGAGAATTCTTGTCCAGGAATTTATTGAGCCAAGCTCACCATGTCAAGGAAATCGCTAAATTCTCGGGATATGAGTGGGTTTGTATGCCACATAATCTCTACCTCTAATACTTAACATTATAAGCTCTGCTAATAACTCCAGGTAACCTGCCTGGGGAAGAAAGATAAGGATTTTAAATTTTAGCATATTAGCATGTATAATCTACCACCCAATGTTGTTGACTCTGAGAAAGATATTTTAATTCTCTTTCCCCCACCAGTTGCCCTCTGAGAACACAGTTATTTGAGGAGATGTTAATGGAGAGAGATGATTGCTATATGGTTCCCTTTGAGAACTTGCATGTCTTCCGTGTAGAGGAGTTTCCATACATATTGCCAAGATAAGCCTCTTCCCTTGAGGAGGTAACTGTTTCTGGAACTAAACATGGGAAATAATATCCTTAAGGCTGACTTTGGGTTCTCCTAGTGATCTTCTGCGTGACTTTCTGCAAATTGTTGTTACTTCTCCATGTCCATTTATTCATTCATTTATCTCCAGCCTTCATCCACTCACTCAATCCATGTTCACTTAATACTGGAATTTGGAGGTGCTGTTATGTAGCAGATTAAAGATGGCTGCTCGTTCTTTCAGCTTTCTTCCAATTAAGAGGCAGGTTGTACATGCTGTCTCTGAATCGAGGCATGTTATGTAGCTGTCCTCATCTGACCAAGTATAGTAAAAGTGATCCTATGTGGATTTTCATTCCCGGGCTTTAAGAAACAAGCAGCTTCTGCTTCTTGTATCTGGGACCATTCTCTCTGGAAGCTGTGAATATTCTGGAAAGAAGTCCAACTTCCCTGAGGCCACCATGCTGGGGAGGACACGTGCAGGTGTTCTTGTTGACAGTCTTGGCGGAGCCCAGCCTTCCAGCCGCCTACAGCAAGGCGTCAGACATGTGAGTGAAGGAGCCATCTTGGAAGTGGATCCTCCAGCCCCAGCTGCCCCAGCAGATGCCGTGTTGGTCAGTGATTGAACCGTTCCCAAAACCCTGGCCAAAAATCATGAGCAACATGAAATGGTTGTTTCAAGCCACTAAGTTTCAGAGCAGCTAGCAGTAGGTTATCAAGACATCTTTTCTACAGGGAGCATTGGAGCACATCGTGATTCAATCTGAAGCCTTGTTTGTACTTGAGTTTTTCCTGTTTGTTGTTTATTTGAAGAACCTATGTCTTCATACAAAAATACAGAGAAGAAAGGAAGATTAGAGAGAAGGGGAAGATCAAATACAAGCAGAACATTTTAAAAAGAGACAAGGAAAATAGCTACTAAATATCATATTTATGCCATACTACCAATGAAAAAAATGCCAATTGTAACAAGAATGGATATTCTTTCACCTATAAAAATCAGGGCAGGCTGGGATTTAGCTCAGTGTGTAGAGTGCTGCTTTGCACTCTCTGAGGGCCTGGGTTCAATACCCAGCACTGCAAAAATAGAAGAAGGACACGGTAGCCCACTCCTGAAACAATCAGCCATTGAAAACCCTATGAACGTTGCTATGAGTTGGCCCCGACTCAACAGCACCTAATGACATAAAATTAGTGAAGTTTCTCTTTAACAAGAACCATCTACCATAGTGAAGGGAAATGGGGCATTGGAAACCCACACAGATTGCCATGAGGAGTGAAAACAATATTTCTGGAAAACAAATTGACTGGTAAATTTTAGATCTGGGTATCTCTCCTAGAAAAATAATCTGAGACGTGGACAAAGACGTATGCAAAAAATATATTCCTCACAGTGTCATTCATAATAGTAAAATATTATGAGTAAAAAACCCTTAAATGTTGGCCTTTGTGGAATGCCTAAGCAAATTGAACTGCCTCCAAAAGATGGAATACTGTGCTGCCATTGTAAATGATGCTTATGAAGTGCTCCTAACGACATGGAAAAATGCTTAATGATGTCACATTAAGTAAAAGAGCAAGATAGAGAAAGGTTATAAAGTATGATTTCTACAACGTTGAAAAGCATAAAAAGACTGGAAGGAAGTAGGCTGAAATGTTAATAGTGTTTATCTGTGGGAGGTGGGATTACGGGCAGTTGTTTTTCTTATTTATTCTTTGTTGTAGTTTTAATATGGGGGATGCATTACTTCTGCACTCTGCCATTTTTTTTCTTCTTCTTCTTCTTTTAATAAGAAAAAGGCTGGTCAACAGTGGTAAATCCACCCAAGTTGAGAGTCATGAAAATGGAGAAGAGAGGTATTGGGAGGATTTTAGGCATCCTTGGGATTGAAATTACCTATGGTAATACAGCCTGCAGCTGTAGCCCTGTGGCATCCAATCCCATCAGATCTCGGAAGCTAAGCAGGGTCGGGCCTGGTTAGTACTTGGATGGGAGACCACCAGGGAATAATAGGTGCTGTAGGCTTGGGACACAGACCCAGCAACCAACTCCCAAAAATCAATCTGCCATTGAAAACCCTGTGAACAGCAGAGAAGCACTGACAATAGTGCTTTGCCTGTTGAACGTAGGGTTGCTATGAGTCGGATACAGACTCAAGGGCCCCCAACAACAACAACGTGGTAATGCAGACCTTTCAGCATGAGGTTTACTTTTGTCCTTGTGGATGATAGGAGCCATACATGCTGAGTGCCTGAATGGAATGAACATGGAGTCTGCTTCCACAGCGGGGCTTAATTTGATAAATAAAACCTACTCCCTTCGGAAGATGTAGTCCAGAACTCACCCATAAGACCTGTTGGGGAATGAGAAACTTCAGTCCACGAAGGCTCATGGAAATAGGTCAGAGTCCAAGTAAACTGTCCCCCGCCTCAAAGTAAGAAAGTCCTTGAGCTTCAGACACCAGGAATGTGTTTCTGTAGCTCCTTGGGCCCCTGGTTGGGGCTTTTTGTGACCACGTCACCCACTGTTATTTATGAAGAAAAGAAAGAACAGAATTTCCGAGGTACTTAAATTAAAGAATCTCAGGCCGTCAGGAGACTTTTAAGATCATATTTCTAGTCCAAAGGTTGTTTAACTAACAAGATAGAGAAGGCAAAGAGGTGAGGTGCTGGGCTCGAGGTCGTCCAATGAGTCGGTACAGAGCTCAACTAGAACCCAGGCCCTCTGGCTTGCTGCACTGCCCTCTCCTTCTCAAAGTCACTTTGCCTTTGGCCGCGCTGGCATCAGCTTGCTGGGAAACGATCAGCTTATTTCTTTGCTTCTTTGCTTATTTATTGACTGTATCTCCCCATGAGAACATAAGCCTTGTCTCCTAGAACATGTAGTTGCTCAGTAAGTATTTACTGAATAAGTATTTACTGAATGGATGGATAGATGGGTGGGTGGGTGGGTGGATGAATGGATGGTTGGACAACCTGAGACAGAATAGTGTAATGGAAAAACCATGGTTTCCAGAGTGCTGTTGATCTGAGGTCAAATCTCAGTGCTGCCACTAATCAGCTGAGTAACCTTGAATAAATTACTCAACCTCTCTGAGCCTCAGGTAATTCCCTTATAAAATGGTGGTGATAACACCTTGAAGGGGGTTCTGAGAGCTGATATAGATATGAAAGCTTTGCACTGAATTCCTGCACCGAGGTAATTCCTAACTTGATGTTACCTTCTCCTCTCTGTCTTATGAAGACAAAGTCTAAGTCATGGTGATTATCACCTCAGTTTTGACATAGAGGTACCAGTTTTATCCTGGCTTTAGATATTCATGTGGGGTGAACTCATCTTCATATTTTGGGGCAACATCGTCATATGTAGTTGTTGCTGTTGTTGTTGGGTGCAGTCCAGTTGGATCCAACTCATAGCAACCCTAAGTACAGCAGAACAACATACTACCCAACACTATGCCATACACATGATCTTTTTGTTTGAGCCCAACATTGCAGCCACTATGGTTCTTCTCATTTTGAGTCATGCCACATCAGCAAATGGAGGTCCTGGGTCTTTATTCCATTCTCATCATTAAGGTCAATTCTACTTTAAGGAGGTAACTCTTCCCCAGTCATTTCTTGAATACCTCGCTGCCTGGGGAGCTCATTTCCAGCACTATATTTGATAGTGCTTTTCTACTACTCATAGGGTTTTCAGTAGCTAATTGTTTTGGGAGTGGACTTCTGGGTCCTTCTCTCTAGTATGCCTTAGTCTGGAAGCACAGCTGAAACCTGTCCACCATGGGTGTCCCTGCTGGTATCTGAAATACCCATCACATATCTTTCAGCATCACAGCAACACACAAGTCCCCACAACACAATAGACTGACAGATACATGGGAAACCCTTCTCTTTAGACAGATAAGGGCCAAAGGGCAGGAGAACCCTATTTTCCCATCTTTCAATGCACACCAGGAACCTACCACCCTGCCAAGTTCATACGCTGAAGTCTCAAATGACCTCAGTTGGAGACAGAGTCTTTCCAGTGCTCATCAAGTTTAAATGAGCTTGAGGATGGGCTGTAATTCAATATTGGGTGGCCTTTCCTGGTGTCCCTCTAGAACGGGAAATTTGGAGACAGATGTGAAGACTTAGAGAAGTCATCTGAACACCAAGGCAGAGATCAAGCTGATGAACCCACAAGCCAAGGGATTCTGAGGACCACCAGCCAACCACCAGCAGAGGAGAGGGGCTTGGGGCAGATTCTTCCTCTCTGCCCTGCCAACACCTTGACTGTGGACTTCCAGCCCCCAGAGCTGTAGGTTTCTGTTGCTTGCATCACTCCATCTGGGGTTACTTGTTAAGGCAGCCATGGCAAACTCATCCATCCCATCAACTCCAAGTCATTCATCAGAGCTCAGGCTTCCCTGAGCCCTTCCATCCCCCAGTGGGGGTTGAGGCCTCAACCCTATAGGCCCAGAGCATCTTGTCATTGTATCAGAGTATGTCACACTGTGTGAGCTTTGCTGGGGGGCTCTTCCCTCTCCCTGGCCAGCCCTGAGCACTTCAAGGGTGGGGCATCAGCTCTTCCCCTAACCACTGCATGCCAGAGCTCAGCATGCTGCCCAGGATAAGAAGGCTTCAAAGCATGTTTGTTGAGTGAATAAATGGATGGAAGCTAATAACAGCCAGATCTAAAATAATGTGTCCACAAGGGAGCAATGGCAGACACATCTAGTCATTGATGACAAAGATGTGGGTGTCTCAGGTTGGATTGGGGGTAGCCCTGAACACCCTCAGCAGGTTTGGGTGGGCGCTGTATTCCATCAGGCACACCCCAGCCAGGCTCTGGGGATACTCTGAGGAAGAGGGCAAGGTAGTTTTTGGGGAGCCAGGAGCCAACTTGTGCAAGATCAAGACCCCTGAGAGCTGGATATGGCTGCTGTATCGCTCCAAGCAGGAAGGGTTTCATCTAAGTTCAAATTTCATCAAGTCAACAAAATCCAGACTGTGGGAAATTGGGCAGGATTAATTTCCTGGCTTGACCAACAAAATATTGCTAAGGGAAAAAGCAGAGGTGGAGAGGTCAACTACGAATGAAATAGTCAGGCCATCAACCTCTACAACAGAGGACGCTGACTCCAGCACCAAACTAGGAAGAGACCCAGTCGGACCATCGACCTCTACAACACGGGACGCTGACTCCAGCACCAGACTAGAAAGAGACCCTGGGAGACAGGGCACTGATACATAGTTGATGTATCAAGGAATTACCATTAATTTCACTTTGGTGCCGTTAACAATCTGTGTGTAAGTCTTTATTGCGGGCGCGGTGGTGCACACCTGTAATCCCAGCGGCTCGGGAGGCAGAGGCGGGAGGATCGCAAGTTGGAGACCAGAGGCAGTCAGCGTAACTTAGAGAGACTCTGTCTCAAAAAGTTAAAAAAAAAATAATGGGCTGGGGATGCAGCTCAGTGATCCAACACTTGCAAAGCATGCAGGCGCGAGGCCCTGGGTTCAACCCCCAAGCAAAAAAAAAAAAAAAAAATGCACAGCTTCACTATCTACACGTGGCATGGCATCTGGCAAGCCACTTCAACTCTTTGAACCTCAGTTTTTTCGTCTCTAAAATGGATGTCACAAGAGTCCATGGTAAAGAGCCTGGCCTATGGTAGGTGTTCAGTAAACGGAGGGGGTTATTAGAGCACTTTTGCCTAAAGGAGATCGCCACTGGACCCCAAATCCCCTCCAGTGGGGTGTCAGACATGCATCTGAATTCCCAAGGCAAGCCCACCAAGGCCTCAGTCAGACTGAGGGTCTCTGTAGATCAAAGTTGCAGTCAAGGCCAAGTCCACCTCCAGAAATGTCCCCAAGCTCAGCCTCATTCTCAGAAAGCCAAGGCAGGTGGGGTTGGCAGACAAAAGCCCCTCGATGGCAGCTCCTGCCCACTCGCCCAGGTCCTGTACAGAGCCTCACAGTCCCCTGGCCAGCCCAGGCGTGGACAGCCCTGCCCAGCAGCCAGCCTGCTGTTGCGGTTATAATTAAGTTGGCTTCCTGCAGCCTCCAGGGCAGTCGGGCCCTCTCTCTTTGGGTTATTTTACCTGTCATGGCGGTCCCCCAGGGTCACAAGCACTTGTAAGAATGGCCTTTGATTAAAATCCAGTGAAGCTGAAATTGAAGCCAGATTCACAGGAGGAAGGAATCTCAGCTGCTGCTGTGGGGGAGCCAGCCTGGCCCACATCACATCAGGGGGAGGCCGCGCCACAAGTGGGTCTCGGGCCATGAGGCTGGGCTCCTTTGTGCCAGGCCCATGGATCACACCTGATTACCACGAACAGGTGGCCTTCTGGGATGCCTGCCTCTCCCGGGACCCCCAGTGTCAAAACAGAAACTCAAGGCTTCAGCTCCCTCCACCTCTCACACTGACATGTCATTCCCCTGCATCTCTACCCTGAACATCACCTCCCCATGACAGCCAAGTGTGACCACTCCAAGCCCAGCAAAACTAACCTCCCAGCACCCATGACCTCTACAGTACTTACCACAGAGCATGCTGTAGACCATGCACCGCACCACCCCCACCTGACTACAAGTACCTAGAAGGCACGAGGGAGATAAAGAAAGAAAGAGAAAAAGAGAGGTAGAAAGAAAGAGAGAGAGAGAGAAAGAAAGAAAGAAAAAAAGAAAGAAAGAAAGAAAGAAAGAGAGGGAAAGAAAGAGAGGGAAAGAAAGAGAGGGAAAGAAAGAGATGAGGGAGGGAGGTGAAGGAGGGAGAGAGGGAGGGAGAGGTGGAGGGAGAAAGAGGAAGGGAGGATGGGAGGGAGGAAGGAAGGAGAGGGAGAGAAGGAGAGAGAGCAAGAGAAAGGAAGGAAGGAAGGAAGAAAAAAGGGAAAGGAAAGAAGAAAGAAAAAGAAAGAAAGAGAAAGAGAGATGAGGGAGGAAGAGAGGGAGAGAGAAAGGGATGGAGATGGGAGGGAAGAAGGAAGGAAGGAGAGGGAGGGAAGGAGAGAGAGCAAGAGGAAGAAAGAAAGAAAGAAAGAAAGAAAGAAAGAAAGAAAGAAAGAAAAGAAAGAAGGGAAAGGAAAGGAAAGGAAAGGAAAGGAAAGGAAAGGAAAGGAAAGGAAAAGAGCTTGGTGCAGTGGTACACATGTGTAATAGCAACTCAGGAGGCAGGGACAGGAGGATCACAGCCCAGTAGTAGACAGCTTGCCTAGCAGGCACAAGATCTGGGGTTCCCCCAAGGGTTCCACCAAGTTCAGAACTGCAAAAATAAAAAATAAAATAAAAACCAACTGGAGAGTGTCAACAGAGAGCTGGAGTAGTGGTAGTCTTCTGTGAAGAACTGTTGGACCAGCTGGGGTCAAGAAAAATGAACAACGAAAATAATAACTTAAAATAATAACTAAGAAGAACACTTATTGTTCTTCTTACCTCTTGGATGCTGAGCGAAGTGCTTGGCCTTTAGAGACACAGTGATCCTCCTCTATCTCTAGGGGATACATTTTAAGCCCCCCCAGAGGATGCTTGAAACCATGAGAGTACTAAACTCTACACAAACTATGTTTACACACACACACACACACACACACACACACACAGTGATTGTTGTTAGGTGCTGTCAAGCATGTCTGACTCATAGTGACCTTCATAGGGTTTTCCATGGCTGATTGTTTGGGGATTGTTTCAGGAGTGGATTGCCACATCCTTTTCTCATCTTTGCAGTGCTGGGGATCAAACTTGGGTCCTCAGAAAATGCAGAGCGGTGCTCTACCAACTAAACTAAATCTAAGCATGCCTACACAGGCATAGCTATGCTGAAGCTTAACTTATAAGTTAGGCATGGTAAGAGATCAACAACAATAACTTACAATAAAATAGAACAATCAGAACAATATGCTACAATGAAGTTTCCAGCATCACTAGTCTTGTATTATCTGGTCATTATTAAATAAACTAAGGGTTAATTTGCCTGCAGTGTAGCCCTGTGGCATCCGATCCCGTCAGATCTCGGAAGCTAAGCAGGGTCAGACCTTGTTAGTACCTGGATGGGAGACCACCTGGGAACACCAGAAGCTGTAGGCTTGGGAGAAGGACCTGGCAACCCCTTCCCAAAAATCAGTCTGCATTGAAAACCCTATGTACAGCAGAGAAGCACTGACAATAGTGTTTCCTCTGTTGTACAGAGGGTCGCTAAGTCAGATACCGACTTGACGGCACCTAACAACAACAATAACAGTTAAGCATAGACAGCTAAAACACTGGAAAACAAAACCACAGATAAGGGAGGACTACTACTTTGTGTCCTAAAGCCACCATTGTGCTACAGATGAGGTGCACTGATTTGGATATGTTCCCAAAAGAGGGGGTGTTGGAAACTTAATCTCCCGCACAACATTCTTAGGAGGCAGGGAATAATGAGAGGTGACCAGGTCATGAAGGTAGAGGAACATATTTAAAGCTGTTATCACAGGAGTGAGTTCATTCCAAAAGAGAGAGCTGGGCCCTGTGTTAGTTTCTTGTTGCTGTGACAAAATGTCTGAGAAAACAACTTAAGGGAAGAAGGATTTCTTTTGGCTCATCGTTGCAGAAGTTTCAGTCCATCATGGCAGGGAGAGCACCGTGGAGCAGAGCAGCTCACATCATGGTGGCCAGGAAGCAGAGAGAGAGGTGGCCTGCACTAGCTTGCTTCCTTTTTCCTCTTTTATTCCATCTGGACCCCTCGCCTACAGGATAGCACTACACAAATTCAGGGCAGGTCTTTCCCCTCCACACTGCCTAGGTAGTTCTCTCTAGAAATGCCCTCACAGACACACCTGGGGATGTGCTTACTAATCTCCTTGTTGTTGTTAGGTGCCCTTGAGTCCTGTCCTATCATAGTGACCCTCACAGGGTTTTTTCCAATGGCTGATTGTTTCGGGATTGCTTCAGGAGTCGGTTGCCACATCCTTCTCCCATTTTTGTGGTTCTGGGAATCAAACCCAGGACCTCGGAGACTGTAGAGCAGCGCTCTACCAGCTGAGCTAAATCCCAGCTCCTACTGATCTCCTAGGCAGTTTTAATTCAATAAAGTTGAT
Source organism: Pedetes capensis (assembly GCA_007922755.1). Lineage (NCBI taxonomy): Eukaryota > Metazoa > Chordata > Mammalia > Rodentia > Pedetidae > Pedetes > Pedetes capensis. The sequence goes on from VMDO01001490.1 coordinate 94,856, forward strand.
GATCAAGATTAACCATCACAGGTCCACCCCATGTGAACCTAACAACCAGAAACGTGTCCTTAAACCATAACATTCCCCCAAAAGGCTCATGTCCATCTCATAAGGCAAAATAGATTCAGTCCATCTCCAAGAATCCCCATAGCCAACAGTTCCAAGATTGTTCAAAAGCCCAGGTTCAACAATTCCTCTGAGATTCAAGGCAACTCTTAACGTGGGCCCTGTAAAATCAAAAAGCAGGTTATATACTCCCAACAAACAATGGCACGGAGTAAACATTTCCATTCCCAAAGGGATAACTGGGGGACATAGAAAAGAGGGCTCAGACCAAAGCAAGACCAAAACTCAACAGATTAAACATGAAATCCCATAGGTCCATGTTGAGGATCTAGGTCACACCACGATGTGATATGAGTTCCAAAGGGTTTTGTCAGCCCTACTCTATGGCACTGCGTTTGCAGTCCACATGGCCTTGCTCAGCTGGTTCTGCTCTCTGCCTATGGCTCTTTGGCAGATGTTCCACATTCCTGGCACCTCTAACTTCCTGAGGTTGCCACTGCATCTTAAGTTTCACTCTTAAATCTTCACTCATCACCATCTCTGGGGATCCTGACCCTGCCATACATTACCTGGCCTCCCAGGCCTTCCTTTGAAATCTGGGTGGAAGCCTTCATGAGCCCATAACTCTTACATTCTGTTTGCCTCCAAAACTAGGACCATGTGGGTGATGGCAAGGTCTGCTCTGAGCTTGAGCAGTAGCTGGACTCCCTTGACTCATAGCTGCAATGGTCCAGTGAGTGCCTGTATGGCTGACCATGAGAACACATTTTCCTAGGTGGCCTTGTGCAAGTAGGGATATCTAAGCTCTATTCTCAAACAAATTCTTTCTGGTCAGTTATAACCCTTACACCCTTGAGCTTCCAATGGGTGTGGTCCAGCCAAATTCTGACATCCCCTCAAGGCATCTTTCCTACTGTCTGATGCAAAGCACTTGCCTTCTTTGTAATTCCCCTAGTCCTTTCAGTGGTAGAGCACTGCGCTGCAGTCTCTGAGGTCATGAGTTCAATTCCCAGCACCACAAAAATGGGAGAAGGGCCTGGCAATCCACTCCCAAGGCAATCCTGAAATAGTCTGCCATTGAAAACCCTATGAGGATCGTTATGAGTTGGATACTGACTCGCTGGCACCTAACAACAACAACAACGTCCTTTCAGCCTCTACACTTTCTTTGCCCCCAGTTTTACTGCATGTTTTATCCCCATGAACACTGCAAGGTTTTCTTGTTAACCTTTCCACTCTCCTTTTTGCTCATAAGTCTCAGTATAAACTTGGCTAAGGGTTATTGCAGCCAGCAATAACCATGCCACAGCCTAAATGCTGGACTACTTTGAAATTCCTCCACCAGATTGGTTAGCCCATCACCTTAAAACTCAGCTTCACAGTCTTCAGACATGGACAAAATGTGGACAAGTCCTTTCCCAGCATACAGCAGGAATGGCCTCTAGTCCAAGTCCTAATAGAGTCTTCACTTCCATCGGCAACCTCATGAGCACAGTCTTTCCTGTCCACATTCCCTTGGGCGTTCTAGTCTTCTGACTCCCACCAGAGTCACCCATGAAGCTCTGCTTCGAGCATTCCAGGCTCCCACAGCCCGTTTCTCCAACTTTTCCAAATCCCTCCAACAAACCAGTTCCAAAGGCTTAAGAAACACCTCATCAGTTCGTCACAGCAACAACTTCATTCCTGGCACCAATTTTCCCTGTTAGTTAGACTTTTCGCTGTTGTGACAAAATGCATGCAGAGCAACTGAAAAGGACGACAGACTGATTTTGGCTCCTGGTTTCAGAGATTTCAGTCCATTGTGGCACAGCAGGGAGGGCATGGCAGACAGAGCAGCTCACATCAAAGCAGCCAGGAAGCGACGAGAGAAGCAGAGATGTGCCTCCCAGTGGCCTATGTTCTCAAGTTAGGCCCCACCTCCTAAAATTTCCAGAACCTCCCAAAGTAGCATCACCAGCTAGGGGTCCAGCCTTCAGTATATGAGCCTTTGGGGGGGGACATTTCATATTCAAACCATGACAGGCCCCCTTTTTACAGATGTTCTCACTCCCCCTGTCTTTCTCACTCTTGCTTTCTTTGCCTCTTGTCTTCTTCCATGGTAGAAGTCCTTGCCAAATTCTGGCACCTTGATATTGAGCTTCTTAGCTCCCATCACTAGAAGCCAGTAACTTTCTGTCCTGTAGTTTATCCAGACTGTGGCATTCTGTTATAGCATTACAAAATGGACTAAAACATGGTAACACTGAGGCTTCATGTAGAACATACTTCTCTGCCTACATACATGCTCCTCACCAGAGTGAACTCAAGTGCCACAGTTTAGCTAGAAGCCACTCTTGATACCTACACCCACACCCCAATTCACTGATTACAACCCCAGCACAAAGCAGCAAATCGGAAGGAAACTTACTTTGCACAGGGAGAGGACTCCTGAAAATTTTCCACCTGCTCTTTTGCTTAAGCTGTTGGCTACCATTTATTTTTGTTGTCAATACTGATTTTGATATGTTATGCTACATTGTTTAGGTTTAGTTTTATCAGATCTAATCAGCCAAATTACTATTTGGGGGTATGAGGACAGTATAATCTCTAGAGCTATTTTTAAAAATCTTCTCATGATTTAAGGTACCACGAGAAAATAAGTAATTGTGAATTTAAAATGCTTGAGCCCTGCCCTCCTTTTGCTCTCACTGAAATGTTTCTACTGACAGCTTTCAAGAATGTGAGTTTTCTTAGGAAAGTAGCCACTGTGTGATGGCTGACCAGGCTGTCTCCCTCCCAGCTGACACATTGCTAAGTGACCAGACCACAGGGGCCGAACTGATGTGTGCCCAAGCTTGGTCTGGTTCCAAAGCAAGTCATTCTTGCACCAGCAGTAAGAGCCACATTCCCAGTGCCTAGCGCCCTTCCTGCCCCTTCTTGCTGCATTGATGGCTTTAGAAGAAGGAATGAAGAAGAATGAGTAAGGACTCCCAGGGGAGAGCTCTTTTCTCTTCTTCCTTACAAAGAGCCAACATGCCTCTAACATCTTTGTTAAGATCAGTTCAGATATTAGCTCTTCCTATAACCGTGGTAAGCAAAATTGTAAGCTTTGGTCACCCAAGGTTCCCAGCCCTTCATTAGTCAAACCAGTGCTAATTCAGATACTACTGTGAAGGGATTTTACACATATAATTAATTTTACTAATCTATTGACTTTAAAATGGAGATTATCTAGGCTGACCTAACAATATCATATGAGCCCTTCAGACATAGATTTCTCTGGCTAGTAGCAGAAAGGGCAGGTCAGAGACCCAAAGCATGTGAGGGCTTTGATGGACCATCATTGTACTGCATGTGGATGGGGCCATATGTAGGGTCTGAGAGTGATCTTTGGTTAACAGCCAGCAAGAAAATGGGAACTTCCATCCCATGACCCCAAGAAAGTTGGTTCCTACCAATAACCTGTGGGAGTTATAAAGTGAATTCTTCCCCAGGGCCTCCAGGTGAGAGCCAACCTTCAAACATCCTGATTTCAGTCCTAAGCGATCCTAGGCAGAGAAACCAGTCCGCCTATCAGACTTCTCACTTATAGAACAGGGAGGTAATAAAGGAATGTTGTTTAAAGCTACAAAGTTTGTGGTAATTTGTTACACAGCAAGAAAAACTATACAGTCATATGAAGCTTTCAACCCATGAGCTTTGTGCATGGCCTTGCCTGGTTTGACCAGGAAACCAACTGACTAATAATAATTACTTGCAGAGCAGATAATAAAGGGAAGAATCTTTCCTACTTTCTCAGGATTAGTGGTGAACATCACAGCTGAGAAAAAAGGTTGCTGAGAGCCTGAAGTCTTGGTTCAGAGACCAGTCACCAGAAGACAGTAATATTGGGGCTGTTTTCTCCATTCTGTGGACAGACTTGGGATGGGCCACTAGGTACATGGTAAAGTTTTAAATATAACCACTATAATAACAGCAATACAGTGAGTAACTTCTAAAAACTAGAGGACAAATAACAGCCTACAAAAAGTTTTATCATTCAATGGAGACAGAAGATTAACAAAGAAAAACCTGGTAAATAGGAAATATGGGTAGCAATAAGTTCAAACATTATTAACCACATGTTCCACTGTTAAAAAGAAAAACAGAAATTCTCAAATTAGACTTATTTGAACCTACTTAGATATATGTGACTAGCCACACCTAGAACAAAAATATAAACAGGCTAAAACCAAACAGGTTTGTTGTTGTTCTTAGGTGCTGTCAAGTCGGGTCCAACTCATCGCAACACTATATACAACAGATGAAACACTACACAACACTGTGCCATCCCCGGCCCTATGTCAGTGCTTCTCTGCTCTTCATAGGGTTTTCACTGGCTGTTTTAGGATTATTTTAGGAGTGAGCTGCCAGGTCCTTCTCCCATTTTTGCAGTGTTTGGGATCAAACCCAGGGCCTCAGAGTGTGCAGAGCAGCACTCTACCAAGTGAGCTAAAAATCAGCCCCCTAACCAGGTAGGGAAAGATATATAAGAAAAATGTCAGCAAAAATAAAAATTCTACAGCATTTTTATTTTCTGACACAACAGGCATTAAGACAAAAAGCATATTAGGAATTTTAAAAGAAAAAGAACAATTCACTTTGACAATTCAATAATCCTGAATGCATATCTACCTAACAAATAGCCTCAATGGATATGATGCATGCATTAATGGCATGACCAAAAGAAATTGATAACCACCCCCCAAGCTTGGTCAGAAATTTTAATGTGCCTCTCTCAGAAACTGATAAGTTATGTTGAAAAACAAGCTGTAAAGAGTTGACAAGATTTGAACAAATTAGGGATGGAAGAGGAGGGTGACTACATAGAATTGAGATTTAATACAAACTTTAGAGAGTAATGAATGTTGTATACAATAAATGTAAAGGAAAATGGACAATGTTCTGGAAAAAATATATGCACAACAAAAATTCACTCCACAAAAGCATAAATCATGAACACACCAGAAAAGAAAACTTAGATCAATATCATTTACATAAGTGCCAAAATCTTAAATATATATGCATTTATATATCTAGATATAGATATAGATACACACACACACACACACACACACACACACACGAGACATATAAGCAGAAGGGGGACCATTGCTGAGGAGGAAGAGGACCAGCGTGGGGGAGGGAGATCATGAGAAGGTAATGGGGGAGGTGAATGTAAGCAATATGCAAGGATATGCACGTATGGAAATGTTATAATGAAACCCATTAAATTGTACACTAACTAAAGGTAATCAGTAACAAAAAGATATTAACTAGCAATTTTCTTCCAATATGATTTAGTCAAGTAGTATTTATCATCATAATTTAAGAATGATTTAATCTTTAAGAATCTATAAGGATCATTTATCTCATCTATAGATTAAGGAAGAATAGCTATCTGGTAGGGCTGGGATTTAGCTCAGTTGGTAGAGCACTGCACTGCAGTCTCTGAGGTCCCAAGTTCAATTCCCAGCACCGCAAAAATGGGAGAAGGGCCTGGCAATCCACTCCCAAGGCAATCCCAAAACAGTCAGCCATTGAAAACCCTGTGAGGGTCGCTGTGAGTTGGATACCAACTCGACGGCACCTAACAACAACAATAACAACAACAACAAGCTATCGGGTAACTTAATAGATGTAGAGAACAGTATTTTATAAAATAAGGCATGTTCAAGATGGAGAGAAAATAAACTATCTAAAAATAAAAGAAAACGTCTTTAACCAAATATAGCAAGTATTATACATGGTGAACATTAGAATCAGCCACTTTGAAGTTAGGAGCAAAACAAGGATGTTCACTATTGTAATTTCTATTTAACCTTGTCCTGGAGGTTGCAGCCAACAGAAATTAGAATAAAGGCTGGAAAAGAAGAAACAAAATCGTCATTATTCACAACTTATGTGTTTGTGTACACAGAAAAATCAATAGAATCTACAAAAAAATGTTAAAACTATTTAGAGCTAAAAAGGACACTGAACACAAGAACCTAAGATCAACATATAAGTTTCAATAACTTTATACGCAATAAGAACAACAAACTTTTGTTGTTTTTGGTTTTGTTTGTTTTTGAGGCAGGGTCTCTCTCTGTTGTCCAGGCTGGTTTCAAACTCCTGGGCTCAAGTGATCCTCACACCTCGGCTCTCACGTGCTAGGACTACAAGCACATACAGTTGTACTCGCCTGAGAAGTCTAATTTTAAAATCACTGTTCATCGTAGTGACAAAAATGATAAGGTTCCTACCACTTTAAGAAAAAATATAAAATAATGTGACTGATCACATAAAAATGCATAGTTGACCAAGAAATACAGAAATCCTTCTAGAAGTGAAGACGCAACCTCAGAATTGGCCCCAAATAAATCTAGAAATCCAAAGAAACGCTAATGAAAATAAAAATGAGAACGTTTCACAGAACTCGACTGGCCTCTTTTTGTTTTTAGAACTTGACAATCTGATCCTAATATTTATACAGAGCACTGGAAAGTCAAGAATGGTCAAGATAATTTTGAAAGAGAATAATGAGAAAGATTTAGGCCAGATATCAAAATTTCCAATAAAGCTAAACTCTTTTAGAAAGCATACAGTTCTCCTGCGGAGAAGTAAATACAGCAGTGGACGGCAGCAGAGAGCTCAAATACATACACAGGCACGCACATACACTTACATCTTGGTTGGCATTTCAATCAATTGATAAAATGGATTATTAGGTATGAAAAGCAACATTCTTTTTTAAAATAATCTTTATATGCTATTTATATAAACTAATAGTTTATTGATGGTACAGAGTCTAGGATTCATTTTAAATGTCCCAGAAAAGTCTAGGAGGGATGGGGGGAAATAGATGAAGCAAACCTGGCATGAAGTTGATTGCTATTAAAACTGAAGGACAGGTAGGTAGGGATTGAGACTTTGTTCTATTTTTGAGTATATTTTAAATTTGTCATCATAATAGTTTTTTTATGTTTTAGGAGAAAATATATGTGAATATCTTTTTGACCTTGGGGAAAAATATATTTCTCAAATATACATAAAAGATAAAAAATCACAAAGAAAAATGGATAAATTTGACTACATATGAATATTTAAACTACTGTATGACAAAGAATGTCTTAAAAGTAAAAGATGTACCACAGACTAAGAAGAAATAGTATAATGTATCTAACTGACAAAACATTAGTATGCAAAATATATTAAGAATGCTCACAACTCAAAGGGGAAGAACCCAATAGAAAAATTGGCGAGATGTTATCAAATAGTTCTGTAAAGAGGAAACGTAATGACTAACATAAACATGTGAAAAGATAAGCAACCTCATTATTAATTAGGAAATGCAAATCAGAGAAAGAGTCTCTTCCCATACATCAGATTAGGGAAAAGTTTAAAGCTAACTGATACTGGGTATGAGTGTGAAGTAGAACAATAACTCTCAGAGACTTCTCATGGAATTTTAAATTGGTAAACTCTTTGGAGAATAATGTGGCCTTATCTAGCAAATTTGAAAAATGGTTAGATCGTGTACAGCAATTCTGCGTGTGTTCAATAATGAGTCCTTCCATGCAAAACTAGGAATATCTCTAAGACACCTAGAAACAGAATTGCTTGTGGTAGGTATGGTGGTGCCCACCTGTAATCCCAGCATTCAGGAGACTGAGACAGGAGGATCATGAGTTCAAAGACAGCCTGGGTTACATAGCAAGAACTTATGAAAGAAAAGAAGAAAGGGAGGGAGTGGACGGAGGGAGGGAGGAAGGAAGGAAGGTAGTGCATAATGCCAAATTCCCCGTCTAAATCAATATACTACCACCACCATTTGATTTTTCCAGCTTCCCTACTCCCTTTTATACCAATCCATAGTAAACAAAGAGCAAATTCAATTTTATTTTAAATATCATTTCTTTAGCTATGCATGAGGTCATGCGTCTTTTCAAGCATTCATTATGCACTTGCGTTCCTTTTTTTCTGGAAAGGGTCTTTTTTGATCTTTTGCCCTTTCTTCTCTTTTGCTCTTCTCTTAGAAGTTCCAGGCATTTTCATCAATAAGGAAATGTCCTGCCATCTGCTGCTTACATTTTCACTAGTTTATTGTTTGCTTTTTGCCTGATTTATCACACCTTCGTCATACAGAAATGTTTTAAATTGTCTAGAATGTAATTGTCAATATTTTCTCTTTCACTTCACAGTTTTATGCAGTGCCTAGAAAAATTTTAGCCACTCCATTCTTCTTCTAATCTTATCCCTGTCCGTGTTTACTACTCTATGGTTTCATAATTGCATTTAAATATTCATTGAGTTGCAATTTATCTTGGCATAAGAAGTGAAGGAGAAATACAGCTTGCCCTGTTCTTTCACCACCAATGACCAGCTGGTAGATTCAAGACCATTAATCCACATTGTTTCAAATGCCATCTTATTAAATACTGAAATCTCTCATGCTCTTGGATCAGTTTCTAGACTCTATGCCCAGTGTTTATTATTTTTGTCATTATCATTTTATGATGTGTGCTAATATCTCATAGCTATATTATATCCTCACCTCCTACTTTCAGATTCTTCTGTCCTTTTTTACATGTTCCCATTTCCATAGGAACTTAGAATAATTTTGTCATAACCTATTTGTGCTGTCATTGGTATCATGCTGAATTTACAAATAAATTCAAGAATTGCTATGCTTATAATGTGGATATAAACAAGGAGTGCCTTTCCATTTAAAGTTGTCTTTTAATTAATGGTTGTTATGGACTGAAATATGTCACTCCCCCTCAAAACTTTTCTTATATTGAAATACTAACCCTCAGAACCCTAGAACATGACGGGTTTTGGGAAAAGGATTTTCACAGAGGTAATTAGGGTGAAGACACAGGGAAAGAGATGCCCATTTACAAGCCAAGAAGACTCCTGTATTCCTCAAAAGAACCAACCCTTACAACACCCTGGACCCACACTTGTGGAAAGCCAGGAGACAATACATGTCTGTTGTTTAAAGTATCCCGTCTGGGGTACTTTGTTACAGTAGCCCCTGTGAACTAATATAACAGTGGTTAACTCTTTCACTGTCTCCTTCACATCAGCGCAATAATAATATCAGATAAAGCAGATAGAACTAGAATTGGGTTCAAATCCAAATCCAACCATTTACTAAGTCATCTACTTTCTCTGGGTTGGGATTTAGCTCAGCTGGTAGAGCGCATCTCTACAGTGTCTGAGGTCCCGAATTCAATTCCCAGCACCGCAGAAATGGGAGAAGGACCTGGCAAGCCACTCCTGAGGCAATCCTGAAACAGTCAGCCATTGAAAACCCTATGAGGGTCGCTATGAGTCAGACACAACTTGACATCACCTAACAACAACAACTACTTTCTCAGTGCCTCAGTTTCTTCACCAACGGCATGGGAATAACCATCTTTTGCACGTTTTCTGTGAGGATTAATGGTTTGGTATAGGAAAGATGTCCGGACGTAGTAAGCAACTGGGTGAGTCTCGAGAGTAGGACCCTCGTGTGCCCTGCACTGGCTGTGCCATGAGTGGTGTCCATTGGTCAGACAGGAGCACAAAGAAGAAAAAGGGTTGAAGACGTGACGACAAGGTCAACTTCGGACCTGCGAATACCGAAGGACTCTTGGAACCCCATGGAGTTTTCCAGAAGGGAAGCTGAGCTGGACATAGTGGGAGACCTGACGCCACAGGACTGAATGAAGCCCTTCCACCAGAGCGTGTGAAGCAACCAGAGGAGACGCCAGAGCCCCAGGGGCCGCTGACACTCAAGGACTCCCAGAGGAGCTTATTCTGAGATTCTGGAGATACTTCCTTCAGGGAGCCGCCTCGCAGGAGCAAGCTCCCTCAACACAACTGCTTACACTTTCTCCGGAAAGAGTGAGGAGCTTGTCCCCCTTGGCCACGTCAGCCTCCAGCTTCCCTCTCCCTCGAGTCTCTTCAGCTAGTGTCTGAGGTGAGCTCAGTGGCAAGGCCTGTGGCACATCACGTTCGTCTCCCCAAAACCCGTCCCCGAGAGCCGACCCAGCTCTCTCCAGAGGGTTCCCACTAATCCCCACTAGAAATCCAACCACGTCTCCAGCCCAAACGGCCGAAGGTGACTGGCAACACCAGTACCCACACGGCAGAATCCAGTCCTATTTCTGCTTTCAATCCGTCTCCTCTGCCCTACTCTTCTAGCCAGGAGGTTGACTCCAGCCTGGGCGGCTCCTGACTCAGCAGCGCTGTGATCGCAGGGGTAGAATGTGAGCTCAGGAAGCTGAGCAAGAGGCAGCCCAGCAAAGCATTAGGACCACAGCCCTGCGAGCCGGAAAGACCTCACCTTGCGCCCCATCACTGTCACCAACCACGTCTGTGACTTTGAGCAAACTGCCTCCCTTCTCCAGCCCTTGATTTCTTGGTTTGTAAGATGGAAAATAAAGGCGAACACTCTGCATAAGGTTGTTCTTAGGGTTAAATGAAATGACCAAAGCCCTCAGCCCACAATAAGCTCTGCGTAAGCCTTAGTTATGGAGAAGGGCGTGGCAATCCACTCCCAAGGCAATCCCGAAACAATGAGCCATGGAAAACCCTATGAGGGTTGCTATGAGTCGGACAGCACTCCAGGGCTCCTAACAACAACAACAACAAGCCATAGTTATCTATTAGGACTGTTTCCAAAAGCTTGCAGTTGGATCTCGCTAGCACATTTCCTCCTTCACAGAGGCATTTGAAAGGTTCCCCTGACCTCGGTCAATTGGAATTTAACCTTGGAAGAGTAAGGAATGCTCATGGGCTTAGAATCAGAAAACTCCAAGTGAGTTCAATCAGTCCCACAAGTTTTAACATTTTTAACTTTGATGGGGACAATTATACTCGCTTCCCATAGTTAATCCGGACACTAAATGAAAACGTCTATTTCTATGCCTGGTGCAGATTAAGTGACTTAACTGAGATCTGTGAAGTAGAAAGCACATTGAGGACTCTAAGAGAGAAAGCATGAAGACAGGCCATGTCGTCCCCAGAGAGAAGACATATATGGAACTTGTTGTTGTTGTTGTTAGGTGCCGTCGGGTCGGTATCCAACTCATAGCGACCCTCATAGGGTTTTCAATGGCTGAGTGCTTCGGGATTGCCTTGGGAGTGGATTGCCAGGCCCTTCTCCCATTTTTGTGGTGCTGGGAATTGAACTCGGGGCCTCAGAGACTACAGCGCAGCGCTCTACCCACTGAGCTAAATCCCAGCCCATATGGAACTAGGTCTTTTCTTTTTCATTATAGCTAAAGTGTCTAGGTTGCATCTCCTTAAAGAAATTAGCATGGTTCATTAAATCAGGGCAATTCCGCACAGGCCAAGGACGGTTAAAATGGGTTTTATTTGGCCTTGCATGTTGACTTCCCTTCTGTAGAGTTATAGATAGTTGTGACATTTATTGCTTCCTTTAAATAAGAAGTTTGGGAGAACGGAAGAAGGGGGGCCAGAAAGATTTCTTCCAACAGAAAAGAAATGTCATTTATGGAGTGAGATCAGGCATCAGCGTTGCAGGGAACAATCCAGACTGGGCAAATTAAGCGAATGTTCCCGTGATGAACCGTCTCTGCACAGTCAGTCATGTGACCGTAAATCTGGCTTGAGTGGCAGCCGTGTTAATAAACTGAGGAGAAGATGGATGCCCATCGGAGGCAAAGCAACGGGCAAACTGAGGAGCTCTTTCAGGCCCGCACCCGTCAGAGTATAAATATGTATCACCGGTTTCGAGAGTGAGTTATGATTTCATTCTCCTAGCGGTACCTGAAATTTAGAGAGGGTATTTGTCTAGGCTCTGTATCAGGGGTGACAGGTATAGCGGCGTGGTCGCACGAGGGAGATGTCTGCTTGGCAAATAAATCAGACTCTGTGAAGGAACCTGTTGGTATCAATTTGATCTTGGGCAGGAAACCTCTCTATACATGGGCCATGTGCAGAGAACGCTGGGTGCCTCTGCCCTTTACCCGTGCGAGCGTGGTTTCTCCACTCGGTCTGGTCTCCAGGTGGGGTGGCTCCCACTTTGCAGTTAATGCCGTCTGACTTACCCACCAGGTGTGAGCAATGGAAGGGTGGATTCATGTCCGATGGCTCTGTGTCCCGATCCTTATCACAGGGACTCTCCTGCCTGTTTGAAGAAATAAACGAAAGGTCAAGGCTAAAATATAACCTCTGCCGACAGTGGAAGAGACACCGCAGAACCAGCTGGAAGCCCATGGGACTTCTTTTCCTCCATTCTTTTCATGACATCCATGGCCTCTGGGCACATGTTCAATACCCAGGGCTCCTTTCTCTTCATCGATGCACTGTCATGACGCAAGATCCCCCATTTCCTGGGGCTTCCCTTCTAGCCACAGATTTCAAACTTTTTTTTTTTTTTTTTTCTGTACTGAAAGTTGAACCCAGGGCCTCTCGCTTGCATGCTCTGCAAGTGCTGGACCACTGAGCTGCACTCTCAGCCCATTTTTTTTTTACTTTTTGAGACAGGGTCTTACTAAGTTACCCAGACTGCCCAATTTGTGACCCTCCTGCTTCTGCCTCCCAAGTCGCTGGGATTACAGGCATGCGCCACCACACCTGGCTAGGTTTCAAATCTTTATCTGAAGTCCAGACTGTTCTCCTGGGCTCCATATCTAGGTTTCCAAACTTCTTGAGGACATCTCCATACATGTCAAACTCAGCCAGTCCAAAGTGGAGCTCAGCACCCTATTCTTTGCTTCCTATGTCCCTTGTCTCAGTCAGTGACATTGTCACAGGCCAAAGTACTGGAGCTGGAAACCCAGCAGGCATCCTTAGCTCCCCCATGTCACCCCTTGACATCTGTGAAGATAGATTCTGGCAAGAAGTTGGATTGTGGCAGGATACAGTGAGTCCAGCCTGCGACCCTCCTCAGAGGTCACAGTTGTGAGATTTATTGCCCTTAGGTTGGCAAAGTGGACTGGGCAAGGATGGGCAAGCAGAACTGACTCCATCAGTCTCCATGAAAGGCAAGGGTTGACCTGCTGAGTGTTTACAAATGAGCTCCATGGACCGCTTGGTCTTGCTGTGTCTGTCCATTGAGAAACCTCCTCCTTGATGCCCTTTACCTTTGAAAAAGCCTGCTGAGCCTTCCTCTGTCCCCAAAGGCCACCTACCAGGAGAGGTTCCTCGGAGGCTTCTTGCTCTCTGGTTCCCACAGCAAACGAGGGATAGAACTGAGGCTTGGCTCTCGCTCCAATTATGGAAATCCAGAATGGAGCCTAGGGAAGGAACCAAATGGAGGGAAGGAGGGAAGATAGGCTGTCCCACAGGACATCACCTAGATAATTTCAGTACCGGCACATTGTAGTCAGCAGCAAAAGGGCACCCAGATAGGTCCTTGCCTTCTGAACCCCTCCAGGTTTTCATAAGGAAAGCTCATGGCTAGACACTCACCCTGTCAGGGATAGACCAGCTTAGCACAGTGAAGAGCACCCACAGGTCTGAAGTCAGACAACCCTGGGTCAAACCCCAGTTCCACTGCCCACTCACTGTGTGACCTCGGACAAGTCAGTTCACCTCTCTGAGCTTCAGTTTTCTCATTAGGAAAATGAGATCAAGATCAAGTCCCTACGCCATAGGGCTATTGTGAGGATCAAGCGCAATTATATGAGTCCGTAGTCTGATGGCCAGCCTGCAGTCGTAGCCCTGTGGCATCTGATTCCATCAGATCTCGGAAGCTAAGCAGGGTTGGGCCTGGTTAGTACTTGGATGGGAGACCACCTGGGAACACCAGGTGCTGTAGGCTTGGGAGACGGACCTGGCAACCCACTTCCAAAAATCAATCTGCCACTGAAAACCCTATGAACAGCAGAGAAGCACTGACAATAGCATTTCGCCTGTTGTACACAGGGTCGCTATGAGTCAGATACCAACTCGATGGCACCTAACAACAAGTCTGATAGTCATCAAAAACCCTATGGATCGCAGAGAAGCACTGACAATCATGCCGAGCATGGCACAGTGTCGTGGAGTATCTCATCTGTTGTTTACAGAGACACTAGGAGTCAGGTTTGACAGCACCTTACAACAACAAAGTCTAAAAGCAGACACACAGCACAGATCTGGCCAGTTATCAGGAATAGTGGTTTTCACTGCTGAGCCCAGGCATCTTTCCGCTTTGAATTCTAAGTACTTCCGGTCCTGGAAGGACTACCTCGAGTCCCCTCCTCCAGGAGGTCTTCTCTGTTAACTCCTGCTCTGGTCATCTGACAAGGAATCGGTGTCTTCTCCAAACCCCACGCCCCGCCAGAAGCTGGGGGTCCAAGATGACCACACACCTCCGCCTGCCTTCAGGCAGGTTGTGGTCTTGAGCAGAGTGCAAACTCCCACCCACCACTGGCTCACTGCATGGACTTAAGAAACGTCCCTCTTCCACGGCTCAGATTTCCATCTGTAAAGTGGAGAGGACTTTCCCACAGTGTGGACAAAGGAGCCAGGCCAGAAGGAGGGGTGGGATGGAGGGACCAGAAAGGCAGAAAGAGAGGCTATTCGAATCCCCAACAGCACCCGGACAGGAGAGGGTGCATGAGTGACCGAGCAGGTGGACACCTGGACCCTGCCCTCCCGTTCTCCACACCCCACCCACCACCTCCCCTGGCCCATGGGGCAGGAGGCCCGCTGCCTCGTCTCCATCATTCTGCCTGGAGCGAGATTTCATTTTCCCCTTTTTATAGCCCAACTTTCAATAAGTGAACACTGTTTAAAGGCTCGCTGCTCCAAGAAACAGGATCCTCGGACACAGAGCCCACGCCTTCTCCCATTGACAGATATTAATAATACATGACAAAAAGCCGAGGCTCGATTTTACTTCGTCCTCACAGTCAAGCTCCTTAAATCAAACACTTAAGGGAGACTATTTGCCCACATATCTCCAGGAAGCATTTCTGATCTTAAAGGGAAACGCACCCCTGCACCCACAGAGGGCTGACTGGAGCAACAGTAGCGTGGTGACAGCTTTAATTCTTGCAGAAACCTGGTGAGCGGCCACTTGACCATCACCAGTTTACAGGGAGCAGGAGACTAAGGCTGAGGGACATTCCGTAAACCTTTTCCAGGTTAGTAAGCTCACCAGCCTGCAGCCATAGCCCTGTGGTATCCGATCCCATCAGATCTCAGAAGCTAAGCAGGGTCGAGCCTGGTAAGTACTTGGATGGGAGACTGCCTGGGAACACCAGGTGCTGTAGGCTTGGGATAGGGACCTGGCAACCCACTCCCAAAAATCAATCAGCCATTGAAAACCCTATGAACATTAGAGAAGCACTGACAATAGTGTTTGACCTGTTGTATGTAGGGTCGCTATGAGTCAAATACTGACTCCACGGCACCTAACAACAAGCTCACTAGCAGAAGGGCAGGGATTCTAACCCAAGAAGCCTGACCAGGGGTCAGGGAGGACCTCGCTCACAGCCTCCCTGCATCACCTCACACCCCAGCCAAGAGGAGGCAGAGGGGCTAGCCAGCTGCACACAGTGCCCACCCTTGCTGGGCAGGGAGGGGCCTGAGGATGGCTCAAGAAGAGGAAATGAAGAGCTGGGGTACACCGGGCCTAGGCTTGATACCCAGCACCATGACAAGAAGGAAAAAAAAAAAAATAACTGACAGTGAAATTTTAAAAGCAAGGCATGGAAGCATACACCTATAGTCCCAGCACTTAGGAGGCAGAGGCAGAAGTTCCCAGCCAGCTCTGAGTTCCCAGCCAGCCTGGACTACACTGGGAGTTCCAGGCCAGCCAGGGCTACATAGCGAGACTCTCTCAAAAACCAAGGGCTGGGAGGTAGCTCAGTGGTAGAGCACTTGCTTGGCATGAAAAAGGCTCTAGGACTTTTGTAGTGCCCTAGCACTGCAAAAATTAATTGATTGATTAGTTAATTAATTAAATGGAAAGGAAGGAAGGAAATCATAACTTAGCAGCCACAGCCAGAGCTTAGAAAGCTAGTGGAAGACCAGAGCCAAAGATGGTCTCATGGAGCCCAATAAGGAGCCTGTCGTTTATCTGAGGGTCCTGGGGGACATAGAGGTCTTTAGAGCCAGGGAGCTTGAGAGTGCCCAGCACCGTGTTTTAGGACACGCTCTCCAGAGCAGAGGACACGCCCTGAGTGGGCCCTCACGCAGATGCCCAGCACTGGGCCTGGAGAAGAGCTACGGAAAGATCCTGGGGCTGGTCCTTCCCTGGAGAAGAGAAACACCCCCTGCTTACTGGACCCTCACCCTGTGTGGGGCACTGCGTGAGGCCCCTACGCAGGTCACATCCCTAGAGAACAGCTATCAAGTCCCTAGTGCATGCAGGAGCCAGCTGAGGCCTAAGGAGGCCAGGATGATAAAGCACGGTAGGAATCATAACCACAACTAGCATTCAGACTGTTAAAGTCCACTCGCTAGGTGATGCGTTTTCCCAATAAATTCTCTTAACAGCTCTGAGGGGAAGAGATTTCCTCATTCCACAGATGAGTTTCAATCCCTGGACAAGGACATGTTTGGGAGAATGGCAGGCCTCCAAAAAAAAAGGAAGACCCGCAACTAGATGATTGGCACAGTGGCTGCAACAATGGGCTTAAACATAAAAAAGATCGTGTGCCTGACGCATGTTGAGGAATGTTCTTTTCTGTTGTACATTGGGTCACTATGAGTCCAACCTGACTGGATGGCACCTAACAAGAACAACAGATGAGTTTCAGAGCAGTTAAGTAATTTGTCCAAAGCCATACAGCTGGGGGCTGGGGTGCAGAGCATGCTCACTCTTGGCCATCACATTTCACCACCCCCTCTACTCAGAGTTTTGCTTCCACAGCCTGTGTTTCAGGAAGCCCAAGAATTCAAAGAGCATCACTTCACCAAGGTGAAGAGGTTGAAGCTGAGCTCAGATAAGGAGGCATTTCCCAGGCAGAGATGGAGGGAAAGGGTGCTCCAGGCACTCAACAGCACCCAGGGACTGTCAAGTGCAGGAGAGTCAGCTGCCTGCAGGGTGGGGATGCGGTAGGAATGGGAGTGGGAGAGAAGCTGCCTTAGCCTGCAGGGAATTCACTGCCTGCTGAGGAGGTGAGGCAAAGGGAGGCCACTAGAGGGCTGGGTGGGTTCAGATCCATGTCTAAGGGAGCAATTTGAGGGGAGGCAGAGGACGAGCAACATACAGGGGTAAAGAGGGAGAGAGCCAGTGCTGAACACAGGTTGGAATCCTATGAAAATCCCATGATGAATCTCATGATACTGTATATGCAACTTTAAAAATCATGTTATGCCTCATAACTATGTACAATTATCTCTGCATAGGAACTAGAAAAATTTTGTAAAATGTAGCTGGGTGCAGAGACTCACACCTGTAATCCCAGCGGCTCTGGAGGCGGAGGCAGGAGGACCGCAAATTCAAGACCAGAAGCAGTCTGTGTAACTTCGTGAGACCCTGCCTCAAAAATATAAAACAAGGCTGAGGGTGCAGCTCAGTGGTCCAGCACTTGCAAAGCATGCAAGCTCAACGCTCTGAGTTCAACCCCCAGTACCAAGGGAAAAAAAAATTGTAAAATGTTTAAGGAGATGGAAGCGTCAACAATCCTGACTTGGTAATCACAAAGTATGTCTATGAAATGAATTATCATTCTGTACCTCATTCTTGCCTGCAGCTGTAGCCCTGTGGCATTTGATCCCGTCAGATCACAGAAGCTAAGCAGGGTCGGGCCTGGTTAGTACCTGGATGGGAGACCACCTGGGAACACCAGAAGCTGTAGTCTGGGAGAAGGACGCGGCAACCCCCTCCCAAAAATCAATCTGCCATTGAAAACCCTATGAATGGCAGAGAAGCACTGACAATAGTGTTTCCCCTATTGTACAGAGGGTCGTTATGAGTCAGATACAGACTCGAGGGCACCTAACAACAACAACAACCTCATTCTTATGTAAAAACAAAATCCTAATTTTTAAAAAGGGAGCAATGTGAGGGTCCTTGGGAGGAAGGATTGGAGTAGAAGATGGCAGCCAGGACACTGGCTGTTCTGGTTGTGACCTCCCCGCACCCCTGTGCCAGATACTATACATTTTTCTAGGCTTTGCCCTGCAAAGCAGAACTCACTGTCCCCATTGCACAGATGGGGACGTGGGCTGTGGGTGGGGCCCTGGGAGAGGCTCCCTCCAGGAGGCTGCTCATCCCTCCGCTCTCAAGTCAGTACCCCAATGAGCCATGACCACCTCCACTGCCCTCCTGAGAGTCCAAGACGGTCCTTGTCCTTCCCACAGCCTGCTGTGCCCTGGACACACCCGCAGGCTCTGGGAAGGACCCTAACAGGGCTTCAAACCTGAACCCAACCCAAACCTGAACGCTGAACCCTGAACCCATGCCAGTTGGAGCATTTTTTGTGGTGTAAACGTAATAATACCTGTGCATAGTTTCAGATCCTATGTGTCGATGGCAGGGCTTCAAACCAAACCCAAGCCCTGATACTTTTCCAATTCAGGCATTGAAAAAAGTTTTTCTGAACCCAAATCTAAAGCTGAATCCAGTGAAAACTGAGTTCAGGTTCAGCTTTTAATGTTTTGGTTTTTGTTGTTGTTTTGTTATTTTGTGTGTGTGTTTGTTTGTTTGTTTTGGGTGGATTTGGGGGGTATTCTGGTTTGGTTTGGGGATTTTGTTTGTTTTGTATCATTAACTATTTGTATCATTAGCTATTTTTAAATTAATGAAATAAATGAAAACCTTTTATTCATCAATCTGCACATCGGATTAAAATTTTAAACCCAAGCCCAAGCCTTCTCAATTTTAACCTATTGCACCCACACCTGAACCTGAACCCAGTTTTTCTCAGAACTGAAGCCCTGAGCGTTCTTACTGCTGAGTTAATCAAAAGGAAAAACATCCCTGGAACCTTGGGCCGGCCGCCCTGTGCCATCCCCACCCCCAGCCCATGCCTGGCTCTGTGGACAATTAGGGCCCTGTGCATTAGCAGGCCAGCTAAGGCTGAAGTGTGTTTTTTCCTGCGCTGCAGGTCTGTTATTGCTGACGCTGCAAGCATTTCTGAAAGTGCTCGGGAAGCCGGGAGCTGGGGATCGGCCTGGGGAGGGCCAGCCCAGGGTGGGCCATGGGCCCCTCCACTGGAGCTCAGGCCCTGCACATAAAGAGCAAGAGCAGGGTCAGGCTTAAATGCCTCCTTTAAAAGCCTAAGGCCAGACAATCTTTGCAAGGCACACACGAGAGAGGATGGGCAGAAGGGGAAGGGGTCCGGTTAATGGAATAAATAGAAATCCGAGGAGAGAGGGGGATGGGGGCTGGGGAAGAAAGCCGCAGCCCTTTTGCCTGGGATTAAGATGTTTCAGGGGGCTCCCAGGTCTCGGGGAAGCCTGTCAGGCTCCATTCACATCATGACAGTTAGGAAGCATCTGCCTTGTTATCGAGGCCACACAGGTGGCTGCCAGGATCACCTTACAGCTTTGAGAGTCAAGGGACATTAGCTCTGATCCCCAGCTCATGGCGCAGGTCACAGATGCTCCGTCAGTCGCCTCTCACCTCCCCCTGGGCCTTGGGGTGTGGGACCTAGATCCCCCGAGGCCACTCACGCTGGCTCTGCTGTGTATAGCTGTGGCTGTGACTCTGTGTACAGCTGCACACACTGTCTTTTTTTCACATGGTGTCACCCACCCTGGACACAGCCTGATCTCCCTTCCCTCCCTCTCCAACACCCCTCACTAAGACTGTGAGAGGCGGATTTGGGGAAGGTGTCTTGGCATCTGGCAAAATTCCCAAGGTTTCCCTTCACATACATCTCCATCCAAGGCACCCACCATCATAGGCCCAGGCCCACCTCCCTTCCTCTGTGTTTTGGTCCCCACCTCTCTCCAGTCTTGTCTCACACTGCCCACTCTCCTGTACCCTGAGATCTAGCTGATCTCATGTAATCTTCACTTCCTTGAATGTGTTATACTCCTTCCTGCCCCAGGACCTTTGCACAAGACATTTGCCCAGGCTACAATGCTCTTTCTCTGTTTCTCCCCTGGAAGATCCCTACTCAGGTCTCAACACAAATGTCACCTATTCATTGAGGGTTACTATGACTCCCTAAGCTAAATGATATTTTCTATCTTCTATTCACCACTGTGGGTTAGCGTTTGGCTCAGTTGATAGAGTGCTGCTCTGTGCTCTCTGAGGCCCTTGATTCGATCCCCAGTGCTGCAAAAATGGGAGAAGGATGTGGCAATCCACTCCCAAAGCAATCCCAAAAAACAGACATTAAAAACCCTGTGAGGGTCGCCGTGAGTTGTACCTGACTTGAAGGCACCTAACAGCAATAACATTCACCACTGTATTGTGTGTGTGTGTGTGTGTGTGTGTGTGTGTGTGTGAGAGAGAGAGAGAGAAAGAGAGAGAGAGAGAGAGAGAAACTGCAAGCTTTAGGAGGGTAGGGATCAAATGCAGACAGTCAATGAATTTGTTGAACACATGAATGAATGATACTCTGTCATATTGAGGGGGCTTTAAAGAGAAAGCAACACCTGAGGGTTCTGAGGGGCCACGAGAGGGCTCAGATCAGAGGGCTGATATTCTTTGGAGAAGGAGCAGCCTGAGGCACGGGATAGAATGGGTGTTGGGGGACCCTGCAGATTAGTCTGTCTGGGGAGTTAACTGCAGGAGAAAGGGGCCGGGAGGTGGGGGGAGATGGGGTCAGAGCTCAGTATCAAGGCAGCAGGGAGCCATGGAGAGTCTGGGAACAGAGAGTGTCATGATCCAAGGTGACTTCAGAGTCAGAACTGGGATGGCAGTGGGGAAGGAAGCTGGCCAGGAAGGGCGGGGCTGGGATGGCAATGGCGGCAGGCGATTGGGTGGCTAGGGATGTGGACTTGGGTGAGGGTTCCCTGGGAGGAGGATGGGCTCACTCAGACAGACGATGACATGGTTCGGTCCACGTGAAGTGGGAGGTGCCTGGAACCATACAGGCAGAGATGTCAGCGAGGCCGGGGTATGTGTGGGTCAGGAGCGCCAGGGAGGGTCCTCAGCAACTGGGGCCAATCTGGGAGGCCAGCCTGGAAGCTGCAATGACGCCAAGGGCATGGGAGATGGCCGGGAGGAGAGGCTGGGGGTGGGGTACAGCTCCCCAGCTCCTTCTGGGCCTGAGTGTGGAATGCTCTGAGGGCTCAGAGTGCTATTTGAGAGGGGAAGGGGCAGAGAGGAGTGGGCACTCGCAGCTGCGGAGCTGGAGGGGTGTCTTCGCCTCCATCCTCTCGGCAGCCATCACCCTGCCCAGCGTCTGATCGCTGGCACTTACGCAGAGGCCCACCTGCAGCCAGAGGCCACCAGCTCTGTCCCCAGAAGCACAGCAGGCTTGAGCCCCATGTGTCTGTGGGGGTTCGTGGCTGAGCCTCGGCAGTGTAGACTGTGGATTTCTGTCCTGGATGCTGGCCTTGCGGAGGGACACGGACCAGCAGAATGCTAGCCACCAGAGGTCAGAATCTGTGTCCCATGAGAGACAGGGAAAGCTCTGGGTTGCCCCACTCGGGAAGAGAAAGTCACAAATCCCAGGATGTGGCCAGGAACCAAATGAGATGGGGGAGGTGAGGAATGGGGCGGTGATGTGCCTCGTGTCACTTCGAGAGAAGGAGATACGGCTATAGGAAGAATCTAGGTTGTGAAGGAGTTGAGCAAGGTGACCGAGGCGCCTCCTGACCCCGAGACATTAAGACGATATGACTCACAGGCAGATCTTTTGGGGTGTCCATTCTACAGCTTAGCCTCCCCAGGACCAGGAAGTTCTCCCTAGCACCTCACCTCAGTCTCTCTGGTTCCAGTCTCCACTCCAGTTGCCCCCGTTAAATGGCTACTGCATTTCTGCGGAGTCCCACGGGCCCCTTAGCCCGATCCTCCCAGCCCCTGCCATGTTGCCCAAAGTCTGTCCCCCACTACCCATCACTGTGCCCCGATGCAAGTGCAGGACACCAGAAAGACGAGAGTTTGAGAACCCAGATGTCAGCATCGTGCAGACGGCAAATGATCGCTACCAGCCCCTCCCAGGCCCCTCTGGCTGTGGTTTCGGCTCAGTGTTGTCAGCCACCCTCGGGGAAGATCACCTGGCGGTGGCCCTGCTTCTGAAAGCCAAGAGGGTAGGAGGGAGCTTCGCTGCAGAGAGTGCCGTGGAGCTTGGTCTCCACCTTCGTCCCGGGGCTTCTGGCACCCGAGTTCCTCCTAGGTGGCTGGGTGCACCTGCTGCAAATGCTGCCCCTGGCCCTGGGTTGCTGGTGGGGTTGACCTGACAGCATCTCTTACCCCTCGTCCCTTTCCCTGGAGCCACTAATGCACTTAATGCCGGGAGTCACACTCCGCAACCATGCATGAGCGCTCACCCAACAGGGATGAGGCTGTGGCATGTAGGCCGGCAGGGGGGCGTCCTGCTGACTCAGACTCTCAAGCCCTGCGGGATTCAGCA
This sequence comes from Pedetes capensis, assembly GCA_007922755.1. Taxonomy (NCBI): domain Eukaryota; kingdom Metazoa; phylum Chordata; class Mammalia; order Rodentia; family Pedetidae; genus Pedetes; species Pedetes capensis. The sequence goes on from VMDO01001490.1 coordinate 117,343, forward strand.
CCCTAGGGGCCGCAGGCGACAATGGGTGCAGTGTAGAAGTGCAGCAAGCGGAGTTTGGATCTTGTGAGACAGGTGGATGGGCAGAAGGGAGCCAGGGGAAGAATTCTCCTGCCTTCCTCCCTCAGCCAGAGGGGAGATCCGACATCTCCACACCACCTCTCTGACCACGCCTGTGAGGCTGTGTCAGGAGCTGCACAGAACCGGTCAGCTCAGCAGCGCGCTGTCTTAGACCTGCAGGACTTTTGCACCTTGGCCCCTTAACCCCTGTTCTTACTTCCTTGAGGTAGCCTTGCTGGGTGCTGTGATTTGAATGTGTTCCCCCCCCAAACAAAAAATGTACTGGAATCGTAATCCCCAATGTATTAGTTTTGGAGTTTGTCTTTGTTGTTTGTTTTGCAGCGCTGAGGAGCAAACCCAGGTTCACAAGTACTAAGGGAGGGGTCTCCCACTGAGCTGCACCCAGACTGTCAGGAGGTCTAGGAGGGAAGGGAGAAGGCAAGAAAAGGGCTGAGCCCATGCCATGGCCCTGGGCTGAAGTACCATTTAACTAGGTACCATGGCGGTAAAACAAACTCAACCTCAACTGCTTAAAATAATAATGAGGAAAAGTCAGGGAATGTTGCTGAAGACGCCCAGAGCCCCCAGTCAGGGCTCCACTCAGGCAGCGATCTGGGGTCCCCAGGAATCTGTTCTTAATTGGGAAAAAGCTGCATGTTGCCGCCAAGTGTCCAAAGACGTTGGAGCTGTTCCGCCCCCCAGTAACCCTGGCCAGCCCCCAGGTCCTGCCTAAAAAGCCCCGCTCTTGGCTTGACCAAAAATAAGACGCCATTGGAGAAAACAATAAAATCTGATATATTATTTAAGTAGAGCAAATAAAATTCTGGAAGACACATGCTTCAAAAATGAATGAGATTTGTCACTATTAGAACCTGTCTCACCTAGGCACTGTGCTGCACTCCTGTAATCCCAGCAACTAGGGAGGCAGAGGCAAGAGGATCACAAGTTCGAGACCAGAGGCAGTCTGCATAATTTAGCGAGACTCTATCTCAAAAACTAAAAAAAAGGGGGGGCTGGGGGTGCAGCTCAGTGGTCCAGTACTTACAAAGCATGCAAGCGTAAGGCCCCAGGTTCAACCCCCAGTACCACCAAAAAAAAAAAAAAAAAAAAAAAAAAAAAAAAAAAAAAAAAAAAAAAAAAAAAAAAAAAAAAAAAAAAAAGAAAAGAAAAGAAAAACAAAAAGAAAGAAAGAAAGAAACTGTCTCGGTAAAGATGAACAGTGGTTCCCTCTGGTGAGGATAATGGCAGGAGGCAGGGTCCTATTGCTTTTCTTTTTCAATCATGTTACTCAGGTTTTTTTTATTAAATAGCATAATTATTAAAATAGCAACTAGTGTAGGTATAGGAGAAGGATGTCCACTCCTGAAACAATCCCAAAATCATCAGTCATTGAAAACCCTCTGAGGGTTGCTATGAGTCAGACCCAACTCGACGGCACCCAACAACAGCAAGGTATATGCAAGTGATTATGTATTAATAGCAAATACACATTTGAATATATTGCATATATGTCACATGTACATATATATATATATATATTTGGAAAGTCATAGCTCCATGACAAAAGGCAGTCCTATAAATTGAATACTTTTGGCTTTATGAAAAACTGATTCAAAAAAACAAAACAAAACAAAAAATGGGCCACCCTGGCAGGTAACTTTCCTCCAACATTATCTTCCCTAGGACTCAAAAACCATTTGATCTTGTGCTACCTTTATCCCTTTTAAGTTTTCCTGCCAGCCCTGGTTTACAGCGCAGTGATGTGAGGTTTGTTTTTGTCTCCTGGCTCTCTCCTTTATATTGTTTTTGCAAAGCTTGGCAAAATGCTTGTGCAGTGGCCTTTCTATTGATTATCATGATGTTCAGGGCACATTTTTCTGGCTCTGTGCTCAGGAAGTCTGCATTAAACAGATCTCTTTTCTCCTACAAATTTTGAGAACCTGCAATACAACAGTTTAGCTCCAACATCACAAAACGCGGAGAGTCAAGCGCCCCCGAGGGCTCCGCGTCAGGAACGCACACTTAGCCGACCCTCAGGCCACGGGCCTCTGAAACATCTGCCCTCTGCTCAGGAGCTTCCAGGACTGAAAACGGAGGTTGGCAACAACGTCCGCCCTCCTCTGAAGTCTGGCCTCAGCCTACTTTTGAGAACCCACCTTTTCCATCCCCACTTCCTCTCCTCTCTCCAGCCAGGTGCGCGTCCCTGTGTGTCCCTCCACTGCACCTTTGTTCCTTCTGCTCGCTCCTGCTGAATGCCATCCTCTGACATTCCCTATCCTCCAAGGTGAGCGACAGTAACAAAAACAGCCAAACTGGCGCGTTTACTGCGTACGCCTGAGCATACCTCCCGGGATTTTAAAACAGCAAACGCTGAGTGACACAGATGTTAAGTCCTTTGCATCTGCTTCCGTTGCATCAGCACAACCATGTTCTAAGGCCCACCTCGGGCCAAGGAGCGCCGGAGCTAAGCGTCTTGCCCACAGTCGCCCACCTAAAAAGGAGGGAAGCCATGCTCTGAGCCAGGCTGCTCAGCGCCAGAATCACGTTCCTCACTGTGATACCATGGGGCGTCTGGGGAGGTAGCAAGTACATCAGAAATAATGGTCGTTATGGAGGAAAGCTATATGCACCTCAAAAAGGTAAGTGGAGAGCTGCCATATGACCCCGTAATTCCACTCCTGCGGACATGGCCAAGAGAAATGAACACATACAACCACACAGAAACTTCTACATTAAGTCAGGCACAGTGCCTCATCCCATAATCCCAGAGACTCAGGAGGTGGAGGCAGGAGGAGCGCAGGTTCAAGACCAAAGGCAGCCTGTGTAACTTGGTGAGACCCTGTCTCAAGATAAAAAATAAAAAAGGGCTGAGGGTGCATCCCAGTGGTAGAGAGCTTGAGAAGTATACACAAGGCCCTGGGTTCAACGCCCCCCGAGTACTGCAAAAAAGAAAAAGAAAAAGAAAAGAAGAAAGAAGGAGAGAGAGAGAGAGAGAGAGAGAGAAAGAAAGGGGAAGGGAAAGGGAAAGGGAAGGAAAGGAAGGAAAGAAGGAAGGAAGGAAAGAAAGAGAAAAGAAGGAAGGGAGAGAGAGAGGAAAGGGAGGAGGGAAACAAGGAAAGAAAAGAAAAAAGAAAAGAAAAGAAACTAGTACACTATCATAGTATAGCATTATTCACAATAGCCAAAAAGTGGAAATAACTGAAATGTCCATGAACAGATGAATAGATAAATGAATTGTGGGGTAGACCTGCAATAGAATATTACTGAGCCTGATAAAGGACTACAGTAATGATGCATGCTCCCACATGAAGCAACCTTGGAAACACATTGGTACTGAGGAGGCGGTGCACACACAGGGCAAGGAGGTGTGTGGGAAATCTCTGAATCTTCCACCCAGTTTTACTGTGCACCTAAAACTGCTCTAAAACATAAAGTGTGTGTTTATTTCTTTTAAGCCACTAGACTGCTATAGTCTGCAGCCATAGCACCCCAGCATCTGATACCACCTGATCTCTGAAGCTATGCAGGATCAGCCAGTTTAGTCCTTGGATGGGAGACCAACTGGGAATACCAGGCACTGCAGGCTAGGGAGAAGGACCTAGCAGTCCACTCCTGAAACAATCCACCATTGAAAACCCTATGAATAGCAGAGGAGCACTGACATAGTGCCGGGCATGCACAGTCTTGCCGAGTGGCTTGTTCTGTTGGACATAGGGTCACTAGGAGTCGGACCTGACTTGATGGCACCTAACAAAAAGATGCTATAGAGCTGCCTATAGGGTCTTTTCAGAGGTAATTAAGTTAAGTTGAGGTCATTAGCATGGACCCTAAACCAATATGGCTGACATCCTTTTAAGAGGAGAAGGTTAGAACACTTGGTTATAGGGGAACAAACCACTGCGGATTACGTGGCTCAAACAAAAGAGATTTATTTTCTTGCCTTTCTGAAAGCTAAAAATCAAGATCAAGGTGTCTGCAGGGTTGCTTTCTCCTGAGGCCACTCCTTGGCTTGTGAATGGCCATCTTCTCCCTGTGCCTGCACAAGACCTCCTTTCTGTGTGTGTCTGCATCCTGAGCTAAGCTTCTTAGAAAAGATGTCAGTCATGCTGGGTTAGGACTCATTTTAATTATCTCCATTTAACTGAATTACGTCTGTAAAGACCCTATGTCCAATCACAGTCACATTCCAAGTCACTGGAGGTTAGGACTTCAACATATGTCATTGTTGTTGTTAGGTGCTGTCGAGTTGGTGTCCAACCAATAGCGACCTACATACGACAGGCAAAACACTATTGTCAGTGCTTCTCTGCTGTTCATAGGGTTTTCAATGGCTTATTGTTTTTTGGGAGTGGGTTTCCAGGTCCTTCTCCCAAGTCTACAGCACCTGGTGTTCCCAGGCGGTCTCCCATCCAAGTACTAAGCAGGCCTAACCCTGCTTGGCTTCCGAGATCTAATGGGATCTGATGGGATCAGAAGCCACAGTGCTACCATGTGTTTACTTCTCATGGTAGCAAAATAATAGCACGGAAGGGAAAAAGGGAAACAGGGAGGGAAGGAAAGCAAGGAAAAGCAAGGACCAATGATAAAATAACAAATGAGCTCTCTTAACAGGTAGGTCAAGTAAGTAGAAGAACACTTGAACAAGGCAGAGGGATGCTAAATGTGAAGTACTGATTGGGAGGAATCTAGGGTTGAGGACATTGGGAAAGTATCAGAATAGCTAGAAAATAATCATTGGTAAATATCTGCAGGCACATATGCCTCTGGGGGGCCATAATTCAGCCTATTACAGTCACGTAGGATATGACTCCTTTTATGTGAGTACAGAGCCAGGGTAGGGGTCCAGCACAGGCAAGGCCAAACAGAGAAAAAACATTTTACTGATAATTACAGAAAAGGGAAGGGAGAAAGAGCAGTCATTAGTTTATGGATACAGGGCTTCTTTGGGGGGTGATGAAAATATTTAAAACTAGAGAGGAGTGGTGATTCATAGCCTTGTAAATGCACTCAATGCCATTGAATCATAAACTTCAAATGATTAATTATGTTAGATGAATTTCACATTGGCTTTTTTAAACAGGAGACCATGGGGAAGATAGGGAACACAGGCCTCAAGGCCTCTGTGTCCCTTCCCCCAGGGGAAGACAGGACCCTGGGGGCTGATGGGGCCCTGAGTGTTCCTAAGCACAACACAAGGTTATGTCAAGGTGGCTGAAGACAGAAGAAAGAAAACAGCTCCAATTTCAAGAGGACGTGAATGAAAACAGTGCTCTAAGGAGAATATCAGTCACCGTCCTGAGACAGCCAGGTGTGAAGTTTAGCCCTTCGTTCTGGGATCTGAGCCATGGCCTGCTGGGAGAAGGAGGGGCTCTGTCAGTGCTGCTGGCTGGTCCCAAGCTTGGACCTCTCCATTGTTCCCTAGGAGAACTGTTGTCCACATGTTGCCAGAGGGCAGGGAGTCAGAAAGCCGGGACAGTGACAGATGGCATGGATGCCTCCCTGGGGCTGCTGCCAGGGCCCCCCGCCTCCGGGGCTCCAGATGGTCCAGAGTTTCCTGGGTCCAAGTGACTCTCACATTGCAGGGTAGGGGTCTGTTGCTTTACCTGTCCCCCACTAGGGCCCAGGGGCCCTCGAAAGCAGGGCCAGTGTCTCATTGCATTTTGGATCCCCAGTGACCAACAGATGGCCAAAACGAAGAAATGTTCAATGGAAGCCAGCGGGAAGGAGGCAGAGGGGGAGGAAGCCATTCAGTAGATGCAGACAGCATGGTTAGAATTGGCTTTGATCTCGTGCTCCAATCATCTCAGCCCCTATCCCTAGGTCCCCAGGGGACCTGACCCCTCTTCTCCAAAGGGCACTTGAGGCCAGGATGAGTTGGAGCCTTTAGGAAGGAGGGCTGGAAAGCTCATCCTTAATGTGTCTCGCTGACTCTGAACTTACGGACCTGATCTGCCTCATCTTGTGTTCTGCCTCCCTCCCCCAGCACACACCCCTGGAGCCCTCGGTCCATAGCTTTCCCTGGGCCTTCAAAGCGTCTCCAGAGGTGGGAAAGAACTCTTGTCCAGGGATGATCCCAGGTACCCAAGGGATAGAGCGGGAATCTGAGGATCCCCATTAGGAGCTGAGTCACTCCCCAGCAGTCCAAACCTCCACTCCAGACTCCCCCGGAATCCTTCCCTTGCTCAAGCTGATACCTCCACACCTGACCTCCTGCCTCTCTGGCAGCATCTCCATCATCTGGGCACCTCCACCTGGACCTCTCCAGGGATGGGCGCACAGGAGGGCGGTGTCACCACCACCACCACTACCCCAGTAAAGCTGCTCTTTGTCCCACATCCTCAGCTGCCTCCTCCCATTCACCCAGGTGCTGGGGGCTCCCACAAATGTACCCTTCCCATCAATTTGTTAGAATTGTTCTCCACCTCTGTCCATCTTCCACCTGCTGTCTTTCTCTAGAACCTTTGCACCTGCTTTTCCTACTCCAAATCTTGCTCCCCTGTGCCCACCACACTATAGCTAGAGAAGCTTCTTCAACATAATGGTCTGGGCAGCACCCTCCACCTACAGGACAAAGTCCAAAGTCCCCATCCCGCCATCGCCTGGACCCAACCCAACCTTCCACCCTACCCTCCTTTTCCCACAGGAGTCCTCCTAATGAGAAGAAAAAGAAACCTCTTGGAGATCAATTAGGACTTGTTTGGTTTCTGTGAGCTTGAATTCTCTGAAATGTCACTCTTGTGTTTTATCTCCAGGGTGACTTTGCAAGTACCTTAGGATGTGAGATGGTGGGGGCAGGCCTGCCAGGCGCTGATTCAGATCAAACTTTAGGTTGTTTTGACTAAAGTTGTCTATGACTATTACTTGGGGTATCCTTGTGTTTTGTGTTAGAATAAAAAAATCTAGGCATGGGCCAAAAATGTCTAGAAATTACTTGGTCTTCAGGGATATTAAAAAAAAAAAAAAAAAAAAAAAAAAAAGGTAAGATGGAATTGGCCTGGACAGCTCCATTTTCTGTTGTGCTTTAGTGTTTTGTGGCTGGTTTCTGTGGCGCCCAGCTCAGTCAATAGCACTGTGGAAAACAGCTTGATGGATGTTAAACATAAAATTATCATACTACCCAATAGGTTTGCTCCTAGGTATGTACCCACAAGAACTGAAAATAAAGATCCAAATAGATACTTGTAGGCCGATGTTCATTGTGACATTGTGACATTATTCACAGTGACCAAAAGGTGGAAACAACTCAAGTGTCCATCAACAGATGGATGAGAAAACAAAATATGGGGAACGTGTGTGTGCACACACATGTGCATACGTGTGATAGAATACTGTTCAGCCATCAAAAGGAATGACGTATAATGGTATATGCATACTGTAGAATGTTATTCGGCCATAAAAGGCCAAAAATCATGCTTCCACTTGGATGAAATAGCTAAACTAGGTAAATTCATAGAGGCAGAAAGTAGATTAGAGATTACCAGGGGCTGAGGGGAGTGGGATGGGGGTTACTGCTTAATGGTGCAGAGTTTCTGTTTAAGATAAGAACATTTCAGGGGAAAGAAAGGTAATAGCATTTGCACAATATTGGGGCTATATTAATGCCACTGAATTGTGTTCTAACAGTGGTGTAACTGGCAAAGTTTATGTTATATATATTTTACAGCAACTTAAAATTTATGAACAGAGAGGAAGAGGAGAACTAAAGTAATCCAAATGAGTATCTGTGGGCTGCCTGGAAAATGTTGGGGGATTCTTGGTTTATTTCATTGTTAAACTGCTTGCATTTTGCAATATGTTCATAGAATATAAATAACATAGGTGACAATCCAGTATCAATTTATGTCCTGTTGCTGCGTGAAGGACTTGTCTAACTCTAAAGAGGAGAAGAGTGAGGTACAGAGGAGAAGACTAGAGGGGGATCTGAAACATGGCTTCTGCATGTTTCTATAACCAAGCTTTGCCTGCCATCTTGGAGATCCTGTCTGTGACTTTGAACATCTGTGCCCCACATGTGAACTTCTACTGAGGGTGAACTGCAGTCACTGCCTGCCTGTGAAGTGTTTCGTCTGTGAAAGTACGCACCATAGGGGTGCTTAATACAGATGCAGAATTCGAGGATCCAGGGCAGGTGGGGTCCCCCCTCCCCTCACACAGACCCTTTTTTAATGATTCCCATCAGAACTTTACTCTTGAGTCTCTGGAACGCGCTGAGATGCAGTGGGAACAAAGGTGTCTGTCAGCCCCGGGGAAAGCCAAGCTGAGAGAAAGCTCAGATTTAGAGGACATGATGCAATAGTTAAATATAAAAGGAGAGATGGCAACATTTAGAGCAAGGAGGCCCTTCACCAAGAGCAGAGGATGTTGTTTCTGGTCCTAGCAAAGAGGAAGCCAGTGGTGGGAGAGGGATGCTTTCTATTGCTTTATATACAGAATTATAAACTTTCAGAGTATCATGGTTCTCACAGTATTCAGCCATCATGGTAGCAAAATAATAACAAGGAAGGGAAAAAGGGAAAAGGGGAGGGAAGGAAAACAAGGACCAATGATAAAATGACAAATGAGCTCTCTTAACAAGTAGATCAAAAAGTAGAAGATCACTTGGACAAGGCAGAGGGGTGCTAAATGTGAAGTAGTGACTGGGAGGAATCTAGGGTTGAGGACATTGGGAAAGTATCAGAATAGCTAGAAAATAATGGTTTGGAAGTTCAGGAGAAATTGTGCAGATCAGTCAGGAGGAAGAAGGGTGAAACAGAGAAAACAACCAGAACTGTGAAATGTGGGGTTTTTTATCTCAAGGGGGCAACACAGTTGGAAGAGAGAAAAATCCCCATCAAAGCAACCTGCTAACATCCCATTCCCTTGTGCTCTGAAAATAGAAAGGCTACTCTATGATAAAGATATTCGAATAGGGGAAGGGCATATAGAAATGAAAAAGCTGTTGAATGTTGGGTGTACGCATTACCTTTGGCCAGTGTAACAAATTACCACAGACTTAATGGTTTAAGACAATACAAATGTATTCTTTCATACTTCTAGAGGTCAAAAGTCTAAAGTGGGTCTCACTAGACCAAAATCAAGGTGTTATAAGGCCCCTCTCCTGCAAAAAAAGAAAGAAAGATAGAAAGAAAGAAAAAGAAAGAAAGAAAGAAAGAAAGAGAAAGAAAGAAAGAAAAGGGAAAGAAAAAAGAAAATCAAATAAAGACTCAAGCTGAATCCTTTTCTTTACCCTTTCCCCCTTCTGGTGCCATCTGCATCCCTTGGCTCATGACCCCTCCATCTTCAAAGCCACAGCAGAGCATGTTCAGATATCTGTAACTCTTACTTCTCTTTTGCCTCTTTCTCTACCTCTTCCATTTTCAAGGACCCTGTGATTACACTGGCCCTGCCAGATAATCCAGGATAATCCCCCTGCTTTAAGGTCATCTGATTGACAGGGTCAATTCCATCAGCAACTGTAATCCCCCTTTGCCAAGTGACATGACATTTTCCCAGGTTCTGGGGTTTGGGTTTGAGGTGCAGATATATTTGGAGGACAGGTATTATTCTGCTTCCCACAAAGGGAGGCCTATGTGCTATAGCTGGGACTCGCCTGGGTCTGAAGAGCAGTTTTGGAGGGGCTGTGTTACAGACAAAAGTGACATTCAGGGAAAGGGTAACCATAACAAGTGGCCAGATTGAGCCTCCAGCCTAGGGAAAGACTTCCTTCTCAAGTCTTGTCAATCTGTTGTTTCTCCCCCTAGCTCTACTCAGAGGGTGGTTGAGTAATAAATCATGTTGCTATGTATCCAAGTTGCCTGGGCAGGTTACCCACCAGCATCATTGCCTAGAAGCAAATCCCAAGTTCTCCTCAGCCAAGTCTGTCAAACCACAGATGCTCACATTCCCAGGGGTCCATGTAGGGAGGAAATGGGGAAACCCACTGCTTAGATTAGTCCCTTGTCCTTAGCATAACCGTGGAGCATTTGGATCACCCATAGGCAGAGAATAGACCAGGAGTTCATGGTAGATTTTATTGCTATACCCTTTCTAAAGAAAGAAATTGAAACATATGAAGATGACGTAACTTGTCCACAAACACTTGGCTAGGAAACAGATAAAACGAGATTTGAATCCAAGTCTATCTAATCCCTAAAGCTCAGTTGTTCATTCAGTACGTATTTAAATGCTTACAATGAGTCTTCCATCATAATGGATTATACACAGATTTCTAAGGTTCAGTGACTATTTTTGGTGGCTTTAATTTAAGCATCTATTCAGATAATTAGATATAATCGTGTAGGTATTTGTAGATTAGAAAGCCTAAGAAGGTAAGGGAACTAGTAGCAATGACAAACAACCTTGACTTCTGAGGCAGGGAATGTTTTCCATGGAGAGCAAGTGGCATGATCCAATTCAATCCACATTTTCTAAAGATTATTCTTATAGCCCCAGGGTGGAGTATGCATTGGGGAGAAAGCATAGGTGATGTTGATGTAATTCTGGTGAGAAAAAATGAGGACTTGGATTTAAGGTGTGATGGAGGATAGAAAGGAGTGAAGGGAAGTTATTAAATATCAAGAGTTGGTAACACAGGGGGTCTGGTTAGATGTCAAGGATGAAGGAGGTGAAGATATTTGGGAATGATGTATTTTTGGCTTGGATGGAAGGAGGTGCCAATTTTGGAGATAGAAGACAAAAGATGTTTGGAGTAAATTGTTGTTATTGTTGTTTGGTCCCATCAAGTCAATGTCCGACTCAGAGTGACCCTCTGTACAACAGATGAAACACTATTGTTATGCTTCTCTGCTATTTATATGGTTTTCAATGGCAAATTAGGATGAGTTTAATGTAAGGTCATTACAAACATTCAATCTCTCTGTAACCTTGGACATGCCACTTGACCTCTCTAAGCTCCAATTTCCTCCTTACTCAAATGGACATAAATAATATACCTCTGGAGTTCTCTGGAGACTGAAATAAAATGGTAGGTGGGAACCCATTCCATAGATGCTAGAATAAGTAGGAATTGGTTATATGATGAAGATCCTATTCCACTCAGTTGGCTGAATGAAACAGACGTCCTGTCCTGAGTGTGGTCTTTCTCCCTTGGTTAAGAATCTCCTTGTCAGGATTAAGTTGCAGGTCTGTGTGCAACAAAGGTTTCAGCACCTTGGAGAGTGACAGCACCTGCCACCTGGGCAGGAGAGTGGACTTCTAAGCTTAGAAGTAACAAAGAATTGTATAATGGCTTATAATGTCACTGTGGCCCAATCCCCTGCCTGGTACACTCCAGACACCTATCACCCAAAGGCACAGCCAAAGAGACAAACCGCTATGGCCAAAATGGCTGGTGTTATCATGAAAAATGACAAGAAAATTAATCAGCTCTCAATTACCACTCCAGAGATGGCTTCTGTTCTCCAATCTCAGGTCTTACTAGGTAGTCTGCAGGGAAAATGTACATACTCACATGAGACAACATTCAGAGAAAGAGCCATTAGACCACCCCGCTTAAACTCACTACCATCATCTAAGTCCCAATTTACACAATAGGAAAATGAAATTCTGAGAAGGAAATGATTTTGTTGAGGCCACAAAGACAAAGACCACAAAGCTCAGCCTTGAATCTGGGACCGTGGGATCCTGGTCCCACTTGCTTCTTCCCTCGACATGTGCATTCATTCATTTAACTTTTTATTATATCCCAAGATTGGTGCCAGGCTCTGTGCTAGCACTATTCCAAAGTGCCACATAACAAAGTAATTAGACATCCCATGTAGGAGGAAAGGCATAGTCACAGAGTGGTATCAGAAACTTTGCATTAAAGGTCCAGAAGTGAGTCTCCCTACCTGTGTGAACTTGAACAACACACTTCACCTCATTGAACCTTGGTTTCCTCATCTGGAAGATGGATATAACAGGCATACTTACTTCCAGGGTTGTTTTGAGGGTTAAATAATAGCATGTGTGTAAAGCATCTAATACAGTGCCTGAAGTATAACTAGCATGCAGTATGAATTTCAAAATGAAATTGTTAAGAAAAGGCTTCATGGGGAAGGGAATTTGGTGGTGGGGGGGGAGTCTTCATTTTCCATTTCTCTACAATCTCAAACAAATAGCTCCAATACTCAATACCCCTGAAGAAGAATTGTTTTCCCCTCAAAACCCAGAAACCTCTGGGGAAGAACTTGTTGTCCATTGAACAATTCAGCTCATCACCCTCTGCCGTAGAACAACTATGGTATAGCTAATGACAAAGGAAGGAATATTTCTCTGAAAGAAGATAGGATAACGGAAGCTCTCCAGAGAGCATATCTACCCCCAAAATCTGTGTTTTCACTTATACTGCTTGTAAAGGACTCTGTCTAACATTCATGCTTTGGCCCCAAAATAAAATGACTGTGGAATGTAACGTCAGCTCTATCACACACGAGCTGTGGGACAGGCAAAGTCAACTAGGCCTAGTTTTGGAGAGGTGATAACAGCCTTGTTCCAAGAGCAACTGGTCCACATAAACTTGATGCTCCTAAGGTAAATATTGAGCACCTGTGTGTGCCCTGACCTTTACTTAGGTGTTTAGGCTTCAATGACTAATTCCTAGGTTCTGTTCTATGGGAGAAGGATCTGGAAATCCACTCCCAAGGCAATCCCAAAACAATCAGCCACTGGAAACCCTATGAGTGTCGCTATGAGTTGAATATGACTCAACGGCACCTAACAACAACAACAACAACAACAACAACAACAGGTTCTGTTCTCCAGAAGGTTCCAGTTTTGTGGAAGAGGCAATGTGTGGTAGGTTGTATTATTGTTCAAAATAGTCACTGTTGCTCCCTGCAAGAGTACAAGTTGAGCATCCTGACTCGCTTTTCCAGTAGAATATAACCCACAGTCCCTTTAGACAGGAAGCTTTAAGAGTTATTATGTGGTTTTCTCTAAACATATTTCCCCTCTATCCCAAGAGTAGCAGTGTCCTAGATAGGAATGCTCCTGGAATGAAATTACCATGGGACAGAATCACAGGTGACTGTGAGAAACAGAAAGCCTGAGCAGAAAGGCAATCCTTATTATGAAACGCTGAGATTGGGGGATTATTTGTTCACTGAAGCATAACACAGCCTCTCCCAGCTTATATAGAAATTGGTACAGAAGTGGAATGATGGGGGAAAAGCACTAAGATGATATGGCATTAGCTTCAGAGCTAAAGGAGTGTGATGGTTCATCTCCATTGTCATGTTGACTGGATTTAGAATCACCTAGGCGAATGGTGAGGCACATTTCTGGGTGAGTCTGGGAGGGCGTTTCCAGAGAGGACTGACTGACAGGGGACACCCCACCCTGAATGTGGGTGGTACCATCCTCATAGATGAGAAGGTGGGGGTAAGGAATAAAAGGGGGGAAAGGAGAAAGCCCGTGGAGCACCCAAGGTCCCTTTTATCTCCTTCCTGACCAGCCACAGTGAGAACCGCTTCCCCATGCTTTCCCTGCCATGAGGGACTGAACCTCCAAAACCAGGAGCCACAGTGAATCCTTCCTCTCTTCCATTGTCCCTGTCAGGCATTGCGTTGCCATAATGAGAAAGGTAACTAATGCATAGGGGCACCAGGGAAATTCGCTGGAGGAGGGAAAGAAGGCACCAATAATACCAACATTTGGTAAAACTGTTGTGGAACATTTGGTAAAACTGTTTTTTACAATAAATCGGAAGGCAGAAAATATGCCAAATGAGCCTGTGGATCTGGGCAAATAGTTTGATAAATATTATATCAGTAGCACTCGTTGGTTGCTCTTTGTTGGCACTTGGCAAATTAATTCAATAAAGAGACAAGTTTAGAAAATATTTAGCCAAATTAAAAACAGAAAAGAAAGAGTAGAGTCTGGAAATTCTAGCTTTTGCAAACGGAGGGTGTAAGTGCCTTTTCATTTCCAACTGGTAATAGGTGAAATTTATAGGTTCTTTGAATGGCAAAGGCTGGCAAAAACTGAGTCTACTGCCAGGCCCCTGTGGCGCACGCCTCTAAGTCACAGCAGTTCAGGAGAGTGAGGCAGGACGATCACAAGTGTGAAGCCAGAGACAGCCTGTGCCACTGAGCAGGACCCTGTCTCACAAATAAAAAGTACAAAGCCAGGCACGGTGGCGCACGCCTGTCATCCCGGCAGAAGCAGGAGGATCACAAGTTCGAGACCAGAGGTAGTCTGCGTAACTTAGTGAGACCCTGTCTCAGAAAAAGTAAAATAATGGGCTGGGGGTGCATCTCAGTGGTCCAGCACTTGCAGAGCATGCAAGTGCAAGGCCCTGAGTTCAACCCCCAGTACCACAGATAATTAATAATAGTAATAATAATAATAATAATAATAATAATAGTAAGTACAAAAGGAGCTGGGGGTGCTGCTTAGTGGTAGGGTCTTTGCCAAGCATGTGAGAGGCCCTGGGTTCAACCCTCAGTACTGAAGAAAAAATAAACAGTCCTGTGGTAGAGACCAATGCAACATCGTGATGAGGACAGCTTTTATGAAAATCTCTGAATTGACTAATATGGCACCCAAGTAATTCTTTTACATTGAACTAAACAGTTTAAGGGACAGAGATTAAGAATAAGGCTACTCTATAGAAGTCTTTGGCACCCAAGTACCTCCAACTAAGAAAGAGGTGTGCCTAAAAATGGGCTGTAGGTATGGCGAACATAGTGAGTGTGATACCCAGGGCTCGCTAAAATTTTGAGAGCATTGTGCTAGCCACCAGTGGGTACAACTAGAGCTGTCAAAAGATGCCGATTGCTCAAACTATAAAATAACCCATAAGCAGCCAACCTTCCAAGGGCAAGAATAAGGCTTAGAAAGACAATTCCCCAATGCCTTTTTCAAAATAGACAAAGAGAAGAATGAAAAGAGAAGGACCTCACAGAGAGTTAGAAAGCCAAAGAGAACAAAGCTATTAAAAAAACCCTGGATGGGGAGCTATTCCCAGGGAGAAGAGCCAGAGCCTCAAACAAGGAACATTCCCCATCCTCAATGGAGCAAGCCCTTGCACCATCTGTCCAGCAAGGAAGAATTCTCTTTCTCTTCTTTTTTCTTTTTCTCCTTTTCCTTTTCTCCTTCTCCTTCCCCTCCCTTCCTCCTCCTCTTCTTCCTCCTCCTCTTCCTCCTCCTCCTCTTCCTCTTCTTCCTCCTCCTCCCCCTCCTCCTCTTTCTTCACAGAAGGGTTGAACCTAGAGCCTTGTCCAAGCTAGGCAAGTGCTCTACCACTGAATTGCAGACCCAGCCCTCTTTTTAATTTTTTATTCTGGGACAGTTTCTCTGCAAGTGGCACAGGCTGCCTCTGGCCTCAAACTTGCAGCCCTCCTGCCTCAGCCTGCCAAGTCGCAGGGATTATAGGTGTGCACTACAGTGCTCAATTTAAAAAGAATTTCAATGGACCAATAACTTCTGTGTGTCTCCCCACTTCTGCTTTCCAGGAGGAGCAATGACTGCAGTTTTGCTGTCCTGATCAATTACCAGGAACAAAACATCAGATCATCAGCTCAAAAGGATCCAGACCCAGACCTGGGATAGGAACCATTCCATGACCCTGGATTTGGAGCCTGATGCTGTGACTAGAAGGGACTTTTAACTTGTCTCCCTTGGGAAAGGAGTGGACTCAAAGGGGAATAAAGACAGATATGTTATCATTCAAAATGCTCATTGCCCCTCCCTGAAGGAGGATTATATTTTATACTCCCTTCCCACCTGGTGCGGACTTGTAACTTGCTGTGCCAGTGAAATCTGAGCAGAAGGGGCATGTGGAAGAGTCCAAGCTATGTAAGTATTGGGTCACATGCTATATGGTTCTTCCTCCTGTTATGAAACCAGTTCAAGCCCAGATGGGGACTTCTTTAGCCATTTCCCAACATGGTAACTTAGGACAGAGTCCAGCTGATCTGTAATGGTTATACTGTGTGAGCAAGAAGTAAAGTATGTGGTTGTTAAGCCACGAGGGATTGGGGACTGTTAGAGTCTAAGCTTGTCTACTCATATCTAAGACATAAATATTAAGGATAAGAGAAAACGGAGCGAAGCTATAGCAGAACAGCAAATCAAGTGTCATAGGAGATCAGTGGAGAAAGAGAAATTTCCCACTAAGAGGATCAGCAAACACTTTGAGGAGGAGTGGCATTGGAGGTAAACTTAGTAAGAGCAATAGAATTTGGACATATGGACTTGGAAAGAGGCTCTCGCAAAAAAGAGCAGAGCATCGATTCCCCACCAATGGGTCACACATGCTTTCTGAAGGCAGAAATTCCAAAAGGCTTGTGGAGGGTCTGTAAGTCCTCACAATATTTTAATGTAATTTAATCTTGTCAATGATCCATTCGTATAATGATCCTTTAAGGGATGTGTCATACTAATTTTAATTTTATGATCATTTTTTAACAAGTAAATTTCCACTATCTTCTGGGTGGCCACTTGTTTTAGTGCCCTAGGCCTTTGATCTGGTTGGTCCCATTAAGTGATCAACTAGAGTGACAGCTTGCTGGAAGTGAAGAGGATTTGAAACACTTACTGATGAAGATCAAAGAACACAGCCTTCATTATGGATTGCGACTCAACATCACACACCAAAAAAAATCCTTACAACTGGGTCAGTTGGCAACTTCAAGATAAATGAAGAGAAGATGGAGGTTGTCCAAGATTTTGCTTTACTTGGTTCTATAATCAACACATTGGAGTTTAGCTCAGTTGGTAGAATGCTCCTCTGTACTATCTGAGGCCCTGGGTTCAATCCCCCGCACCACAAAAATGGGAGACGGACCTGGCAGCTCGTTCCTGAAACAATCAGCCATTGAAAACTCTACGAATAGCAGAGAACCACTGACATAGTGCCAGGACTGGCACAGTGTCAGGGAGTGTTTTGTTCTGTCTTACACAGACTCACTATGGGTAGGACCCAACTCAATGGCACCTAACAACAACAGAAACAATCGACATACATGGAAGCAGCAGTCTAGAAATCAAAAGACACGTTGCATTGGGAATGCTGTTGCAAAAGACCTCTTTCAAGTGCCGAAAATGACAGATGTAACATTGAAGACAAAATGCATCTGACTTACACCATGGCATTTTGAATTACACCATATGCTTGTGAAAGCTGGACATTAAATAAGGGAGACAGGAGAAGAACTGAGGCTTTTGAAAAATGGTGCTCGAGACAAATATTGAATGTCCCATGGACTGCCAAAAGAACAAATAGATCTGTTCTAGAAGAAGGGCTACCAGAGTGCCCCTTGGAAGCAAGGATGGCTAGACAATGTCTTATGTATTTTGGACATGTAATCAGGAGGGACCAATCCCTGGAGAAGGACATCATGTTTTGGAGAGCAGTAGGTCAATGAAAAAAGGAAAACCCTCAACTAGATGGATTGACACAGTGTCTATAACAATGGGCTTAAACATAAGTAAGAGGGTGTGCCTGGCACAGTGTCCTGGAGTGTTTCATTCCGCTCCACATAGGGTCGCAATGAGTCAGACTCAGCTCAACAGCGTCTAAAAACAACAGAGTGACAGCATTTAGCTGTTCGTGCTAGGGTCTAGAGATGTGCTCGTGAGGGTCACTGAGCTCTTGCATTTGAGAAGCACTGGCTCAGGCCAAATAAAAGCATAGAGAGCCCTGCTCCATCAAGATGTCCAGAAAGAGGAGAACAGGGGGGCTGAAAAGATACCTGAGGCCTAGATGCTGAAGGCCCTGACAGCCACACTGGGGAGATAGTTTGTCAATTGCCCAGCTTTGGATAAAACTTAAAACCAATCTCCAACCTCCAGTCAACAAAAGGAAAATATCCCCTGCATCAGCTAGCAACAACAGTGTAGAAGTCAGGGAAAGGCTAGGTTTGGCTGCTACAACAAACAACAGAGGAGGTTCGTCTTCTTTTCTCTACATGTGCTCTGTTGATTAGCTGCATCTCTGCTCACGTAGACTGTCTTCCAGTCCCCAGCTGATGGAGCAGCCTCTGTCTGTCTGGGACATTGCTACTCTTAAGAGCTGGGACAAGACAGAAGATTTTGCCAAGCCACCTATGGGCTCCTGCAGTTCCTGCTCAGAAGCAAAAGGCATCACTTCTCTCTCTATTTCATTGGCCAGAAGAAATCATGTGACCAAATACAGCCAAAAGAGAGTGCCGCAGGAAAGAGGCAGCAAATATAAGTGAGTAATTGATGTAATCCACCAGGTGACATGAGCCAGAATTTAAAGTCAGGCTCAAAGCCTGCATTTCACATAACAACCAGGCTCACACAGGAGTTTGTATTTCCTCCCAGAGATATGAAACCAGCAGAGGGAGGGAAAAGGTGAGTCCCTGGCACGACATCAGGTAGACCTGTTCCTGGCTATGGGAGCAGCGTCCCTCCTTCATAATAAACGAATAATAAACATTCCACTGAAATCTTTAAGTGGCTAGAAGAGTTTAATTATAATAATTTAATTTACAGAAGCAAAAGCTGCTTTTACACAATTACAGTGAGGCAACTTTTAATTAACTTTGGAAACTTTCTTTTGCTTGGAAAATCTAATTAAAAATACTTAGGGCACGATCAACAGAACACAAGATTCAGGAAAGGGTTAGAAACAATGTTGGCAAGAGAGACTGAAAAAGGTGTCTTTGTGGAGTTTGTTGTTGTTGTTAGCTGCCCTCGAGTTGTTGTTGTTTGAGTGCCCTAAGGGTCATAGTGACCCTCAGGGTTTTCAATGGCTGATTGTTTCAGGATTGCTTTGGGAGTGGATTGCCAGGCCCTTCTGCCGATTTGTGGAGTTAGAGTCACTTAAATTTCCCAAAGTAGTCAACAGTTTCTGTCCCTCCCTGAACTCTGGGGGCATCAAGGAGAGATTTTTGCCAAGGGTAGTTCAGTGGGATTCCTCTAAGCATTGGGGTCTTTTTCCTCCTTTTGGGAGTCCCCACCTCTGTTGGAGGAAGACTCATTAACAATTTACATTATGCAGATGACATAACTCTGCTTGCTGAAAGTGAGGAGGATTTAAAACATTTACTGATGAAGATCAAAGATCAGATCCTTCAGTACGGGTCATAACTAAACATCAACAAAACAAAACAATAAGTGGAGAAAAGATTGAGGTTGTCCAAGATTTTGCTTTGCTGGGCTCTATAATCAACACCTGTGGAAGCAGCAGTCAGGAAATCAAAAGATGCATTACTCTAGGAAAAGCTGTGGCAAAAGATTCTTTAGAGTATTGAAAAATAAAGATGTCACATTGAAGACGAAGGTGCATCTGACTCATGCCATGGTATTTTCAGTGGCATCATATGGTTGTGAAAGCTGGACACTGAACAAGGGAGACAGGAGAAGAATTTATGCCTTTGAATTATCGTGCTGGAGACAACTATTGAACATACCATGAACTGTCAAAAGAACCAACAGATCCGTCCTAAAAGAAGTGCAACCAGAGTGCTCCTTGGAAGCAAGGATGGCCAGACTGCATCTTACATATTTTGGACATGTAGTCAGGAAAGATCAATCCGTGGAGAAAGACATCATGTTTGGGAGAGTAGCAGGTCAACAAAAAAAAAAAAAAGGAAAACCCTCCACCAGATGGATTGACACAGTGTCTGCAACAATGAGCTTAAACATAAATAAGATCGTGTGCCTGGCATAGAATTGGGAAGTGTTTCCATCTGCTGTACATAGCGTCGCTATGAGTCGGACTTAATTGACAGCACGTAACACCACCACAACCTCTGACACAGGGAATACAAAGGAGAGGGTGTTAGCTAGACTTGAAGGGCAGAGGGAATTTCAGAAAGTGAAATGACACCATAATTCAGCCTTCCTGGGAGGCAAAGGCAAGGGGTGTGTCCATGACTGCCACCTGTCGACCCTTAATGTGTGCCCTAGGGGAGGGGAATATGGGCTCACCAACAGCGACTCTGAGGCAGTGAGCGGCTCAGGATCCTGCAGCAGCAGCCCCACCCATGAGTTCATCAGAAATACCATACAGCCCCTCTGGCCCCGCCTCAGGTCCACTGAGTTTGATGATGCCAAGGAAGTTAAAGTCTGTGTTAAAGTCTAAGAGGCCCTGGGCTCAGCCTGCCAATGACCTGCTTCCAAATCCCCTGAGAAGCTGGTTTGGAAGGCAGATCCCCAGCTCTTACCCCTGGAGTCCCTGGAAAGGAACCTCAGGTACCTGCCTTTCAAACCGGCTCCAGAGATCCCGAGGTATGCTAGAGCCCACGGCCCAGCTAAAGGGATCCATGCTAGAGGCCCCTGCTGGCAGGAAAGCCCCTCTACTTCTTCCAGGCCTCAGTTTCCTCCTCTGCGAAATGGAGAAAGCAGTGCCCCCTGAGAGGGGGACTTGCTGTCAGCTGAGAAAGTAGCCAGGAACTGCTGTGCAAAGTACAGCCATGAGCCTAGTTGGCTGAAAATTACATCGTCATTGAAGTCAGAGAGCCCGCTGGGCGTCAGTAGACAGAGGCCAGCCCCTCGTCACCACTGACCTGCTACAAGAGCTTGAGTCAATCAGACCACCCTCTCTGGTCTCAACAACCTTTCACCCCCCAAAACACAGGCAGAAAGTTGTAAAAGGTACAGATCACTGGATAGCTGGGAAATCTTTACGGATTTCTAGGGTTCTGGAATCTGCCCTTTGCAGATGAAAACCACTTTCCCAGGCGAAAGCAGGCCTAGGTAGGTGGGATGGCTGGCAAAGGCACCTGAGGGCCCATCTGGGACTTTGGGAAGGAGGGGACGGGTCCCCTCCATGTCACAGCCATGTGTTTGTAAATCAGCCCCTGTGGCTTTCTTGGTAAGTTTCTTTTGAAATTCTAAAAACAGGACAAAAAGGAAAAATATTGTTTCCCGAGTGGCTTTGAATCCCCCAGCCCACCTGGCCTTGTAGCTGCCCACCGGGTATTCCAAAGATAACCAGCTGGCCCACGTTCCTGGACCCAGAAGCCTCCACAGTGCTGTGTGGGACAAAGCAGCTGGGAGGAACTTTAAGGTTACACTGACCCCCTGTGGAAGTCAGAGGCGGAAGCTGCAGTTCCCACCTCTAGCCTCCCCCTGCCCTCCCACCCCCGCCCCCTCCCATCCTGACAGAGACTCCCTTCTTCCTCTCTGAGAGGCTGATCCACCAGCTGCCACCTCGGAGGCAGAAACCGCTGGAAGAATCTGCCTGCCTCTCAGAGACGTCTCCAAGGTCAGACAAGGACAAAGGGAGGGCAGAGCCCGGTTCCAGGCAGTGTCACCAGAGAGCCACTCCTCTTTTCCAGGTGTTCCTACAGCCCTCTCCTACCACCCAAGCCTCTTTTGGGGTGAATCCTCTTTCCCACCCATAGGACTTTATCAGCTCCTTGTAGCCTAAAAGGTGAAATTCAATCCTTGCCCTGACTTGGGGCGGGGCCAGAGGGTGGGGGGTCACCGGGATGCTAGGCACCTCTCTCATCTCCTCACCGGGCTCAGAGAGGCTTGGAATACACACAGCATGGTGCCCAGACCGCCCAGTTTCCCACACTGTGCCCCTGCTCGCGGTGTTCCCTCTGCCTGAGGCTTTTGTCCTTGTCCCATCTCATCTAGACTCTAAGTACAGCAGAAAAGCTGCCTCCTCCAGAAGCTTCCCTACCCACCGCTGCCCCTTAGGGCAGCAGGAAAGGAGCGGGAGGCGTGGTTTGCACCAGCAGATGGCCAGGGCCTGAGTTTTCTCAGATGCAGAATAGAACAGTGACCCAGCCCAGCCCCGCTCAGCAGATGGAGACTGAGACGTGAGGAGATGAGGGAGGCTGGAGGCTGACCACAGGTGCCCCGTGGCCTGACATTATGCCTGTGTGTGCCTTGCTTTTTCTCAAGTCCCATAGACACACTAAGCCTGCAGTTGTAGCCCTGTGTCATCCGATCGCATCAGACCTCAGAAGCTAAGCAGGGTCGGGCCTGGGGACACCAGAAGCTGTAAGCTGGGGAGAAGGACCCGGCAACCCCCTCCCAAACATCAATCTGCCATTGAAAACCCTATGAACGGCAGAGAAGCACTGACAATAGTGTTTCCCCTGTTGTACAGAGGGTCGCTATGAGTCGAATACCAACTCGATGGCACCTAACAACAACAACAATGACACACTAACCTGAAGTGATAGAGCCACTGGGGCCAGGGGGTGCAGTCAGGCCCGGAAATCTGAGCCCCGATGTCAGAGAGCCCAGTGTCTAGCAAAGAGCCCTCTGCGCTCAAAGACGACGGAGGCATGAGGACCTCAGTGTGGGGTACTAAAGGCTTGAGCAGAGCAGGCAAATCAGGGGGCCCTGGACCCAGCCCTGGGGGTCAGGAGACCTCTGACCTAGGACCTGAGCTCCCCTGTCAGTTGGCCAAGAGAGCATGAGGGCTGGCAACAGAGGCTACTGGCATCGTGTGCAATGCCCTGGCATGGGAGAGACTCCAGCGTCCGGTGTGGCTGGGAGCTGAGACAGCAGGGAAAGGCCAGGGAGGTGAGGCAGGAGGGGCCAGACTGCGCAGTTCTCCAAACCGAACCCTCCAGATTTAGCTGAGCGACATTCTCTTGCCTCAGGGTGCAGAGCAAATAGAGAATGGGGGCGGGAGGGGGAGGCAGCGCAGGGAGGCGCAGGGCTGTCATCCTGGCCCAGTTGCCCCATCTGTGGACTACTTTGCAAAGGAAAGCCCGGCACTGTTGCAAG
The DNA here is from genome assembly GCA_007922755.1 of Pedetes capensis. Taxonomy (NCBI): domain Eukaryota; kingdom Metazoa; phylum Chordata; class Mammalia; order Rodentia; family Pedetidae; genus Pedetes; species Pedetes capensis. The sequence continues at coordinate 140,044 of VMDO01001490.1, forward strand.
TGGGGAGGCCAGCAAATGTGAGGGCCCTCCAACACCTCCAGAATCACAAGGTTTGGAGGCCCGCCCACCTCTCAGGCTCCCAGCCTCTGCCGGCTCCCATCAGGCCCAGGGTGACCATTTCCCTAAGGGGACTGGAAACCCCACGGTCCCTGTGACCAGGAAGCCACTGCCTGACTTGTCCCTTAAAGTTTGTGGAGGTGGCAGATGTGATGCTGAGGAGGGTGTTTGCTGGCCATGGACCAGAGAAGAGGGAGTTAGTGTTGCCCAGCCCTCGCCTCTGCCCCCTCCCTCGGCTCTGCTTAGGTCACATTATGCCATGACACTTGCCTGTATGAAAGTATGAAACATCAGTGGGAAGGAAGAGGACCCAAGCCAATAACCAGGGCACCTGCCAGGCCGCAACTCCTGACTTGACAGGTGACTTGGGGGACAGTAAGGAAGCACCCCCGAGGCTGCCTCTCTGCTTCCCTCACCCACCCCCAGGCCTTTTCAACTGCACCCTGCGAGTTTTCCAGCCATTGGCAGATTTCTGGGAGAGGCATGCGTGTACACGCATTTGTGTGTGTGCGCAAGCGAGCGTGCACGCGTTTGTGGGTAGGTGGGTGTGTGCGTGTGTTAGTAGCCATTTTCACGCACACCCTCCTGGCAGCGCACATGTCTGTGTTGGACTATGCGTGTTTGCCTTTAAAAATGCTGTGGGTGGTTTTCTGTGTTTTGTGGGTACGTCCTAACATTCCCAAGGTGGGTTACATGTGCCCATTTGCAGATGCTCCTATAAGAACCCACGCTTGAGGCCACCAAGGTGTGCGTTCGTTTAGGCGCCTGCCCCCTACACCACCGGCACCAAAGTTAACTTCGTAAGACACCAGTCTGGCCCCCCTTGCACTGATTTTGGGGACAGCACATCAGGCTGTCCACAGGCAGCCCGGGGCACAATGGTCAGCATCCACGATCTGGAGACAGGCACCCAGCGGCGAGCCCCAGTTCACCTCTCACTAGCTGGTTGCCTCGATGGCTCTGTATCTCCACCTCCTTGGCCATCTCCTGGGGACCACAGCCAAAGGCCCCCACAGGGCACCCATGTGGTCCAGTCTCGGGCCAGGCCTTTGCTCGCTCACACAGGTCCCCTCGCCTGGCCTGGACATCCTCATCAGAGCCTGCTCTTGGCCCAGTCACTCATCAAACATGCACCTGGTCCCCGGGGGCACACGCCATGTGGGTCTCAAACCTTGTGCACTTCAGGGAGGTGCCAAAAGGGAGTCAGAAACACCGAGCCACCCAGGACGGCGTGGGAGCAAAGTCAAGGGCTGGGGACCAGGGAGGCTTCCTGAAGGAGGTGACTTCCAAGCTACAGCCTGAAAGAGGAGAAGGCATCACCTGGGGCCGGGTGACCGGAGGAAGGGACAGAGGCCGGAGAGGGCAGAGCAGGGGGAGGAGAAAGAAGAGCCAAGCTGAAGCACTGGAAGAAAGGACGGCACGCCCAACTGAAACCCCCCGGGGCCCAGAAGTCCTGCAAATGAGAGGTGGCCTCAGGAAAAGGGGCAGAGCATGCTCAGAGATGCGTTTAGGAAACACCCCTCTGCATGTAGAGCTGGGGTGGGCAGGAGGGGCACCGCAGACCCAGGAAGACAGGGACGGGGGCCCTGAGCACCAGACCCACTGTGGGCACCAGGCACTTTGGCTCATTCATTTCCTCCCCAGCAGCAGCCAAGGACGGAGGCGCCTCCATGACGATTAGTTACAGAGCAGGAAGCCGAGCGTGAGAGTAGAAAGACACAGCCTGAGGGCAGCGGAGCCAGCTCCAAGGGACAGAGCCCAGCATGTCAGGGCTGGCCCCAGGCTGCCTGGGGCCCAGGGGGTGCCACCTCACCAGGCCAGGCTGGACAGAGGGTCCCCAAACCCCTGGCTTTAGGACAAGACCTGGCCTCTCTGCCATTCTGCAGCTAGCCGAGCTCCAGCCAGGGACGCGTCCTCTGTGAGGGGCCCTGTCACAAAGCCAAGCAAGGGAAAGAGCTCCCAGGCTGGCACTGGCGCCCTCAGGTGCCCCCTGGACACAGCCCCAAGCTTCAGCAGTCAGCAGCTGGAGTCCAGAGCAAGTCGGCTGCCCTCGCGCCTTTCTCGTCTCACGGGCTCTTTCGCTGCCCTCGTGAGGGCGGGGTTTAGGAAGTGCCTCGAGTCTCACTCGGGTGTGCACCACAGGGGTATTGTGAAGGGAAGGGTGTTCATCGCCAGGAGGAGCTGCAACTCAAGACACAGAAGGGGGCAGTACCTCAACCCTTCTCAGAACTAGCTGTGGCTCCTCTACAACCTGTAGCTGCTCCTTTTGCTTTTTGCTTTGGCTACTGGGGAACTCAGAGCCACGTATTAATTTGACCATCCAAACCTGTCAGTTTCCCAGTGCCCACTGAGAGGTAATAATGTGGAAGTTCTTCCTACACAAATGGGGATAACTTCCTGTTTAGTCATGAGGAGGAACAGATACTCCCTCCTGTACATCTTACGTTGCTACACTTGTCTACTCCTAGCCCCAATTTCTTTACTCTTTTACACCCAAATGAAACATAGATACATGACACTTGCACTTCCGCCCTTTGGGATAAATATCCCATGTGAGCATTTCAGAGAGTATCCTTCCAGGTGGGCATAAAATGAATGGATGTTGTTGTTGTTTGTAAAAATGAGTTCGTCTATATATCATGAATAGCTTTTCCTGTCAAGGGCTATAAATCCATCTGACTATACAGTAGTCTATAATATGGATTACCATAGTTTATTTATTCAAACCCCTATTTCTATGCATGTAGGGCCTTTTTTAGCTTTTGTAATTATGAAGCAAGTAGCTGTGGAATTTCTGGTGCGATCAATTTTCCAATTTAGATGATACTCTTCCCCCAGCAACTTCTTTTAAATAGTCTCTTACTTTTGTTTTCAATATGACAATATCTTCTCCTCCCTCTTTTTTTTTTTAAATAAGTTATCGGTAAATCTTTGGTGAAAAGAAACATCTTTACATTTATAAAGTAAAAGGAGCCAGGCACAGTGGTGCATGCCTTTAATCAAAGTGATTCAGGAGGTGAAGGCAGGAGGATTGCAAGTTTTGAGGCCAGAGACAGCCTGCATAACTTAGCAAGACCCTGTCTCAAGACAAAAAGTAAAAAATGGGCTAGGGGTGCAGCTCAGTGGTAGAGCATTTGCAAAGCAGGTATGAGGCCCTGGGTTCAACCCTCTAGTGCTGAAAAAAAAAGAGATTGTATACTTATCAAAATAATGGAATATTATTTCACCACAAAAAAGAAGGAAATACTAGTACATGATGCAACATAAGTGGACCTCAAAAACACACTACACACTAGAAGGAAGAAGCCAGCCCAAAGATCACAGAGCGTGTGCTTCCACTTACACACAGGTCCAGAATAGGCAAATCTATAGGCACAGAAGAGGCAAATCTACAGGCACAGAAAAGTAGATTAGGGGTGTCTAGGGGTAGGGATGGGAGAAGGACTTGGCAACGCCCTCCCAAAATCAATCTGCCATTGAAAACCCTATGAACAACAGAGAAGCACTGACAATAGTGTTTCCCCTATTGTACAGAGGGTCGCTGTGAGTCGGATACCGACTCGACAGCACCTAACAACAACAGGGGTAGGGGCTCTGCAGCCATAGCCTCCTGGCATCTAACCCTTCCTGATCTCAGAAGCTAAGCAGGGTTGGCCTGGTTAGTCCTTGGATGAGAGATGGCCTGGGAATAACGGGTACTGCAGGCTAGGGAGAAGAATCTGGCAACCTACTCCCGAAACAATTGGCCGTTGAAAACCCAATGAATAGGAGAGAAGCACTGACAATAGTGCCAGGCATGGCACAGTGTCAGAGAGTGTTGCATCTGTTGTGCATAGGGTCGCTACTAGTTGGACCTAACTCAATGACACCTGACAACAACAACAGGGCTGGGGTGCACTGGGGCTTGCAGAGTAATAAGTAAAGTTTCCTCTGGCGGGGGGATGAAAGTGTTTGGAAATCATTGGGATGACGGTTGCGCACCTCTGCATATCATTCAGTCATAGCACTGACTTGCGCCCTCTACAGGAACGACTCACACGGCTGGTGAAGTGTATCTCAATAAAGCTGTTATCAAAAAGTAAACTACAATGACTGTGACCAGATCCCCAGGAGGTTGACGGGAGGCAGGAGGCTGACTGGGGACAGTGGGGAGCGCAGAGGCATCAGAGGGCTCCTCGTCCTGGGGACGAACCAGGAGGCAGCTTCTCAGCCTCCTTCCCCAAGGCAGGGCAATGGGGGCCGAGAGTCCCTACAAGGTTTGGGAGTCACGGGAGAGATCCCTGGGCCCGCAGGGCCTCCCGCCAGCCCCGCTTGTCCCCGCACCTAACTCCGCAGCTCCGATGGCTGCCACAGATGGAGCCTTTTCCCCTGTGCTCATATTCTCAGCCTCTGATGGCTCCAAGCGCCAGGATTACAGCTGCCTTTCATCATTTCCCTGAAAGTCGCTAATAAAAGCCGAGAAGCAACGAAGTGAGGCAAAGGGGAGGGGAGGAACTCTCAAGGCCCAGGGGCCGGAAGGGCGGAGGTGGAAGCAGCCCATTCCTCACCCATGTTCTACGGGGCTGGCTCCTCGGAGTCCTCAGGGGGTCCCCCGACTGGACAGTGGGTATGGCCAGTAATGTCACATGGCTCCACCCTGGCATTAGCTGCCAAGTGCCTGGCAGAGAAATGGCCACGGGGCTCTACCACCACACTCCACCAAAGGGGGGCACGGGGCAGAGGGCAGCTGGCAGGTGGCCCCCAGCATGCTAGGAGTCCGTGTCACCCTCCCCAGAGCCTTCCCCACGGCAGGTCTCCGTGGGCTTATAGTCAGGCAGGCCTGTGACCCCATTTCCTAGCTCCAGGACCCTGAGCAAGTAACTCCCCCTCCCTGTGCCTCAACTTCCTCATCTATAAAGGGCAGCCTGGGACCGCAACCTACATTTTATTTCTCTGGGCATCATGAAGGTCAAATGAGCCAGTAGATGGGATGAGGGGATTTAGGGACTGATGGACTATCATTTTAGTGGTTCTCTGTCTAAAATTTTTCTCTAGATTGTTTTTTGGAGTTTGTTTTGTTTTGTTTTTTCTCATTCCCAACACACACTGCATGTTCATTGTAAAAATTCAAACCATCTAGAAATCTTGAATCTCATTACCCAGAGGTTGAGGCATAGTCTTGCAAACGTTTCTGCACAAACAGAAGTAAACATGCAGGCACACACAAAGGGCATCATACATTACAAGTTTCACACGCAAGCCCACACAAATGGCGTCGCACAAGTGGAGCTCAGACCGGCTGGTTTTCCTACTCAACAATCTGTCCTTGCCGGCCTTCCGTGCTAGCATTTGACTATGGCACCAAAGACTAAAAAGTATTCCATTAAACAGATGACCACGATTCATTTATCAGGTCCCCTACTGATGGGCAGCTAGGTGGCTTCTGATTTTTCACATGTATTTTTAAAATATATAAATAAAATAAAAATAAATAAATAAATAAAAACCCACCTGGTACCAAACACTTAAAATGTTGTTGTTAGGTGCCATTGAGTCAGTTCTGACTTGGGATTTTCAATGGCTGATTGTTTCAAGATTGCTTCGGGAGTGGATTGCCATCTCCTTCTCCCATTTTTGTGGTGCTGGGGATTGAACCCAGGTCCTCAGAGAGTGTGGAGCAGCACTCTACCCACTGGGCTAAACCCCAGCACTTAAAACATAGTTATCTGATTTAAACCTCACCATGTCTCTGCCAGATTTGACAGATAAGAAAACTGAGGTGCAGCGTGTGAAAGTCTGCTCAGATTGGAAGGAAGTGGCAGGGCCACAGTGAAGCCTGCAGTTGGTTCCTTGATTCGGAAGCCTCCGGTGCCCCTGCCCTTCGGTAAGCCCCTCCTGTACTGACCCCAGGTGTGGCTGTGTCATTTATCAATGGCCAGCATCATTTACCTTTTGCCTACACAACAGTAGTAAACCAAGTGCGAGCAGAAGTTTAAAAAAGCATTTGCACGTTTCTGGCTCCTCCCTCACACCCCTGTTCAGCAATGAGAACCTCAGGCAAGGGTGCTACAGAATGAGAAAACACGTGGAATATCCCTCAGGGCCATCCTAGACCCTCCTGCCCCCAGCACCTCCGCCCACTGTCTAAGACACACAAACAAGCCCAGCCAAGATTATTCATCCAGCCCAGACCAGCACAGTAGCACAGGTACCAGCAGATTCTTGAAAGATAACAATAATTCTTACATTAAGCTACAAACTCTGGGTATGATTTGTTACACAGCAGCTACTCGGTGATACAAAACCAAACTGGCTCACAATCCCAAGACCCCACTGCCTAACGCGTAGCCTGCAGGGAACAGATGCTAGTCGGCCAGATGTGAACATTCAAGGCTAAGTCAGACATCGCCTGTCACTGAGGAGCTGAGTCCTCTGAGAAAAGCCACTGAGAACGTCCACTGAGAAAGAGCCTGAACAGATGATGACATTCACAGATAGGAAACTGGGGCCCCACAGGGGCTGGCAGCTCATGATCACATAGCACCTTAGTGACCAACAGAACCCCCAGGCCCCCAACCCTACAATCCAGAGTTCCTGGAGCCACTGAAACCTTCACGCTTCCTGGAGCACCCCTAAAAGTCAAGTCCCTGATTTCACAGGACAGCACCCCAGAGAGTGCTTTTTCCCAATTTAATGAGTCGGGTAGAGGAGCTCTGGCTTCCGTCTGAGGGCATTAACCGCAAATTTATATTTGAGGCCCCATGTGCAGTTTTTATGCATCCTTAAATACCAAAACATAATTACCAATGTCAATACATAATGTTTATTTCTTTCAGAACCGACATTTTAATTTTCCTGAGCAGGCGGGAAAAATGATATGCATAAAAATGACAAATATTAAAAGTCTCCCAAATAAGGGACCGGGATCACCCGCGTAATCCTAAATTTAAATGCGCTCACGATCACAGCCACATTAAAGGTCTGATAAGCCAAATTAGGTTCCATGTAAGCATAATTAATCTTCTTTTTCAATGAAGATATTACAAGGGTGTTAATTCGAATCCCAGAGGCCTTTGGGAAATTGAATTATATAGATAAAGCAAATATTTGACCTTTTCTGGATAATTACTATTTTGAAATATTCACAGAGCAAATGAACACCAAATAAACCTGGGTGTTACTGGGCCCTGCCAAAATAAAACTCGTTATAAATATTCAGCTGGAAATAAGGCAGGTATTACACCTCCTTATTCAGCCTCCTAGGTTTCCATTTCCAATTTGGAGACATAAAACCCCAGCCGGGGGTCCTGGTGTTTATTAACAAATAATTGAATGGAAATTGGACAGCACCGATTATGTCAAATTTGCAAATTATCTGTTATCATTCACAGGTCATTACATTCCAAAAGTGAGTGCGCCATGGAGACTCTGTTGCTACAGCGATGATCCCAGGGCCAGCCTTCAATGAGGCTCATGGTCGTCAGGTAAGTGGCTCACCTGTGGGAATGGTGCTTCCGTCCCCTCGGAGTCTGGCTCCTGGCAAAGAAGGTCCTGTATCCGCACCACCACCCTCCCCATTTGGCCATGTGGCATGGAAGAGAAAGCAGAAACCTAGGGCCAAGTCCTGGTCCTCTGGTTCATGGCCTGACGGACATGGGTGTCTCTGGGCTCCATTTCCTCAACCATCCTCGGTGACCATGATCTTGAGGAATATGACATGTGGCCCGTGATGCCGAGTGCTCAGGCCACAGGTGCAGGCACCGGAGCCAAGCAGACTTGCATCTGCATTCTGGTCCTTCTGCTGATGGTCAGGTTTCTGGAGCTTCTCAATCTGTAAAATGGGTCAACGGCACAAGAGCAATAGCCTGAGGCTCCCTCCAGGCTTGGCAGAGTGTGTGTCACCTGAAGGCTTCCTCTGCCTCCAAATGCTGAGTTGCTCCCCCACGGACCCAGAGTAACGGGCACCTCCCCCTTCCCAATGCCAAAGCAGCCAGCATCTCTGGGACTGAAGTGGCACAGCTGGGACTGGCAGGTCACACAGTCAGTCCCTGCTGAAGACGGATCCTGCAGTTTCTGGGGCTCAGCCCTCTGGGAAGATGTTCAAACAACCCCTGCTGCTAACAGCTACGATGGCGTGCTGACGGCTGACCTGCGAGCTGTTCTGAGGGATCTCAGTTAATTCTCCAACAATCACACCTGAGGACTGCTCTTGTGCCCATTTTGCAGATGTGAAAACTGAGGCTCAGAGAGGCCAAGGAAATCTCTGAAGCCGCAGCACCAAGATTCATGCCCTGAACTCACATGCAGTGCTTCCTTCCATACCACCAAGAGGCCGGGCTGGGGCTAGGCCACATGCCACCCCATGCCACCATGGCCCAGGCCTGTCCCCCCTTTCTCCATGGACACAGAAAGGAGAACTCACTCCTCTCCAAAAGCAAAGGCCTTTATGGCCATCAGCACAGTACAGCAGGCACCCCTGGGGCTGCGCAGGCCAAGCCTGCCGATCCTGAGGGCTCTGGTGTGGACACAAAGGGACTGGTCTGAGGATAGACCTGGTCCCCATCCACATCTTAGGATGCACCCTGCCTCAGTTTCCTTCTAAGCCTGAGCTACCAAGATGGCTTAAGCTCAGCTCTAACTTACATGTCTACCAAAGCAGCAGATGGATGGAGAGAGGGGAAAGAAGTCAGGAGCAATGCTGTGTAGAACTGTGACAGAGTGAAGCCACCTAGGCTGCCTGGCTTTCTGGCAGACACTCAGAGCTGGATTTCAAGAGGAGGAAGAGAGCCGGGCGCGATGGCGCACACCTATAATCCCAGCAGCTCGGGAGGCAGAGGCAGGAGGATTGCAAGTTCGAGGCCAGAGGCAGTCAGCATAATTTAGCAAGACCCTGTCTCAAAAAGTAAAAAATGGGCTGGGGGTACAGCTCAGTGGTCCAGCACTTGCAGAGCATGCAAGCACGAGGCCCTGGGTTCAAGCCCCAATACCACAAAAAAACAAACACAAAAAAAGATGAGGAAGAGGTGGCCTGGCAGAGCAGGGGTGGAAAGACTCTCCGAGGGAGGGAACAGAAGCCGAGAGGCAGGTGCCTGGAGGACGTGCTCCGGGTGGAGAAGCAGCCTCCACCACCTTGGGACATCACTCCTTATGGCACAGTTTCTGGCCCCCAGCTCCTAAGCTTACAGCATGGTCACGAGGGGCTCAGCTTCACCCATGGACGCAGAGGGGCTGGCAGCCTCCAAGGCTGGCCCAAGCTTGGGGCCAGGCAGAAGAATACATTCTTTTTTTTTCTTAATTGGAAATGTTTAATGTATATCTTAATGTGATTCATTCTGACATGCTTTTCATCATGACATTTCCGTATATGCATTTTGTTGCACGTTACAGATAAGGTCCCCCTTACCCTCTTGTGCACTTCCTCCCCCCATCCCACCCCGCCACCAAAGACTTCTCTTCCATTTGCTTGTCTTTTTATAGTAATGTTTTTCTATATATCCTTGGGTCCCAATTATATTTAAGGTCTAAACTTTTTCTGTAGTGAACTTTCTTTTTACACTGTCAGTACTATTACATGAATTTTCTAGACCATCCATATTATTACCATTCTTCGGGATTATTGGTGCCATTATAATTATTTCCAGGACTATTAAAGAGGAGGAATGAGGAATGGGGGAGGGGTGACCTCAGGGTGAAGAATGCACTCTTCTGACCACACGGCTCCTTCTGTGTGCCAAGGTCTTCCTGAAGCATCCGCCAAAGGCCCACCATGGGCTCTGCAGAAAAAGATATTTAGATATCTAGAGTTGTCGTTAGGTGCCATTGAATCGTGTCCGACTCATAGCGACCCCCATAGGGTTTTCAATGACTGACTGTTTCGGGATTGCCTCAGGAGTGGATTGCCAGGTCCTTCTCCCATTTTTGTGGTGCTAGGAATTGAGCTCGAGCGAGACCTCAGAGATGGCAGCGCAGCGCTCTACCAACTGAGCTAAATCCCAGCCCCGATATCCGAAGGGCAAGTAACAAAGCCCCACCCGGAGAGGCGAATCCACGGGCTTCAGCTCCAGAAAATGTGTTCAGTGGGAAACATTGAAACGGCCAGAAACAGTCATTTTTCCTTCCTTGCCACCAGGACGCTGGCGTTTTCTCTCTGATTAGAGCAGAATTGAACATGGCCGGGTGAAACTGAATTTGAGCACTACCTTAATCACACAGTCTTCAACCCCTCAATCATCTGGTCCCAATTAGTCTGCCCTGAGGCAGGGCAGGCGACATCTTTGTTGACAAGAGGGGAGCAAAAAGTCAGAACCTGGAAGGATGGGTGATTGATCAGCTGAGTTCTGAATAAAACCCAGGACCTTCCTCGGTACCGGATGAGGACCCTAGGGGGTGGGGCACGTGTCAGGGGAGGTCCTCCTGCAGGGGGCAGTTTGGTTCCCCCATGATTAGGGACAGGGGCCTGGGGCAGGGCCTTTAAGGCTGACAAAGTCACCTCTGCAAGGAAACATTTGTCGTGGTTCAAGTAACACCTGACTGTGGACTGCTCAGCAGAACTGCGGTTAGGTGGTGCTTGGAGCCCCGCCAGCCCCCTCTGCCCACCTAGGGGTGGTGCCCCAATCCCTCTTTTCTCCCTAAATGCAAGCTGGTGTCTCCTTTTGTCCCCTCAGCTTGGATTGCCATCTTCAGCCCAGACCTTTCTTGAGCTCCAAGTCCAGGAATCCAGACGGGACGTCTCCACCCGCACATCCAAGGTGCCCTAACTCAGCCCGGCCCAGCCGGTCAGCCCTTCCTTCTCTCCAGGCTCCTCTCCTGAGGCTCTGTTCCAAGGCCTGTCTGTGGGTATCTCCATTAGTCCCGACAATCCTACCAGGAAGGGTTGCTGTTGTCCCATGGGATAGACGAGGAAACTTCATCTCTCTGGATGGGATCCTTTGGAGGCCAGAGAACAACTTGGCCGCCACTGCGTCCTTTCCAGCACTGTAGACAAGGGTCTGTTTCCTGGAGGGAAATCTGAGGCCAGCCACCTTCTTCCTGGCACGATCGCTCGGCGGTGTTTTGCTTTTTCCTGCCTGGGTCTGTGTAAGTCATTCATTTTTAGTTTTTCTCTTGGATTTCAACACATGGCCCAGGATGTATCCAGGTGTGGCAGGCAGGAGGGGCCTTGTGACCTGCATGGCCCATCTCTAATGTTTGCTTTGGTACCGACTGTCTGGCTCTTTCCTCAGGAGCTGCCGTGCCATCTAGTACTGCCACAGCTTTGGCTTTTTGCTTTTTCCCCCGTAAAGCCGACTTCACCACCGATGCTCCGGGAGGTGTGATGACTGTTGCCTTTCAGTCCCTCGAACGTCTTCCCCGACTCACCCCTCTCTCCGTATGTCCTCAAGGGATCTGCTCATCTCAGCTTTTCTCTCTTTGGCTTCCTGCTCCAGTTTTATAAAAAGTGCCCACATCCTGGCATTCAGGTGCGGGTGCACAACAATTCTAGAATTTTCTTCTGGATCCAGAGAACACACTTTTCACGGGTCTAACCACCATCTGAGTTTTGAACGATTTTCTCATTCACGTATTTGGTGACATTTCCTCACAGGTCCCAAGGCATTCCTTGAAGAATAAAACACCACACAGATCTCTTCACCACATACGAAGGAAGCATCCGTCCTAAGCACTGTGCACACCTGCCCCCTGCTCACGTGTTCTCTGACCCTCTGTCCTCCAGGAAGCTGCTGAGAAGCGGCTCCCAGGCCAGGTTCAAACACCTGCTGCAGCTCATCTGGATGGAAGGTGTTCCTGGCTCCTGAGGTTCTTGACCATATCGAATTCATCCAAATCACAAGCCCCAGAACGCCCTTGCCTGACTCGGGATGTCACCCACGGCGCTCTGGCTACCCACTAGTCTAGCGTAGTGTGAAACTCCATGTTGGTCTGTGCTATGGGCCAAATGTTTGTGTCATCCCTCAAAAGTTCATCTGTCAAAGCCCTAGTCCCCATCGCGATGGGAATCTGGAGGGAGGGTCTTTGGGTTTATATGAGTTTGTGAGCATTGAGTCCCCATGATGATGGGGTGAGTATTTTTTTTTTTTTCAGTACTGGGGATTGAACCCAGGGCCTCACGCCTGCATGCTCTGCAAGTGCTGGACCACTGAGCTGCACCCCCAGCCCATTGTTTTACTTTCTGAGACAGGGTCTCACTAAATTATGCAGACTGCTTCTGGTCTTGAACTTGCGATCCTCCTGCCTCCGCCTCCTGAATACCTGGGATTACAGGTGTGCGCCACCGCGCCCAGCAGAACAGCCATTCTTAATGCTCAGGTCAGTGAGGGCTGCAGCAATGAAGACGGGGAAGAAGCTCCACCTAAGGTGCTCAGGATGCACCAGTGGCCAAAGAGCTGCCTCCAGCCTTGCTTTTAAAGACTGCAGATAATTCAGTAGAGGAAAAGGGCAGAACAGCAAACACACTAAGGATGCAAATGCGTGCATATTTGATTATCAAAAGGGCACCAATTCTGCGTGTTGCAAAAGCATCTACGGAGGTGGACAGACATGAGAGCACAGGATGTCTGGGCTTTGCCACTCAATCATATCCTAAGGACCTGCCCTGGCAGCACCGGGGAGCTTATCAGAAAAGCAAATTCTCAGTCCCTACCCTACAACAGCCTACAGCCTTAGCCCTGTGGCATCCGATCCAGTCAGATCTCAGAAGCTAAGCAGGGTCGGGCCTGGTTAGTCCTTGGATGGGAGACCGCCTGCGAACACCAGGTGCTGTAGGCTTGGGAGATGGACCCAGCAACCCACTCCCAAAAAACAATCCTCCATTGAAAACCCTATGAACAGCAGAGAAGCACTGACAATAGTGTTTCCCCTGTTATACGTAGGGTCGCTATGAGTCGGATACCAACTCAACAGCACCTAACAACAAAACAACCCTACAACAACTGAATCACAATCTGGAACTTAGCAAAATCTCCAGATGATCCCTTAGCACAATTAACTATTGAGAATCACTGATTTAAGGTGGGGGGAGGGGGCACTCATTTAACAAAGAGGAAAAGTGAAGCAGATGGAGAACCCTGATAACCACTGGAGGTGGACCACGGGCCTAAGGGAGTTCATTGTACTGATCTCCACTGCTGCATCTGCATCTCCACTGCTGCATCAAAATGTTTGAAGGTTTCTGCTGGGTGCGGTGGCACACACTTGTAATCCCAGCAACTCGGGAGACTGAGGCAGGAGGATTGCGGTTTCCAGGACGTGGGTAGCCTGCCTAACTTAGCAAGTTCCTGTCTCAAGATAAAAACTATAAAATGGGCTGGGGGTGCAGCTCAGTGGTGGAGCATTTGTAAAGTATGTGTGAGGCCCTGGGTTCAACCCCCAGTAATGAAAAAAAGTAACTGAAGTTTCTTATGTTTTGTTTTGTTTTAAACAATGTAGCAGTGGATTGACAGAGGAAAAGCAGAGCAAGCCTTGGCCCAAGACCACAGAGGGCACTGTGGGATCTCCCGGGAGGCTGAGAGAAGCTTCAGGCTCCAAGTCACAAGTGCAAACTGCTGCTCTGGTCCCAGAGACAGGGACATCATCAGGTGACTTGTGGACAGGCTGTACTTAGGAACAGCTATGGCCTCAAAGAACAGACAGGACCAACACCAATGGGGATGAATAGAAAAAGACCTGCTGGCTGAGATTCTTACAAAGATAAAGAGAAAATGTCAAGGGCTTCCCGAGCACAAAAACACAAGACCTGGCGAGATTATTCAACCCAGTGGGTACTGTAGACACGGAGCTTGGTATGAGTTTCCGGCCGCTGCTGTAACAAATTACCCCAAACCCAGTGGCTTGAAACAGCACAGATCTATCCCTTACAGTTTGGAAGAAGGCTGAAATCAGCTTTTCTGGGGAGAAATCAAGGTTTCTGTGCACCTTCCAAATGCTCCAGGGGAGAATCTGTCTAGGGGAGAATTTGTTTCTCTGCCTTTTCCAGCTTCTAGAACCACATTCCTAGGCTTCAGGCCTCTTCCTTGGCCTTCAAAGCCAGCAGGGCAGCCTCTTGCTTCAGCAGGCTCATTGCCTCCTTCCTTTATAGACAAGTCTCTCTGCCTCCCTCTGATGAGAACACTTGTGATTATACTTGGGGCCCACTTGGGTCATCCAGGACACCTCCCTCCTCATCGGAAGATCCCTGATCACATCTGCAGAGTCCCTTTTTCCATATAAGGCAAGCTCCACCGGTTCCAGGTAGTAGGACTTAGATGTTTTGGGGTTTTTAGCGGGGGTGGATTATTCACTGTACTGCAGCTTCTACGTTCTGAAGGAAGGTGATTTTATCCCAGAACTCTGCGCAGAGCTATCAAATGCGGAGAAGGCAAAATGAGGACAGTGTGATTCTCAAAAATGCAGAATATGTCCCACTTCTGCACTCAATTTTCAAAGCATGCATATAGAGAAGCTTCTACAGCAAAATAATAATCATTCTTAAAATATTTTAAACAACACAAAGACAAACAGGCCAATCAAAAATTGAGCAAAGGACTTGAATAGACATTTCTCTGAAATAGATACATGGTGGCCCACAAGCCCATGAAAAGATGCCCCACCTCATGAGTCATTAGGAAAAACGTAAGTAAATAAAACTCACAACTACCACCTCACATCAAATAGGATGGCTACAAAACAAAACAACAGAAAAGAATAGATGTTGGCAAAAAGAGAGTGTGGGAAATTAGAACCTTCAGATGTTGCTGGTGGGAATCTGTTTGTGCAGCCACCATGGAAAAGTTTGCCAGTTCCTTAATAAATTAAATATAAATAGAATTACTATATGATACAATAACTTCACTCCCAGGTATTGTTGTTGTTGTTTTTAGTGCCATCAATTTGGGTCCGACTCATAGAGACCCTACGTACAACAGAAGAAAACACTCCTTAACACTGTGCCATGCCCAGCACCATGTCAGTGCTTCTCTGCTATCCATAGGGTTTTCAATGACTGACTATTTCAGGAGTGGGCTGCCAAGCCCTTTTCCTATTGTTTTCGGTAATGGGGATTGAATCCAGGGCCACACAGCACGCAGAGAAAGCACTCTACCAACTGAGCTAAACCCCATATTTGTCCACAACTGTCCATGGTAAAATTATTCACTGTAGCCAAAAGATGGAAACAACCCAAGTATCACCTGAAGGGTGAATAAATAAAAGGTGATATATCCATCCAATGGAATATCACTCAGCTATAAACAAGGAGTGAAGGACATGCTACAATGGGGATCAACCTTGAAAACACTATTACATGAAAGAAGCCAGACACAAAAGTCCACAGTGTATGATCCATTTATGTTAAGTGTCCATAATAAGCAAATGTACAGACACAGAAGCCTGCAGCTGTAGCCCTGTGGCATCCGATCCTGTCAGATCTCGGAAGCTAAGCAGGGTCGGGCCTGGTTAGTACCTGGATGGGAGACTGCCTGGGAACACCAGAAGCTGTAGGCTTGGGATAAGGACCTGGCAACCCCCTCCCAAAAATCAATCTGCCATTGAAAACCCTATGAACAGTGGAGAAGCACTGACAATAGTGTTTCCCCTGTTGTACAGAGGGTCACTATGAGTCGGATACCGACTTGATGGCACCTAACCTAACACAGACACAGAAAGCAGACAAGTTGTTGCCACGGACTGGGAGAGATGGAGAAGTAAGAACTAATTACTTAATGGGTATCTGCAGCCATAGCACCCTAGCATCTGATCCTGCCTGATCTCAGAAGCTAAGCAGGGTCGGCCTGGTTAGTCTTTGGATGGGAGTCCACTTGGGAACACCAAGCGCTGCAGGCTAGGGAGAAGGGCCCAGCAATCTACTCCCAAAACAATCTGCCACTGAAAACCCTACGAATAGCAGAGAAGAAGCACTGACAATAGTGCCAGGCATGGCATAGTGTGAGAGAGTGTTTTGTTCCATTGTATGTAAAGTTGCTATGAGTTAGACCTGACTCCATGGCACCTAACAACGACTGCTTCATGGGTACACAACTTCCTTTCAGGGAAATAAAAAAGTTCTGAAACTAGAAAGCAATGATGGATGCATAACACTATGAGTGTGTTTAGTGCCACTGAATTGTACACACAAATATCATTAAAATAATGGCACCTCAGAAGAAGTTAGGGTCAAAGAAAGTGCAAACCAAATTGTTTATAATGGAGTCCATTGCCCCTGGTATTTAGAATACGCTCTCTGAACAGTCAGGGTTTCAGGACATTCTCTTCTCTGCAGACTTCATCATTTCACTTAGTTCTGCAGGAAATACTTCCATAATCTAAAGTGTATAAATGATGTTTTTATTGGGTTTAAAATTTTAGAGCCAACCTATAGAGAAATTATGAAGATCATTATGGTAACAGAGTGAATATAAATGTTATAAACCTTGACAATGTAAGAATAATTATTTAACAAAAACTGGGCATGGGCAAGAGACACGGAAGAGAATGTAAGCGCACTTACTTCTTTATTTTTCATAGCAGAGATCAATACTTGCAAGCCAAAAGGAATAAATCAAGGCATAGAGACTTAGTGTGTTATTAAAACTTACAAATGCAATCAGTAGAAGAACTAAGGAGAACATCTGTCATTATAAAGTTCAGTAAGGGACAGGAGAGGGGGCAAGCAGTATTCAGTGCTAAATTCCTCAACTTTATTAGCAGGGAGACTGTAGGAGGAGATGTAGGAGAACCCTAGAATCTGCCCCCAAGGAGAGGGCCCGTCCAATCTCCCTAGAGGGCCAACATCTATCCTCAAGGGAATAAGAGTCTCAGGAGGTATAAGAGTATCATCAAGAAAAAGGCCCATCTGGCCCTCTTGGGGGGCTGACTGCTGTCCTCTGGGGCCAATGACCTTTAGCCCACATCCTGGTCCTTTTCCCTCATTAAACCCTATGGGGCAAGATAGCAACGGGTCACCTTTGCCCCACACCCAGGCCCTTTGCTCCTACCCCTCCCATCGAGTCACCCAAGATGGCCCCCAAACAGCTCAGGTTGGGGGTGGCCTCCTTCAATCTGATTGGCTACCCGGAGCCCCCCAATTGGTCAATAAGGGAATGGTCTTGATTGGCCTGGCCTGCCCCCTACCCACCTATCAAAGTTGCAAAATTTCAAGCCCCCATTTGCATGACAGTGCCCCAGACATGACCCTTGCCCTGATTGGTTACTCCCTAGCCACCCTCCTCTGGGAGGGTATTTAAACAGGATGTTAACCACCCCCAGAATCCCCTTCATCTCCACCCTCGTGTATTCTACCCATCAACCGGACCGTCAACTTGGACCCCTGCTCCCTACTCCAGACCTCCAACAAACAGGACCTTCTATCAAAAAGGCATGTCAAGCCAAGGGGCCCAAAAGAGCTGAAGGCGTCCATCAAGACATGAAGCACTCTCCGATTCCTTCCCATGCGTGGGGAGGAGGAGAGTAGAGAAGGCGACCTGCGAGAGTCAAGGCCAACACAGACCATCAGCGCCTACAACATCTCTAGCCTTGTTCCTGCCCTTGTTTTCAGGAGCCGTTAAATAAAACTTCATTTCTTTTGATAATATGAAGGCTCCTGAGGTCCTTCTTGGCACCATGGACAAGCTCTCATTCTAGCCCCAAGAGTCCTGGGATTCACCTAGTGTTGAGGCCAGATTCCGAACCTTGCAGGGCTGGAGCCAAACCCCAACAGGAGGCCATAGATACTGTTGTCTAAAGGAAGTCAGTCAGTTCTTCC
Organism: Pedetes capensis; assembly: GCA_007922755.1. NCBI lineage: Eukaryota > Metazoa > Chordata > Mammalia > Rodentia > Pedetidae > Pedetes > Pedetes capensis. Next base: position 157,814 of record VMDO01001490.1, read on the forward strand.
CAAAACACAGCAGCCAGAACAAGGAGAAACTTTACAACTGTGTCTCATTCAGATTTATGCTCTAGATTTGAATGTTTTAAATTTTTTTACAGTGAGTGTACACACACACACACACACACACACACACACACTCACACACACGTGTATAATTTTGGCAGTACTAGGGGGTGGAACCCAGGGCCTCATGCATGCCTCTGGACTCAAACTAACAATCTTCCCATCTCAGCTTCCCCAGTCGCTAAGATCACAGGAATGTGCCACAATGCCCAGCTTTAAAGTGAGAATATATTATTTTTACAATCAAAAAAAGTTATAAAACAATTTAGGAGTTTTAGTTGAAGTAAAAAATAAATTACATAAAAATTTTTTAAAAATTTAAAGGAGGCAAATCAAGAAATTGAGTAACTATATATAAAACTTCAATTGCTGGTAGGCATCTGTTTTGACCTAGTGACAGAACCCCTGTTTCAGTGAGGATACTCATTTATGTGGTTAAGGTAGGGCAGGCCTGCCCCCTGGGCCATAGGAATGGTCACACCACACAGTCTAGCCAATGAGAACCTTCTCTGGGACGCTTTAGTTAGCACTGTTGAGGAAGACGCTGTCTGCTAGGGATGTCAAGTCCAGAGAATGTGACTCTGGGACTTCCTGTGTCCTGTGAATGGACAGAAGCAACATCACAGCTGATGACTTGCTTGAGTCCTAGGATGTGACTGAAACTTGCATCACCATCCAGATTTTTACCTTACCCAGTGAATTTCTCTTTTGTTTAAAAAAGAAAAATGCCTGGGAGCCAGGCACCCTGGGGTATTCCTGTAATTGCAGCATTCAGGAGGGTGAGGCAGGAGGATAAAGAGTTCGAGGCCAGAGGCAGCCTATGCAACTTAGCAAGACCTGTCTCAAGATAAAAACTTAAAAGGGGGCTGGGGTGCAGCTCAGTGGTAGAGCACTTGCCTCTAGGCTCTGGATTCGATCTCCAGCCTTGTGGAAAAAAAAAAAAGAGAGAGAGAGAGAGAAACCTATGGAAGCCAGGAACTCTTCAAGGGGAAAAGAACTCACCAGCACTGAAGGGAATTGGAACAATAGCCCATGTGACAACCACACATCTCTCAGGACGGGACCACAGATTGTTTACAATGACTAGAGTACCAAGGGGGTGGCCTGAGTTTGGCATTTGGACAGTCAGACAGAAGTCCCAATCTTACCATCCAGGAGTTGTGCAAAGTGAACAAAATTCCTAACCTCTCTGACCTAAGCTTTCTCTTCACTAAAATAGAGTCTGTCTCATGGTTTGTTGAGATGGTGCAATCGTGGTGGAAAAGATACTTTACAAACTACATTGTTGTTGTTGTTGTTAGCTGCTGTTGAGTTGGGCCCGACTCCTAGTGACCCTCACAGGATTTTCAATGGATTGTTTCGGGAGTGGACTTCCACATCCTTTCTCCATTTATAAACTATACTAGATTTTGTTTCTTATGATGATTAGTTCAGTCCCTGGGTTTCTCATTTAAACTGGATCTATGTTCTGGATACAAACTGTACCCCTAATTCTGCCCAACACCCCACGAATATATGCCAGAGTGCTAGGGGGTGTGGTCAAAGTGTGAAACACTAGCCACAGCCCTTCCCAACCACTAGAGAGAAACAAGCATCCCCCATTCGGGCAGCTGACATCGTCACTCACACGAATTGTCGCCATTTCCTCCTCTCCTTCACATTCCTACCAGGACTTCACCCTCCTGGCCAGTTCCTCTTTAACTCTAAGGTGCATTTAGAAATGCCACCTGCATGCAGGGGCAGAGGGGATTTTCGAGAGGTGCAGGATGTCATTCAAATGGTCTGTGCTCCTGCTAGAGTAAGAAAAACCACTGAGGGCAGAATGGTAGTGGATTTCCATGAATCAGTGTCACAAAATTAGGTGGCATTGGGTTCCTTTTGTAAATTTTTAAGGTTTTTTTCCTAATTATAAAAGTAATGTTGTTGCTAAAATCTTTTCCCTGTAAGTAATATAAGTGATACTGTTTACTGCAGGAAACACAGAAGGATGTGGAAGGAAATAAAGGTCACTGCAATCCTGCAATGCAGCTTTAAGCCGTTTACATTTTGGTGGACTCTCGGCGACTGTCTCACTAACACTCCTGGCGTTGGACCACATAGGCATCCTTTCCCCGTTAGCACTGCACTGTGCACATATCTCCATTTCGTCAAAAATTCTTTAAGGTGATTACTTTCCTGGCCAGTGTCACAGTCCAGGGTACCAGGATCTACTTCATCAAGCTCCCATTACCGAATACTTTAAGAACATCTAGGTTTTCACTACTGCTCACCCAAATTTTTTCATCTGTTTGGTAAGCGACTTTGACCCCTGGTCTGCCCCATTATTGTGGACGCAGCTAGGCGTGAGGATCTCCTCGTGGACAGCGGCTCACCCAGGACGCCACGTGGCCCAGCCCCAAGGCTCGCACCCCCCACGCCCAACAGTCCTTGCCCCAAAGGCAGTGCCACATCCAGACACCCTGTCCATCCCTGCCTCTGGCCCTCACTGCAGGCCACACCACTGCTCCCCCAACAGCCTCCCCAGTTCAGTGTCTCTGGCACCAGAGGCTGTGGTCTCCACCATGTTCTTCTAGAAGGCTCTGGACTCCTTGGGAAATAAATCCCTCTTCAAGGCTCTCAGCCCCAGAAGGTAAATGTGAAGTTTTCTGAACTCTCAAAATCAAGTCTTAGGGCCTCGCTCCAAGGCGCTGACTCGGCCTCACTAAGCCCCTCCCCTGCCTGCCCCCGTGGAGAAGGGGTGCCAGACAGGCTCAGAGGGCTCCTGAGGCCAGCGTCCCTCCTATAGGTCAGGCCCTGGAGCTCGCATGGGGAAGGGATGGCAGTGCTCCCCGTTTGCCCCTCCTCCTGGGATCTCTGCCCCATCTGCTGAGCGTACCTACCACACCCTACCAATCTAGCGCCTGGCCTAGGAAAGAGATGGCCAGGGTCCAGGCGTGCCTCTGCCGCTGCCATGCTGCGTAATGCTGCACAAGTACCTACAGACATCCTCTCGGGTCTGATGGCTGTGGCCAGGCCCCGCACAGTATCTTCAAGGATGCACCTTAAAGGGAAACAGCCCCATTCCCAGAGCCTCGCAGAGGGACGCATTCGAGGGCTCTGGGGTGTCAGGGGCAGGGAGCACCTGGCAAAGGGGCAGCTTGGGAGCACAATGCTGAGGGTGAGAGTGAGGCCATCTCTAGGTCCTCCGACAGACCACGGGGACAACAGTCAGCCTCTAGGAGGCTGTAGCAGCTGCATCGTCCAGAGGTGGGCGCTGCTTGTCAGGGGACCATCAACCTGAGCAAGGACAGTGACAGAGAGGATGGTGATTTGCTGGCTGAACCAGGAAATCGAGAGGCTTTACGGGGTGAATGAACAACTGAATTCCCAAATCACAAGCCTGAGGAGGAACGGGAGAGGTGCATCATTTCAAAGCACCTCCCCCGAAACGATTCCTCGCGGCAGTCATGGTTTTGTACAGTAACTTACAGATGCCACCATGATCAAGGGGTCAAAATGAATGTCCCCTGTAGAGGGACCATAATGAAGCTCCCGTGGCCTGGGGGTGGTCACTGAGAAGGAAGTCGAGTCCTTTGGGCGACGGCCTTCCTAGGATGCACGCCCGTTACCTGATCGTGAGGAACAGTCACACGAACCCAAATGGAGGCACAGCGTGAAGACACCTGCGAACAGGGCAAGGCCGTGACGGCTATGGAGCCTTAGGAACTGCTCCAGGCTGATGGGATTCAAGAGAGAGGGTGAGGGGATGTGGTGCCCACGATGCTGAGCCGGGACCCCTGTGCTACAAAGGCCATAACTAGGACATCTGGGGAAGCTTGCATGGGGTCTGAAGGTCAGATGGAGATAACATGTCGGTGGGTATGTCCTGACTGTTGTGGCCTCTGAGATGGTCCCAGCAACCCTCAACTCCTGTGTCCACTCCCTGGAAGACAGAGAGCACGGTGTTTCCATGATTGGATCTAGAAAGCCTGTTTACACTCTCTCTCTCTCTCTCTCTCTCTCTCTCTCTCTCTCTCTCTCCTTCCCTCCCTCTCTCCTCTCTTTCTGTCTCTCTCACACACACATTGATGGAAATGAGCTGCCATATTGTGACCAGCTCATTGGAGAGGTTTTCCTGTCATGGTGATACACAGTGACCCCAGGGCCAGCCATCCACAAGGACCCGTAGCCTCCCAGTGGCCACTGAGTGAGCTTTGCCCATACTTGTGTGCACCTCATGGGAGAGCCAGCGCACAGCCAGCCAGCCATGCTGTGCCCACGAGATAGCAAGCATTTGGTATAGGGAGAATCATTCACAGTGGTGGGAAGTGGTTATGCAGGAGAAAGTGTGTGTTTGGAATGTCTCCAGTGTGAGGGGGCCAGGACAGGGCACTACGCTCTCATGGTTCAGGCATCAAAGGCTCTTTATATCAAATCTACAACTTTCCTCTAGGTTTAGGATTATCTCCAAGTAAAGACATTTTATTTTAAAGAGATGTAATGTGCCCAGGCTGGGAAGATGGAAGGAGGGGTGGGGAAAAGTTGGTCAACTGCACTAAGTCACAGCCAGACAGAAGAGAGGCGCTCTGGTGCGCTATCGCACAGCACGGTGACTACAGATGACAATTAGGTGCTATACATCTCAAGAAGCTAGAAGAAAATAGACGTTTTCATCGTGAAGAAATGACAGATGTTCAGGGAGACAGACGTGTTTAGCCTGATTGAAACGCGACACGATGTGTGAAGATGTCACACGGTCCCCACTAATGTGCACAGTTTTCATGTTTTTATGCAAAACTGTTTTTAGTTAAATAATACTAAAAAAAAAAAGAAAGAAAGAAAGAAAAGAAAAGCAGCAATAGGCCTTCCGGACAGGAGGGAAAGCACCCTGGAGTCAGTGTTCCAGGTACAAAGAGGTGAATGTAGTGACCGGATTCCAGGGCTCTCACGAACACACATTAATGGAAACGAGCGGCCATATTGTGACCAGCTCGTTGGAGAGGTTTTCCTGTCATGGTGATACACAGTGACCCCAGGGCCAGCCATCCGCAAGGACCGGAAGCCTCCCAGTGGCCACTGAGTGAGCCTGGCCCACACTTGCGTGCACCTCATGGGAGAGCCTGCCTTAGACCCTCTGCTGACTCCTGTGGCCTCAAGATAAAGTCCAGGCTCCACCTCCTGGCAGGCAAGGCCTCCAGACCCTCCGGTGGTTGCTCCAGGGGTTGCCCACCTGCATCCTGCAACCTTCAATGCCTCCACTGCAGACAGTGCACTTGCTGGCAGCTCCCAGAGGCGATGGTCACTCTTCCTCCCTGGACAATGCCTGACAGTCCTTGGAGACTCCCTCAGAAGTCACCTCCTCCAGGCACCCCCAGCCCCTGTCCTTCCCCAGCTCAACACGTTGTACAGAGACGCTGTCTCCTCCACGTGACCGCAAGCGCAGCAAAGGCCAAGGCTCTGCCCGATTCCCCTCAGGCTCTGAGCACTCAGCACTGGCGCACAGTGGGTGCTGAGTTCCAAGCGCCCCTGGCCTGTCCAAGGCATGAGTAGGGGTGGGAGCCCCACAGCCACATCCCATGAGGACCACCCACTTCCCAAATCAGAGCAGTACAACTTGGAGACGGTCTTGGGGGCCCCAAACTCGGGTCCTTAGAAGTGGCCTCCCTGCCCCAGGCCTCAGACCCTGACAATGCCTCAGAAGGGCCCCCGGAGGACTTCCAGGGCTTCAGAGGAGCAATTTGTACCTCAGGCTTGTTAATGAATCCCTGAACAGAGGAATTAATTACTGTCTGTCGAAATAAGACTTCTCTCTTCCTTTGAGATGCATCTTCTTTTTATTCTTAATTAATTTTTAAAATTACAACATCAGCGTGAAGTCTAAGTTATTTTACTTTTAGCATTATTTCTCTGATAAGCAATTTCTTTTCATGACAGGTGCCCACCTTGGCACCAATTTGTTACATCTGCTCTCACTTCAAGGGGCTGCATTGGAGCCAGCAGAGCCAGCAGAGCAGAACCTGGAGGCCTCAGAAGAGCTGCACCTCCTCCTGGGCCTCAGTCTCCTGAAGCAGGAGAATGAGGGTGTTGCAACTGTCCACACCCCTGAGGGCCTTCCAGGCTCCATCTTCGGGCTGTTGCAGGAGCTCAACCCTCCCCCTGTCCCAGGGTCCATGGGGGCTAGGGGTGATTAGGGTCAATAAAGTACATCCACACTTACCATCTCACTGACCCTGGGAAGCTCCTGTTGAAACAAACCTGTCACCCCCATTTTGCAGGCAAGGAAACTGAAGTCCACAGAGAGGAAATTGCTAGGACATGTTGAAAGGAAGAATGCCTTATCTGACTACTCTTCCACTCCACCCTGTTATCCAGGTGAGTTTGTTGTAAACTGACACCAGAAGGCCTCCGATTGAAGCCGAGGTGCTGACAGGACAGGCCCTGATGTGATTGTACTCAGTGCCCCTCCTCCTGTCTTCTGGCAGGTGGCTCCTTTCTCCAACTCTTGCTCCCCTAACTTCCCTCCCCATGGTAGGCAGGTAAGCTTAGGCATTAGCAGGTGATATGGAGGAAAAAGGGACCGAAAATGGCTCCTACCCCCATCCAAGTCTCACTAAGCACCAAGAGGTGGGCGCCCAGGGCTGATGTCACACTGGCTGTGCCCTAGTTTGAATAAAACTAGGAGAAACATACAACCTGTTCTTTTGCATTCTTTTTCTTTTCTCCCCACTTGCCTTTTGCTCCTCTCTTCTCTCTCTGGTGACTATGCGCACACCTCTCCCTTCTCTTGGGGCCGCCATCTTCTCTGTCTGAGGTACTCCCTCCCTCTCAGCCTGTTTAATTCTCCCGTTCTCTCGCTTCTTTGCCTTTCCCTGAGGAACAGAAACCTCCTTATGCCAGGTCACATAGGGAATTTCCTTTCCAGGTTTACCTAAGCTTCTCAGGGTGCCTCAGTTTTCCCTGTGACTATTCCTTAGAGTGGACTATCTTTAATAAGCCTGCAGCCATGCCACTGTGGTGTTCAATCCCATCACATCTCAGAAGTTAAGCAGGGCCTCGTTGGGCCTGGTTAAGACTTGGATGGGAGACCGCCTGGGAATTCCAGGTGCTGTAAGCTTGGGAGAAGGACCTGGCAACCCACTCCCAAAACACAATCAGCCATTGAAACCCCTATGAATAGCAGAGAAGCACTGACAACACTGTTTCCTCTGTTGTACATGGGGTCACTAGGAGTTGGACACCAACTGGACAGCACCTAACAACAACTGCAACATACTCTCTATTATAACTTTCGTGTTGGGTATAAATTCTTTTCTGTGTCGGATACAAGGACCAGAGTTTTGCTACCAGAGTCCCAGACTTATGTTCAGGATCTGCCTCTCTCTACCACCTGTGAATCTCGGGTAACACCCACACCCCACTCAAGCTAGGAGTCCACCTAACAGGTGCTTGCTTCCCACCCGACACTGCAACACGCCCCCATCACCACTGTGGCAAGCAGGCTCAAGCCTCAGCTCCTGCCCATCACTGTCTTCCCTGGGGTTTCCTCACTACTGCAGAGAGCACTTTCCTTCCGGGGTATGAAGCAGGGAGGCTGCGCGCCTGGAAGCTGCAGCAGCTGTGTGTGCCCATCTCCAGCCCCTTAGGCGAGGAGGAAGAGAGCCCAGAGAGAGGAGAGGGGAAGGGAAGGGAAGGGGCTCCACCTCACCCTCCTGGCTGCTTACATAAGACATTAAAGCCTAGTCATGGACTGAACTGGCTTGAGTGGGTTCTGTCACTTGCTGCCCAAGGGCTCTGAATGCTGCAGCTAGGCCCATAGCGCTGGAAGAAAATGGAGCTCAGCTGGATGTGCCCAGGGCTGCCTCCAGCCAAGTGCCTCTGAGCAGTGTGGGCAAGGGGCTAAATGGGGCATCCTGCAACCCAGCAGTGCCTCACCCCACCCCAGGAAGGAGCCCTGAGGAGGCTTAGACCTTGCTGCCGCCCTGGTTCCTCACCCATCCCAACGTCTTTGCACCTGCTCTACGGCATTGCCTGCACACGGCTTCGCTGGGGACAGCGGGGCTTTTCCCTGTGTCCACGCTTCTGCATGATGGGTGCAGCCTGCTCCCACCTGCCCACTTGCTTCAGACCACAGCTCTGCACGCCCTCTGGCCACCCCAGAACGGGCAAATCACCCCTCCTGCCTCTGCTGTGAGCAGCCTATTGCTGCTCGGAGTGCCTGAGCTGAAGGTGCCCACTCGCGGAGGTCCCCTAAAATGCCCGAGCTATTTAAGGACGGTGCCTCAATCCGTTTCCCCAGTGCCCAGCCCTGGGCCACGCCCAGGGAGCATCCTTCACCAATAAACACTTGTTGAGGGCTTACTAGGTGCCAGCCACCATTCTAGGTGACCAGGACAGATGAGGTCCCTGCCCTCGGGGGGGTTACTGTCTGTGGAGAGAAAACAGATGATAAGCAAGGAGCATAATGCACCCTAAAATGACATGGTAGGAAGCCAGCTAAGTGGAAGCACGCATGCGTGGGGGAGGATTACAAAGAGGTGGTTAGCCGAGGCCTGACGGAGGTGACGTCAAGGAGGTGAGGTGTGGGAAAAGGACATTCCAGGTAGGAGGAGCAGCAGGGCTTTTGAGGCAAGACATGCAAGGCACACCCGGGGGGAAAACAAGGGAGCTGGGTGTATTTGCAGGGGAGGGTTGGAGGGAGAGAAGAGCGAGGCGAGGGGCTAGGGGTGCAGGTGTATTTGTTTAAGAAGCTTGAGAAGTGCTCGTTGGATAAACTGAATTGAATTTGGAGAAGATTCTTGTCATCTGTTGTTGTTGTTGTTGTTGTTGTTGTTGTTGTTGTTGTTAGGTGCTCTTGAGTCATATCTGACTCATAGTGACCCTCATAGAGTTTTCAATGGCTGATTGTTTTGGGATTGCCTTGGGAGTGAACTGCCGCGTCCTTCTCCCATTCTTATCATCTAGGTAGCAAAAATGGGAGAAGGACCTGGCAGCCCACTCCTGAAACAATCCCGAGAACAATCAGCCATTGAAAACCGTGAGTAGCAGAGAAGCAGTGGTATAGAGCCGGGCATGACACAGTGTTGAGGAGTGTTTTGTTCTGTTGTACATAGGGTCACTATGAGTCAGATAAAACTTGACGGCACCTAACAACAACCACATCAACAGGTAACAAGAACCATATAAATAATTAAAACTGGCAAACACGAATGACATTTCATGGCTATATGGTGATCAGAGAGTAACTGCCTGGAATAAGTCAGGTACATTCTCAGCAGCAGCGTGTCAGGCTGGGACATGGGACTTGGGTCCACTTTGGACTGGCTCTGAATGCAGAGCATAACTATATAGTCTGGACTGGGATCCTGTGCTCGTTGTTGTTGTTAGGTGCCGTCAAGTTGTGTCCAACTCATAGCAACCCTTATAGGGTTTTCAATGTCTGATTATATGAGGATTGCCTCGGGAGTGGATTGCTGCGTCCTTCTCCATGTTTGCAGTGCTAGGAATCAAACTCAGGACCTCAGTGATTGCAGAGCGGCACTTTGCCAACTGAGCTAAATCCCAGCTGGATTGGGGTCCTAGGCGGCTGAAATCAAGTACCACCAACTGGGGGGCCTGAGGGGTCAGCGAGACCGTGCTCCACCTAAGATTTTTGGTGAAGTCCTTCCAGGCCCCTCAGAGCCCCCGGTGGTGGCTGGCAATCCTGCCATCCCATCTCCATTGTCACACGGCCACCTTAGCTCCGGGTCTGCATCTCCACATGGTTCTCATTCCTGTCTGCCCTCCCTTTATCAGGACACCAGTCATACGATATTAAAGGCGTCTGCAACAACCCGGTCCCCAGAGATCACAAATCTGATGTACTTGGGGTTAGAATTTCAACGTATCTTTTGGGGGGACAAACTCAACCCACGCCAGAGGCTTAGCCTCTTAGGGACACAACGCACAACTCTAGGTGCTCAATTGTCCCTCTGGGGACAGTCTGTCCCCCTGTGAGACAGAGGAGCTGGCCCCCCACCACCACCAGGCGCTGCTTGCTGGTCTCCTGTCCTTTTGAAGAGCCTGCTCCCTCTCCTCACTGCGCTGCCTCTGATCTGCAGCGCAGTGGCGTGGCGACGGGAACGCAGATGATTCCAAACTGTATCTTCACCATAAAACAAATATTTTGAAAAGCCTTTTGATGTCACGTTAATGGAGTGTGGAAAACACTGTTCAGCCCCCCACATTTTTAATTTCATCCTTTTTGCTGTTTCTTTCTCCTCTAAAGCTTGTGTTTGCTTTCACGTTACACGTTATTTATTTAGTTGCTTGTCAATTAGTGTCTATTCTCCAAGCGACAAGCACATTACCAGCTGCAGAGACTGAAATTAAAATCCACAGCTCTGCTGGTGCCACCAAAGCCCGCCTGCCCAACTGAGAAAACGGCACCTCTGTGTCATTTCAAAAGATGACCTCCCTCTCCCTCCTTCCTGTTTCTGGCTTCCAGCTTAATTCCTGCTGACTCCTCCACGGTCACTGCGCAGATGTGATGGCTTTGAGACGGAATTTTTTCAAGTGCACAAAGGAGGATGTCGTCTCTGTTCACGGTGGCCCTTGGTGATGGTTAGCATAGAAACAGGAGCCAGCTAGACCCGAACGGCCGAGCATGCTGCAAATTGCTAGTCTGGGGGATCCTAGCTCAACCCACCTAACACACAATGCCTCCATTTAGCCAGCAATAGCGAAGGGATGCGGTGTGGCAGGAACAGTTAAACAGACCTGGCCCCACTCCTCACTCCTGTATGTACTGGACGCGTGACTGAGTAAGCGTGTTAGCCTCTCTGAGCTTTATTTCTTTTTCTGCAAAAGGGGAGAACTAGGCCAGCTGCACAGGGATGCTGGAAGAGCCAAGGCTGTGTGGACAGAACTTGGCTCTGGTCTCCAGCGCTTTCTGCCCTAGCCTGCCCGTTCCAGCAGAGGAGGCCCTTCCGCTCCTCATAGTGGGGCTCTCTCACCCACCCCTGGAAGCCAAGCAGGACCTGTGTCTGTCTCCCACTGTGTCCTGAGGCCAGGAACATGGCTGGGCCTGGTCAGAGTTCTGTCCTAACTCGGCAGGCCAGCAAGGTGCCAAACCCCGGAGGTGCTCAGGAGGGAGAGGTCCTGAACTCGTTCTGCGGCAGGACCCCCAGGGCCTCCAGGTTAAAATGGGGAACCCCATGCCTACCACACCCACCATGTATCCAGCTCTAGGGCCCCCTCCAATCCTGAGATTTACAAGTCTCCACGGGGCCACGCAGGCAGGACAGCGGCAGAGTTCACAGGAACCACGAGAGAGTGGCGCAAGCCCAGGAACATGAGTGCTACCCGCCGCTCTGTCTGCCGTGGGCAGCGTGATCCCAGCAGGCCTCGCCCCACTCACAGACTCAGTTTTCCCACCCATACAAAGAAGGTGCATGTCCGCTGGTTTCCAAACAATGTCCCTTGGAACCCCAGGGTTCCACGAAGAGCCTGAGAGCGGGAATGAGGTCTACGGAGCACCTCAGTGGTCAGGATGATGGGGGCCAGCTTGGCTTCCCCCAAAGCTGGCCCCTCAGTCTCCCTTGAGGTTCATTTTGACCAAATGGTGGTAATTTCCAAAGATGCCTGGGAACCACTGGGCCAGGCGCTGGCAAGGACTCAGGAGATGGGGTCTCACCAGTCTCATCCCTCAGAGATTGGCTTCACCCATCTGCCTAATGGGGGGCTAGATGGGAGGACCCCAAGTGCCTTCCCACCTGGAAAGCTCACGTCTCCCTGTCTCATGGCAGCAGCAATGTCATGAGAAAGCATGGAACTGACCACATAAGATGGGGAGACAGGTCTGCGGGTGGACAATTACCATCACACAATAAAATAGTGGCGGAATATTTATATTAGAATAGGTATTATGGACCACGGTTCCCTCGAATGAGTACAATAGAATTGTTTTATATGACAATGCACACCGTAATCACACATTTCAATAACTCCTTCAAGGCATTACGCAGAAGCGTTGTGAAGTAACGGAGTCCTGTAACCATATATAATAAGTCATCTAATGGGGAGGTGCTGAGGGTGGGGACAGAGGAGAACGACAGAAGCACAGTCCCTCCGGCCCTGGGCATGTGACTGCCTCCCACCCATCACCTCTGGAGGCTCTCGGGAGGAGGTCCCTGTCCCACCACCTGCCCTCCAGGCAGGAATCGCTGGTGACATCCACAGCCTCTGTAGCACACCTCCAGGCACAGGGCACTTGCTACCTCCCAGGCTAGCTATTCAGTAGTCCCTGTCACTAAGAAATCACACCCTGACAAGCACAGGACGCATGGTATCTAAGTCACATGACCATGTTCATATTGACGACGTAAGGCGATGTATTAGTTTCCTATTGCTCCCATAAATGACCAGGATGTTAGGGCCTTAAGACAGCACAGCTTATTTTCTTACCAGTTCTATAGGCAAAAGTCTGACATGGGTCCCCCTGGCTAAAATCGCCAGGACTGTGTTTTTCTCTGGGGTGTGGGGGAAAATCTGTTTCTAGCCCCGCCCAGCTTCTCAAGGTCACCTGCACCGCTAGGCTCCCAGCTCCTCCCTCCACCTGGAAAGCCAGCCACTCTCTGACCCTTTTCGGGGTATCACTGCAGCCACAGCAAGAGCAGGATTCTGAGTCCTCACAGCCTTGGGCCCAGGTGCCTCAGAGACGGCCCAAGTCCTTCACCCCGTCTTGGATGGGCCTCGTGTCCGGCCTTTCCTATCCTGCCTTCTTCCTGGGCTTTCTCCTTCACCCTTTGACACAGCACCGCTGGCTCCCCAGCGACCTCCCAAATCCTGAGCTTTTGTGTCCAGTCTCCCGTTTGGTGCCCTGGCCCCCTTCTTCCCCTGGGGGATCCTTCCCTGGCCCCCGCCCCCATGGTGCTGTGGCAGCAGGCATTAGGCACCTCCCTGCTGCTCTCTCCCCATGAACGTGGCCACACCATGGCCTGAGCCAGACACGCCAGCCTTGGCCCTTTCCTGTTCCTCTGCACCCCCAGGGCACACGTCCCCATAGACATGCAGACCCGTGTTCTCTTCAGCCTCCTGCTCCACTCCTGCCCTGGTTCCAGGCCCTGCCCGGGTAAGGACACTGGCCTGGACCCCACAGCAGGCCCAGCCTGGCCCACTGCCCACAGGCTCATCCGTTGGGCTTCTGCCTGCTGCTCCCCATGAAGCCACCTGCCCCATGCTGGCACCCAGGCCCTGCCAGGATTGCTGACTGGACGCTACGCTCTAGCCAGGCCCTTGGTGATGTCCTCAGGCCTTCACCCAGCTGTTCCCTGGCCCAGCACCTAATTCCCCACCCTCTCCACCCACAAGTACCCAGGCAGCCTTTCTGCTCACCCAGCAGCACTCTCCCTGCCCATCTCCAAGGCCACCTAACAGTCCCTTTTCTGGGCACCTGTGGCCCTCATGACTGGTCACTGTGACACGGCCTCCAACATTGATCGGAATAGCATCAGGGCACACACTGGAACTGGCAGCCCTGGGCGCAGGTTACTGCTAGAAAGTGAGTTTGACAAAGCCGTATGTCCTCAAATCCCTTCCTGTGCAGAGCACCCCGGCAGTCTCTCACATGCCCTTTGGGTTCTACCCATCAGGCCCTTGGCCCCCGAGGAGGGTCTGACCCCACTGTCACTTCAGCTGAAGAAGGAGAGGCCAGGGTGACCCTCTTTCCTTGCTTCCCTGGGCCTTTCATGCCCCTTGCTGGCCACGCATTATTCCATTTGGAGGGAGGAAGTGCATTGGTAGGAGGAGAGGAGGCTTTTGGGCCTGCGCACGTGTAATTAAGCTCTCAGGGAAGCAGGCGGCTCAGACCACAGCATAGCTGTGTCCATGGCCGTCCAGGAGGAGGGTCTCGCTGCATCTACAGCTGCCCTCTGGGCCAGGCAGGGCAGTGGATTCCCCAAGGATGGGGCCTCCATTGACACTGCTGACAGACAGGCAAACCGTGAGGAATGACAGGCTGCAAAGGGTGAATCAGAAGCAACGCCAGCTCTGCCTCCCACTGAGGATGGAGCCTGAGGCCCAGAGAGTGCCAGCGACCCGCCAAGCTAGCGGAAGGACAGGGCTGTGGATCACCGGCAGGAACCGGCTGCACAGGCAGCAGCCAAAGCAGACGCCCTGGCAGTGCGGCCTGTGCCCCAGGCCACCCCTGGCACTCTGAGCACTTACCCCACAGGGCTGCGCTGCACGGCAGTGTGGGAACGGGGCTGCTGGCTCCTGTGGGTACAGCGTCCGGGGCTCTGGCCCTGTGATGTGGGCCAGGTCTCTCTGGGCTCCTGCCCTCGTCTGAAAGCAGCATTGCTCCCCTGCAAGCCCATCAGAGCCGCACGTGACAATGATCCACAGACTGCTGCTCAGGGCAGCCCTAGCAGGTGCTCTCTGTCATTTGCTTATTTTGCCGGCCTACCTGGGCCCTTCTGGGAGGCGGGGCAGCCCTGGGAAGGCCAGGTGAGTGAATGATTTGCTAGTCCTGTGCCAGGCACTGGGCTGGAAGGTGAGCAAATCACACCAAGTGGGGAGGCCAAGTGGGAGGCTATTGCAGAGGTGGTCTGAGGGGAGTCTAAGGGGACAAAGTGGCTCTGATGGAGGACAAGATCCGGACAGCAAGGGAAACGGGGCACTAGGATGTCTCCAGCACATGCCACTGGCTGGAGGCAGAGCCCCCACCGACAGGGGGACAAAGCCCAGGGATCTGGCCAAGGCCTGGGGCCTCTGTTGACCTTTACACAGCTGCAGCTTTCCACGATCCCCTAATTTTACAGATGAGGAAACTGAGGTGTGGTTCCAATGGGAGCCACCTGAAGCCCCGAGGGTGTGCATCTCCCCACAGCCACCCACCCACCTGGCGCCTGCCAGCGCAGGAAAGCCTCCTCGGTGGCCAGAGAAAAACACACCTGGTCCCCGAGGCAGAGCCTGGGCTTCTCGGGAGACAGGATGAGTAATTTTGATAATTGAATTTTTGAGTTAGATTAAAATACGGCCAAGATTGAAGAGGCAATTTGGCAGGGCCAGGCTCCCCCAGGCAGGTTGCTCGGCCTCCACAAGGTTGAGAACTTATTAACGAGATCACTCTTTCTCCCGGCATGGGCCATTTACAGGCGGTTCTCAGGGCAGCTGTGTTGAGGAATTCAACTGTGGGTCTCTGGGCCCCTGTTCTGGCCATCCGGAGACACTGTGTTGGAGCACGCAGGAGGAGAGGGGTGTGTAAGGCAGGGGAGGGCTGCAGGTTTCTGAATACACAGCACTGGGGGCAGAAGTGGGACTTCAGACACCGGATAATTCGGAGACCAGGCTCTGAGTTTCCTCACTGCTGAGAAATGGGCGGACGTGCAGGTTAACCAGGTGGGGTTGTCCCTTTGGCTTTATGACATGGCAGGGGGCAGGGGGACATGAGACGTGAGACCAAAATGTTCCTCTCAAAGCGGGGCAAGCAGGATGCCCTGGGCCTCTCCCTCTCCTCTATTCACCCCTGCAGCTGGATCTCTCAGGTGCAGCTGCTCAGGCACACGTGGTGATTAATTTCACTGATGGGCGACTGACGCCTTTTCTGATTACCACTTCAGAGCCTCCTGAATTCAGCTGCTGGTACAATTAACTCACCAGGGACAATGGAGCTTTTTCCAAGGTCCAAATTGTCCTTATTTGCAGTTTGTTCTTGGCCCTAATGTAGCCCAAACAAACCAGGCTGCTCCCCTACGTTGCAGCCGAGGGAGGGCCTGTAGTAGCCCAAGGTTGGCAAGATTTTAGGCTGGGGAACAAAAATGTATTTGCTTTGGATATTGTCGGTGACCCGAAGGGAAGGGCTGGCTGGGCTCCCAGGGGCCCCTGCTCCACGGGCCCTGCTCCCAGGCACAGCTGGGTTTAGCGGCCAGATGGGCCCAGATGTACCAGGCGCTCCTCCCTCACCTGCCGCCCCCAGCGCATGCCCTTGCCAATGACCACGTACGGCTCCCACAGGCTGCATGCCAGCCACGTGCCAGACAAGGTAGCACTGTGCACCATGGGGACCTGTGAACCCAGGTCTGAGCGCTCACTACGGCACTGTACAACCTACACCCCCTGTGATAACAGGCCTACGTCACTTCAAAATCACTCTTGGTTCCTCGAAAACCTAACCCTCAATAAAAGCTGGTAAGGGCAGATGTGTCATGAGATGGCTGGGCCTACAGGACGGCTGGATTAAGAAAAATGTGGCGGTGCTAGATAACTTTGTAAAAGGTCAAATTCAGGGAATTCCTGCAAAGGGCTAAACTCTGGGAAACACAAACTCACTTTGTCCTTTGTACCCGCCCCCCCTTTTACCATAAAAAAAGTTCCTGCTTCTGTAATTCTGCTTCTCCACCCCTAGCCTATAAAGCCCCTAGCCACTGTGAGTCCGATGCTTTCTTTTTTTTTTTTTTTTTTTCTGTACTGGGGTTTGAACCCAGGGCCTCGCACCTGCACACTTTGCAAGTGTTGAACCACTGACCTGCACCCCCAGCCCATTTTTTTTACTTTTTGAGACAGTGTCTCGCTAAGTCACACAGACTGCCTCTGATCTCGAACTTGGGATCCTCCTGCCTCAGCCACTGGGATTACAGGCATGCACCACCACGCCTGGCCCCAATGCTGCTTTCTGAAAGTCCACTCCCGGGACTGAAAGTAGCCGGCCGGCCGGTCTAAATAAACTTTTCTGCTCCCGATCTGTTTGTTGGTGTCTTGGAGTATTTTTCTGGGGTTGAGCCACTGGGTACAACACTCCACACATACACACACCTGTGCATTTGTGTACACCAGAGCTTCAAACAGTACTTCAAAAACCTGCTAGAGCCGGGGTGGTGGTGCACGCCTGTAATCCCCACTACTCGGGAGGCTGAGGCAGGAGGATCACAAGTTTCAGGCCAACCTGAGCAACTTAACAAGACTCTGTCCCAAAAAACAAAGAAAATGACAAAGGGCTGGGACTGTACCTCAGCGGAAGAGCACCTAACCAGCACACACAGGGCAGGCTCGCCTGAGACCAGCCTCAGAGACACACTAGAGATGTAATTTTGGGCAAGGGTCTTACTGTCCTGCTGCGCCCCAATTCTGAGGCCCACAAGAACTCTGTGGGCAGGCCTGGGCAGAAGGGAACTCCCATGTGACAGGTGTGGAGACTGAGGAGGGGAGCGTGGGGCGAGTGGGCAGAAGCCAGGCCTGCTGCTCTGCTCAGTGGACCAGGTTTCCGCTCAGGAAGGCAATGGTGTGACTTCTGGAAAAAGGGACTGCATGTGACCTGGCTCCCAGATCTCAGTTTGCGCACAGTGGCACCTAGAAACATGAGCTGCGGCTGTGCGGGAAGAGAGCGCACATGACAGGAACCCGAGCCGTCAGGGTCTGAACTCACCTCTGGCTCAGCCCCTCCCTTGGGGTGATGGCAGAGCACCGGCTCCTGGGATGAGGCCACTCCTGGACTCCACAAGTGGGCTCTGCAACCCTGCCTCCAGTCACGGCCTCTCAGACCATCACTGTGCCTGGGCAGCTGTGAGGCAGCATGGGGGAGGCCAGCCTGGGGTGTGGAAGGACAGCGGTCTCGTGAAGACAGGTGATCCTGACTGCCACGGCCCACAATGGGATTCCACGGGGCTCCAGTGACGTGGTAAGGGAGACGGTGCTGAGGAGCCACAATGCACTGAGCAACGGAGACCCTGCTCTCGTAGCGTGAAGGCAGCATCTCCTCTGCAGGATTCTCTCTCAGGGCCTGCCTCGTTTGTCCAGCTGCGTGCTGGGTTCCTGTCCTGGGCCAGGCCCTGGGATATAGTGTTGACCATTCCACATAAACACAAGATGCTCTCAGGAGCCGGGGAGGATTTGCAAACAGGGGTGGCCGGGATGGGGCTGCGGGAGCTGAGAGAAGGGTGTGCTGCCCAGCATCAGGGGGTCAGAGAGCTTCCCAAAGCAGGGAGGATTTCTGAAGGACCTTGAAAAAGCAAGCTAGAAACAGAAAGGCAATAGAAAGAGGGGCTTTCCCGAGAGAGAGACCATCCTGGCAGAGCTCGAAGGGCAGCAAGGCCGTCAGCACTGGAGAAGGTCCAGCTGGCCCGGCCGCAGCCCGAGTGCATGGAAGGGAGGTGAGAGGAGCCAGAGGGGCCTGCAGGGGACAGACCTGGGGTCCCTGGAAAATTTGCCAGGGCCTAGGCTTGGAGCAGAGGGTAATGGGAACCACCAGTGTGTGGGGGCTGGGTACTTGGTCAGATGCATGGTTTTCCTCAGCACCGTGCCTGCTGGGACGCAGAGGAGGGATGTGGCTTGGTGGAAGCGAGACTTGAGAAATTGCATGGAAAAGGAACCGAAGACTAGAAAGGACCCTATCGGCAGGGGACAAGGTAGAGAGGCCACAGTGACATTCCACAGGGGTCAAAGAAGAAGCAGGGATGGGGCAGGGAAGGATGGAGGCTGTGGCCAGAGGCAAAATGTTAGCGTGAGTGACTTCAGAGGGAGAGCAAACCTAAGGGTCAACCAAATGGACTCAAAATCCTCATCATGATGGCAGGAGCGGAGACAGAGAAGGAAACTGAGTCAGAGCTCCGCATGCTCCCCAGCTGGGCTCCGCAACTATGGCATGCACTGTGAGCACCTGACAACGGGCATGGGGGTGAGGCAGGAAGAGCAAGGCCAGGCAGCCGGTGTCGTGCCGCGGTGTGGCTGGGGTGTCCCGGTCTGCTGCGGGCTCTCAGGTAGCGACCCCAGGCCAGGCTTGAGCCTCGTCTGCAACACAGGGCCAAGCCCTGCTGTGTTTCCTTCTCAGGGACGTCACACAGCCCAGCGCAGAGGTTAGGGATAACTAAACACGAAGGCCAGGGACGGAGCTATCACAAGCGAGGGCACCCGGCAGCAGTGCCAGGGCGCTGGCATCACTGGGACAGAGCAAATGCCAATTCGCAGCACCCGCCTCACTCTGCTCCTTTCTAAATCAGAAATGGTGCCAGCTCGGGGCTGCTGTCGGCGGCAACTGTGAGGAGCCGAGGGCCTGCC
The DNA here is from genome assembly GCA_007922755.1 of Pedetes capensis. Lineage (NCBI taxonomy): Eukaryota > Metazoa > Chordata > Mammalia > Rodentia > Pedetidae > Pedetes > Pedetes capensis. The sequence goes on from VMDO01001490.1 coordinate 176,876, forward strand.
GGGCGCAGGCAATGCTGAGGGAGTCGCTCCTCCCTGGACTCCTGCATGGGCATGGCAGTGAGAGAGACCCCGGCCTGTGCCACGTGAGAGTTTGGGACCTGGGCTTTGAGGCTCCACCCCACATAACTGAATCATGCTCTTGAAATGAAACGAACCGTTTAAGGAGAATTTTCAAACTGGGGTGCTGGCTGGGAGCCAAGTAGACCCAGGGGTGGCCATGAGGCCCAGCAACGCACATGGCCTCAGCTACAGGCCTGGCCTCAGGTCCAAGGCCTTGAATGCTCAGTGCAGAGCACCTGACGTGTGAGACACAACCCTCAGCCAACTTTCGGAGAGAAAACATTGGGGGATCAACAGGTTTCCTTTGGCCAAGCAGCCCTTCCTTCCTCCACCACCAGGTGCAACAACTGGACAGAGACAGTGATCTCAGGGCCACAAGCTTTATTGGCTGCAGGTTCTCCTCAGGAGCCTGGTCTGCTGGGACTGGATGTTCCTGGGTGGGCACTGCCGGGCCTGAGCTGGGAAAAGGCGGGAAAGGAGAATTTCAGGTCAGTGCAGGGTTTCTGAAGTAAGGTCCCTGACAGAATTGAAGGTGAGGTACTATCTTGGAACTGCTTTCAAAGACACACTGTTGGGTCAGTGAATATTTACAAAACAAAACAACAAGGAGATCATACTATATGTATTCATTGCAGAAAGACTTAGCAAATGTCAACTATGGGACGGTCACTGTTTTCTGTATTTCTTGCTGGTAAAAACAGCAAAAAACTTCAAAACCAGAGTAACCACCCACAACAGGAATGCTAAAATGTCCATGCTCTGCTGGCAGAAACACAACACCTTATGGAGGACTTGACCCCAGTCCCACCTTCAACTTTGTTTTTCAGAAGACGCCATTGCTGGCCCTGCCCCCACCCCGCCTGCCTCAGGGCCTTACCTCTAGGTTTCCTCTGGCCTTCCGAAGGACTTTGTGAGTGACGAGCACTGAGGAGAGAGGAAAGAATAGGATGACTAGCGCTGCGGCCATCAGGAGGGCAGGGCGAAAACCAAGCACAGGGAAGAGGAGGCCCCCGACGCAAAGGGCGCAGACCAGACACCCAGGCCAATAACCCAGCGGAAAGGGCGGACCCCAGACACCTCTTCAAGTCCTCACGAGCTACACCCTCACAGAGACACAGGATCAAGCTGCCCGGCCGTTTCACAGAGGGAACCCCAGGCTGCCCAGGCTGACCTCTGTGGACAGGGGAGGGCGACGGTACAAGGGCAGGGCGGAGGCCTGGGCCTGACCGGTGTCCAGCTATCTTTGGTGTCCTGGGCCCTCTGGGAAGCAACCCCAAGCGTGGAGGCCCACGTCAAGTGTGCAGGAAGGTTCTGTAACTTGGGGTTTTCCACAGTTCTTGGCGCGAGCCCCCGATGGCAGGGGAGAAGGCACCGTGGGGACCCTTCCCATTTGCTAGCCCTTCAGCTGGCAGAACAGCCCCCCACGGTTCCCCTGGGCAAATCGTATCCGGCCTGGGCAGGAGGTATGGGGGTGCAGGCTGTGTGCTGGAAAGACCTCGGTGTGAGAACTTCAGGAGCAGCAGGAGGGCCCACCTTCCGGGAGCAACTCGGACCTTTCTCGTCCAACACAAACTCTATAGCGGTGGCTGAAATGGTGCTGCTGAACAGATTTCTGAGCTAAGTGGGGCCTGGGGCGGGGCGGGGAATCAGCCGACTCCTGAGGGACAGACAAAGCTTCTGGCCTCAGGGCTTGGCCAGTGCCGTCTAAGGCTGAAACGCCTCAGCCCCAGCGCACATGGCCCCTCCCCGTGTCTTATTCAGAGTCAGCGCTCCGTGGCAGCTGGAAGGAAAGATTCTTGCTTCATCAGAATTCCCACGTGGAGGTAATGAAGTCTATTTGCAGTCTGTGACCTCAGGGGAAGGGACAGAGGGTGTGGGCTTTGGTTTTAACTGAGCAGAAGGAATTTCAGAGGTGGCCCCTGCTTCTCTGTCCCTCCACCCCCCACCTCAGGCTGCAGAGTCCACAGATGGACTCTGCAGATGGGAGCCCTCAATCCCCAGATACAGCGTGCGACTCAGGCTGTGTGTATCAGCGTATGCATTGTTCTGGGGAGAGAGACCACAGCTTTCTCAAGATTCACCGAGGGGCCTGTGACCCAGAAAAGATTAAGTGTCACGGTTTGAGGTTAGAAATAATCCTTAAAGAGTACTGGATGTACATAGTGAACAAACCTCACCCTAAGGGCTAAGGGTCAGGGGCCCAAGCTTTGAAGGCGGCCTCATATCTAAACAGTACCGCCCACGTGCCAAAGCACAGAAATCCCCGCTGCGATGAGAAGTTCAAGGCAGAGCAGTAAAGAATGTGTCCCAAATCACAAATGGCCCAGCACAGACAAGTGGCTCATGCCAGGGCCACCCAACTTGGTCCACGGCTTTCCCATCTCAGCAGAGACTGCCAAGGAGGATGCTGACTGAGGGTACCCACCTGGCCCCAGGCTAGGGTCAACTGTGACACACTGAAGACATCCAGCCCCCTGGGACAGGACCACTTCTCTCACTTGGCAAAGGACGACCTGAGGATCGGAAGGGAAGCAGGTGGTTCCACGCCACCTGGCCTGTGAGTGGCCTGCAGACTCTGGGTGGAGGAGCAGCCAGGGCCCCGGGTCATCCTCACACCACGTGGGAGGAGGGGGGAGGGGACACCATGGCAACCATCCTCAGTCACCTCAAAGCCAGAAGCAGACATGGCAGGCACGCTGCGGTCCCTGGTGCGGAGGGGGCAGCCTGCCTCAGTCAACCAGGGCGAGCACCATACTCCAGGACCCTGGCGACACCAAACCAGGGTTCCTTACTGTGAGTGGCGCTTCTGCAATGTGCAGCACTCTGCACGGACAGAGCAACCGAAAGCAGACGAGGCAGCACCGGCCAAGCCCAGGCTCCGCCCCTGCCCACAAACAGCAAGACTGAGGCTCTTGCCATACAGACATCACCAGAACCCAGACCCCGGGGCTGGCCTGGGTCCTTTGGAACTGCCTTCTCCAGTCAGGAACCGAAGCTCAGAGTGAAAGTCGCTTCCTGAAGGTCACACAGGAGAGCCCTGAGAAGTGTGCCCAGCCGGGCCCTCAGTCCTCACAGATCTAGGACGTGGACGTAGCACAATCCACAGCAGTGCAACCTGTCTGAACTGTGTACTGTTGGCAGAAGCAGGGCCACCTGCCTGCACTCTGCAATGGGGGGAGGGGACAAAGTGCAAGCATCACCCCCCACCCCAGCTGCCCAGGAGTCTGGACCCAACATCGTTCCATGGCCACCTCAATGTGACCACGGCTGCCACTGTCCCTCTGAGTGACCTAAGCCTCACAGCAGAATCCCCAACACCCCCCACCTTGCTGGGTCGGCCTCTCTCATCTTTCAAAACATCCCTCTCCGCCATGGCCGTGCCAGGCCTCCACTGCCCCTGTGAGGACCAGAGCAATCCCCAGAGGTCTCCCCTGCCTCGTGACCCCACCACACTCAGCCACAGGACCTTCTAAAGCACCACTGGATGGTGGCATCCAGTCTCCTTGTAACCTCCCCCTGCCTCCTTCCCACTCAAGCAAGAGCCTTGGCATGGTCCCCATGGCCCAGGACCCTCAGGTCTCTCTTGCTTCTCATGGGGTGGGATGGGATGGGGGAGGCTGGCAGCCACAAAGGCCATCTTTCAGGGTTCTGTTCCTGCCCCTTTACTGTCTGACTGGCTCCTCCTCATCCTTCGATATTAAACCAGAGCCTTGAACCACCTCGTGGGCTGCCTGGGATACACGTGTCCCTCACCCCTCCGTGAAGCCCAAGCTCCTGCTGGCAGGAGCCACCTCGTCTGCCTGTCCCCAGAACCTAACAGGGGAACATGGGACCGGAGCCTCGTGCCTGCCCATGACTGAGCTCCTCTCATTTGCAGTTCAGACTCTGCCAGTCTCACAGTCTATTTCCAGAAGATCCTTAGGGGTGGCTAAGGAGCACACTTTCTTAGCAATAACCTATCTTCTGTGCCTCTCAGAAGTGTCCCCAAACTGCCAGACTGTGATAAGAGAGCAGTCCAAAGCCAGCAGCACCTCAGAGACAAAGGGGTCCCCACAGCAGTTCTCATGAGACAGACAAACTGACACACAGACAGTGCGGGACGAGGCCCTGGTGGGAGCTGCTCCTCTGTGCACCCTGCTGAGGAGCACAGGGTCTGACCCAGGAAATGCGCTGCCCTCAGATAATCTTTGCCATCCCTGGACTGAAGCCAGGCCTGACCTTACAAAAGCGGCTTAACCTCGCTGACCTTGAGCTTCCACACCTGGCTGGAGAAGGCTTCCTCAAGTCCATGGTCTCTCTGGATCCCACTGTCCTCACCTGCCCTTTCCTGCTCGCTAGCGGGGCAGCCATGAAAGCCTTTATGGCATGCAGCCCTGGCAGGGAGCCACCCTGATGGGCCCATGAGGCCTCTAACCACAGTCCCCTGTCCCCGGCCCCTCCCACCTCAACCTGCCACAGGCAGCTATGACAGGGAGTGTTTCTGGCTTCTCACATCCACAGCCTTATTTCTTGCCTCTGTCCCCACTGTTCCTGGGCTGGTCTGCCACTCTCCATTCCGGCTGACACTGTCTATTCCTCATTCTAGACTCAGGGGTCACTTACTCTGGGATAGCCACCTCCCAGGAGAGAGTGACACCCACCTGCTCCCAGCTCAGGGCTACTGTAATATGCAAGGCACACATCTGTCACCTCAGTGAGAGGCCAGTACCTGGCACTGAGTGGTCCCTCTACAAACATACCATAAGGGAGCATCTGTACAAGTCTGTAGGGCACTGCCTAGAGAGGCAGGTTGCCCCAGGGCCTATCTAGGCCCCTCGGAGGACTGAGGCTTGTTCCCCAGGCAATCACATTTGCCCTGCATCCGGGAACTCAGGGTTGTTGAGCTCCCAAAGATGGCACTGGCATCCAATCCCTCGCCTCAGACCCCTCGACACCGATTGGCTGTTTCTAAACCCCTGAACAGCCCCTGATTGGACTGTTCAGGAACGATCCCTGATTGGCTACTTTTACAAAACTAAATTTGCATATCCCCTCTGATTGGCCAAAACCTGTATGGGGTGACTGCCTCTGATTGGTCCCTGGCTAGCCCCTGGAGAGTATATAAGGGCAGTACACAGAGCAGTCTAGGTCCATTCCATCAACCGGGACAGACAAGGAAACAATAAAGAGCTGTTGAAGCAAAGCACTTGGAGTCGGTGTCTTCACTGGGAAGAAAGAAGCAAGGAGCCACCGTGGGCATAAGCCTCCTTTCCGGAGGGCGCTGCTCTTGGGTGCTCGGCTCCCCCACACCAGACGGGTCTTTGGCGGCTGGTCCCCGCTCACGGCCGGAGCAAGTCCAGCGGCAGGGCAATGCCCCACACAAGTCATGAAGGACAAAGGAGGGAAAAAAGAAAAACATAAATAGGAGGAGGCACAATCCCACGTGGCCTGAGCACCACACTGCCAGCCCTCAAAGGCAACTCACACTGATCAAAGATGATTTTTTCCTGGTGCTTGCTCTGCTGCAAGAGCTTTGCGGTGTTCTGTAACTTCTTTTCTTGTTCAAGTAATTTTTTGTGTAGTTTGGTGATCTCTGCCTTCATTTCTGTAATCTAAAGAAAAAAGAATTAGTAAAACAAAATAAGAGTATAAAAAGTCACATTACCAGCTAGGATGGTGGCACACAACTTTAATCCCAATGACTTGGGAGGCAGAGACAAGAGGATGGCAGGCTCAAGGCCAGAGGCAGCCTGAATAACTTAGCGAGACCCTGTCTCAAAATACAAAGTAAAAAAATAGGCTTGGGGTAAGGCTCAGTGGTTGGGTGCTTACAAAAAGCATGAGTGAGGCCCTGGATTCAATTCCTCAGTACCACACACACACAAAAAGGCACATTACATAAAAGAATGAAAATATCAAAGCAAAAGATGATCCACTTCATGAGCAAAGATATTGGAATAAAAACTCGAAGGCTTTTTTTTGCCCATTGTTGTTGTGTTGTCGTTAGGTGCCATCAAGCTGAGTCCAATTCATGACAACCCTATGTACAACCATCCAACACTGTGCCATGCCCAGCGCTATTGTCAGTGCTTCTCTGCTATTCATAGGGTTTTCGATGGCTGACTGTTTTGGGAGTGGGCTGCAGGGTCCTTCTCCCTAGCCTAGAGCACCTGGTGTTCCCAGCTAGTCTCCCATCCAAGTACTAACCAAGCCTGACTGCTCAGCTTCGGAGATCTGATGAGATCAAACGCCAGGGTGGTATGGCTGTGGACTTCTGCCCATTATATTGGCAAAACTGGATAAAATCCAGGGAGGGTGAGGAAAAAGTCTCATGACCAATGGTAGAACTGGAATTGGCACGTCCAGTTAAACACCCTGGCAAGATGCACCAAACTGTAAATGCACTTAAGTGTCAGACCCAGAAACTTTATAGCCTTCACCCCAAGAATATGGGTATGTACATGAGTGTTCACTTCAGCATTATTGTTGTTAGTGTTGTTAGATGTCATTGAGTCATGTCCGACTCACAGCGACCCTCATAGGGTTTTCAATAGCTGATTGTTTCAGGCTTGCCTTGGGAGTAGATTGCCACGTCCTTCTTTGATTTTTGAGGTGCTGGGAAACGAACCCAGGACCTCAGAGACTGCTAAGCAGCGCTCTGCCAACAGCTAAATCCCAGCCCTCAGAATTATTAGCAGTAGAAAAATAAACAACCTGATCTGTTTAATATGAATCTGAATAAGTAAATTATGGTACTTACACAGAAATGAATCATTCTGTAGCTATTAAAAATGATGTGGTTGAATTCTATTTACTGGTATCAAAAGATGATTACAGTTAGTGACAAAAACAGTCCAGAACAACCCAGACTGTCTACTGTGTCTGAGGCATTTCTGCTTCATAGAACTGAAAACATGTATCTACATCCATAAACGTATGTATCGATGTGGCAACAAACCATTAATAGCAATATCTCCAAGGGATATGATTTTAAATTGATTTTTTTTTACAGAAGCTATAATGCTGATTTGATTTTTTAGTGATTAAATCTTAAAAAGATAATATAAAAGTGTTACTCAGTACAATGCATTAGCACTTATTTTGATTTTTCAGAGTGAAGTATGGATGGGAGTCAAAACCAATTCCCAGTGCTTGGAAGAGAAAGATCCACGGTGGATACCTTAACCAGCTCCAGAGCTAAGGACACCCCTTCCTCTCACCAGAAGCCCCTGGCACCCGCTACTCTCGGCTGTCCCGAAACACCTCCAGGGAGAGGAGATGTGGTGACTTGTGAGCTCGTGAAGAATCCCCTTAGTTTTTCCTAAACTTGTTTATGGCCACTGTACTTGTAATCAAATGACAGAATCTAATTAGATGTTGAGTAAACCTATGAACTCCATGTATGGGAAGAGAGAACTGGCTGTGTAAAAACCAACATATGCTTCCGGGAAGACCAGATAAAGGCGAGTTGCAGAAAAACACATTTCTGGCAAATTAGGTGTGGGTGAAATGACGATAAAAGATGTGGGAGGAACAGTCTAGAAGAATTCTATGTTCAGATTGCTTTGCAAGTGGCTAAGTTTTCACTTCATCTTAAAGAAACAGAAATTGGAAGTGACAGACATACATTATGGATGTGGTTTATGAAAGAAGGGAGACGTGGACCTCATATCAGCGATCCCTATTCGAAGAAAAGCCAGCCCTACATCAAAAGCATGGCAAATGAACGTACATTTATATGTTTTAAGTTAAACTAAAATGTTTAAGGTATATATCATTTTTTGATTCCCTGCCTTAACCTACTTTTAAAATTAAGCAATCATGTCATTAACCAATCATGACAAAGGAGACAAAAAAGAAAAACATAAATTGTTTTCAGACTGCTTGTGAGTGGCCCTTGGCAGGGAGAATGATGTGCCAGGCAGAGGCAGACTTCAGTGCTTCTTCCAAAAACACATCCTAATTTAAACATGAGGTTTACTATGACTCTCTCCCACAGCCTAGGAGCCCACAAAGACTTAGGTTCTGGTCATGGAGCCACAAGCCACACATCCCGCAGTCAGAGTCAGAGCCTTCCTTCCACACCTGTGCCAGTGGACTAACCACCCCTGAGCCACCCATCCCACTGCAGAGGGGGACTCAAAGGAGACCTGGGAGCTGGCAGGTAGATGGAGCGAGTGTGAGGGTCACTCCCCTCTCCTCGCCGCCGTCCCTCGTTCTGCAGTCAGCTCCAGCATCGCACCTCCAGGAGGCTTCTCTGACACTCTTCCTCACAAGGAGCCCGGGCTGCCCACACTGGCTGCCACACAGGGCTGTGGCAACGCCCCCTACTAGCTGCCAGCGCCTTTCTTCCCTCTGATCACCTGCGCCTGACGAAGACCGGCTAGGGGCAAATGTACATATCTGAGCCAGCACTTGAAACAAGAGTGTTACTTATTTATGCGTCTGCTGTTCCACTGGATTCATTTTTACAGCACGAAGATACTAGAGTGAAAACAGCAAGGACTTCAAAGCATCGCTCTGTCACTTCCTAGCTGCATAATGCTGAAGCAAGTCATTTAACTCCTTGAAGTTTCAGCAACTACTTCTGGAAAATGGGAATAAGAATATCTAACTCCAGCTAGTACAGAAGACTCTGAATGACCCCACTGCAAGGAAATGATAAATGTCTGTGGTGATGGACGTCAACTACCCTGATCTGACCATTACACACTGTACACATGGTACAAACCTATGGAAATGTCACACTGTAGCACATAAACATGTACAATTACCCTATACCAATTAAACATGAAACATATTTCAAAATAAAATAAAAGAGGCATAAGGACAGTTCAGATTGTACTCCCGTTAATCAATTTAATTTTTTTTTTTAAAAAAAGAAGACCCAATTCCCCAAGGTCATGGTCAGGGGTAAAATGAGAAGCTGGGTGTACACACACTGCCTGGCACCCAGAAGGCGCTCAACAGAACAAACAGAGCACAGGGCTGAAAGCCACGCCCTCTTCCAAGGAGGCCACAGAATTCTCTATCAGGGTTCTGTATGACTTCTAGGGCAGGTGTTTTTGCTGGTCTTTTTTGCCTTTTATGATGAACATCTCATGTTCAAAAGTAGAAAGAATTAGGTAATAATCTCCCAGGTGCCCCATCCAGCCTCAGCAATGATCAATTCAAGGCCAAACTTATTTCATCTACACCCCTGCTCATCTTCTCTCCAACACTATTTTGAAACCAACCCTAGAAACCAACCATGTCATCTCATCTATAAAATATTTTGGCATATATCTCTAGAAAAGATTTTTATAAAAATCCACAATTTATTACCACACCTAAAAAATGAAAATAATTCCTCAGCGTAAAAGGAACATCCCTAATCTTAAAATCCAAAGTCTAAAATGCTCCAAAATCTCAACTTTTTTGAGCTGATGCAGTTTGAGCATTTATGATTGTGGATTTTCAGACTAGGGATGCTCAGCCCATAAAGCCAATGCAAATATTTCAAAATCCGGAAAAAAGAATCCAACAACAGAAACACTTTCGGAGCCAAGCATTTTAAGAGCTGATACTCAGTCTGCATCGCTGAGTACAGAGTCAGTGGACTCATCTCCCTGCCTGCTTCCTTATTTTATTTTTTTAAATAACACGTTTGATTTAAGATCACTTTGCATCTGACTATTATCTCTTAAGTTTATTTCAATCCTGTGGTTCCCAAAGCTCCTGAGAAGGCTGTGAAAACGTGTAGGGGCCACATACTTTCAGAGTGGCTGCTTCATTGGGGCTGGGGCAGGAACAGAGAAGCTGCATTTTGGATAAACTTCCAGGTGCTACTGACACTGCAGGCCCAGGACCCACATTCTGATAGCCACTATCAATCTTCAGGCACCCCTCCCCTTGCTCCTTTCCTTCCTTACTAGGATGCCATAGGTTCTAAGGTCATACTGTGTATTTCCTGCCCAGACCTAGAATAAAGCCGCTTCTTCAAGGCGCCCTGGCTCCTGTCAACGGGAAGAGGCATTAAGAAACCACAACTGGAGCAGTCGGGGTGCGTGCTGGTATGGGATCAGACTCTCATTTGTTCACACCTTCACATGGAGTGGGTTAGAACATTTTTTCAATAGAAAATGCATTATGAATTCCCATGCTTTCAAGCCAGCTCCGTAACCCTAAGAGCCTCAATCCCCTGAGCCTCAGTTTCCTCACGTGTGGGAGAAGGACAGGATCCCACTCGACAAAGCTGTGCTGGGAGTGGGGCACAGCTGGGCCAGTGCCGCAGGCCGAGCTCTCGGGGTGCTGGGGACCAGGTGGGATCAAGGTAAAGCCGAGACACACCTGGTGCCTTCCCCTCTCGGACGCATCCTCACACCAAGGGCTCACTGGCTGGACGCCAGTCCTGGCTGGGGAGGAAGGCATGGAGGCCCAGGCCCCGGGGGCACATCCTGGAGCCTTGGAAGCATGTGTCGCCACCTACCTTCTCACAGTGCAGGGGACACTGGCAGTCTGTGGGGAGAGAGGCTCTCCAGAAGAGCCTCAGTGACCTCGAGGCCTCCTCCAGGACCAGCCTGGCTGCGCTCAGGCTGGAGGTGAACGAGCTCAGCGGCACCGAGGGCGGCCCCTGCGAAGGGTGAGAAGGCTGTTACCTGCTGTCCTGACAGAGATGGGCGGACGAGCTTTAACGGGCTGCAGAGATCTTCAGACTGGAGGGTTCATGTTCCACATGCTGAGCAAGGGTCTGGTGCCACAGGACACCCATTTAGTGTTCTTTTGTTTGGTTGGGGTGTTTTTCTTTTTGTGGGAGGGGGCGAGTTGGAGGGGGTTTTGGTTGGTTGGTTGGTTGGTTAGAAACAGGGTCTCGATGTAGAGCCCTGGCTGGACTCCCAGAGGCCCTGCTCTACGGGCCCTGCTCCCAGGCACAGCTGGGTTTAGCGACCAGATGGGCCCAGATATACCAGGGGCTCCTCCCTCATGGGTTCAAGGCTGGCCTTGAACTCATGATCCTTCTACCTCTGCCTGCCAAGTGCTGAGATAACAGGCATGCTCCCCCACATACAGCTTTATCGTTCTTAAATACAGGTGAATGGCAGATTATGAGAGAATTCTGGTGGTAAGTTTAGCCCGATCAATAACCATGACTAATAACCACTGGCACTGACTACAGTTACTACAGCAAAATGAGGAGCCATGGTAGAGCCACTTACACCACACAGCATCCCAAAGAGACCCTTCAGAGCAAATGACACCAAGAGCATGTGGGAAACACGGATGTTCTAGGTGTCAGCAGCTGCTCACTGTAACTACAAAATCAGGGCCTCGTGAAGTCCCTCTTACCCTCTCTGCTACCAAAAGCAAACTCACTGTGATGGTTAATTTTGGCTGCCAATTAGATATGCTTGAGAAATGCCTAGGAGATTAGTAAAGCATGCTAATGAGTGTCCAAAGTGGCGTTTTGGGAGACGATCAGATCATGAGGGATCTGACCTCATCCATGGATTAATCCCTTCATGGATTCAGAATATGCTGGCATTATTGACATGTGGTGAAAGGTAGGAAGCGGAGCCTCGCTGGAGGAAGTAGATCCCTGAGCCATGTCCTTGGGGGCTGTGTCTTACCCTGGCCTCCTCCTGGCTACCACGGTGCAAGCTGCTCTGCTCTGCCACGCCCTCCCTGCCATCATGGATTGAACTGTCTGAAACCAGGAGCCAAAATAAATCTTTTGTCCTTTAAGTTATTCTCCTCAGGTATTTGGTCACGGCGATGTGAAGGCCTGACTGATCCACTCCCATTAGGGGATGCCAATGACATTATTAACACTATGAATGTGACTCGGAGAAGAGGAGGAAGCAGGAAGAGGAGAGTAAGACCAGCAGGAGACGGCAGAGCAGGAGGAGGAGGGGAAATTATAAGCATTTGTCTTCAGAAGTAATAAAATACATACAGAAATAAAATCACACACCCTTTTTAGATAGCAAACTGACCCAAAACCATTATATATAAGAACCCTCAATGAAGACAAAAGTATAGTGAGACAGGCACTCACTAATAATCATAGGCACGGTTTTTTTAGAGAGTAATGCATCAACTGTCATCATCAACATCCCTAGAAAGCTCTCAACCTTTGAATTAGTAATTACCCTTCGTATCTAATCAAAAACATGGTCAAAGATTTACTTTTGTATGTCCAACAAACAGTGCAAGAGTAAACAGGGAAGCCAGGTGTGGTGGCACACGCCTGTAATCCCAGTGACTAGGAAGGGGGAGGCAGGAGGATCTCGAGTTTCAGGCCAGAGGCACCTTGTGGAACTTACTGAGACCCGGTCTCAAAATAAAAGCAAAAAGTGGGCTGGAGGTGCAGCTGAGTGGTAGAGCACTTGTAAGAAGCATGTGTGAAGCCCTGGGTGCAGCCTCTTGTTACGAGGAAAAGAAAGACTAAATAAATGATGCTACAGACACATTAGGTTATTTGGCAGCCACGAAAGATGAAGTGCTAGAAAAATATTGAGTGGGATTTTTAAGATTATATAAAAATATAGTATCATGTTAGCTAAAATATATGAAACTCACATGAAATATATGAACCTCACTAGGTTTGATAAACTCTATGACTGTCCTAAAAGTATACATATAGAACAAATTTAAGTGTTGACTTCTAGGTGGTATTTTAATAGACGTTTTGTTTCCATGCTTTTCCATAATTTTTATCTTTCGTACAGTAAGAATTTTGATCAGAAAGGAACAAGAACCTTCTAAATATTTATTAATTTATTCAACGAATATTTACCAAGGACCTATTCCTCATCTGGCCTGTGCCAGGCAGTGGATACACTGTGCTGAGCAAAACACACCCCATCCCTGCTCTCGTGCAGCTTCTCACTACTTGAAAATAAGATGCAAAAGTGATTTTTATAGCACAGTAAAACAGACCAAGTCCAACCAGGTATGAGGAAGTGGCAGGGTCAAGGATCTTCAGTAAAAACCTGAGAAGAGGACCCAGACACTATGACTCAAGGAAGCTTGGAGGGCTGGACCAGCGTGGGGAATGGTGGATCTGACCCCAAGCCTTGGCGGAAGCACAGAAGGAAGCTGTGTCAAGTGTGTGGGTCCCTACAAAAGGTAACTTAAGATGAAAAGGATTCAATAGGATGAGGCAGGGAGAAGGGGGACTCCAAGCCAGGGGCCTGGGGGCAGGGGAGTCAGACTAGAGACAGGATGGTGTGGTAGCAGGTAGGGCAGGCAGCACACAGCCCACCCTGTTCAGGAGGCGACTGATGGTGGGGAGGAAGGTAGAAGACAGCCTAGAAACTGGAACTCCTAGGGCGGACGCCCAGGGAGAGGTGGCGATCAGGTGACCTGCACTGGCTATGAGGTAGAATTGGATTCTCAACAGAAAGAGAGCCCTTCGGAGAACTGAGAGCTGAGTTCAAACGTGGGCCCCTCCAAGTCACTTCTCAGCATCTCTCAAGTAGGAATCTCACCACCTACTTCAGAGTTGTTCTGCAAAGAAAACATCCACCAAAAAGCTCCTCTGCGAGAAGTGACAGAGCTGTCACCGGCCTGGAGGTGGACGCAGGCCGTCTCATGTGAGCAAGCTCATCACAGCGCAGCTGAGAGATTACAGTAGGTGAGGGGTGGGTCTCAGGTGGTCCAGTGCAGTATGGTGGGGTGGCTTCATGAGGCTCTTCCCCACATTAGCCCTGAGCCCAAGCACACAGGCCTGGCCGGGCAGTGGGTAGGCAGGACAGGGAACGGATGAGACGGAGAGACAGAAGCAGCCCTGGAAGCAGTGCCGCAGCCCCTCGTGAAGCAGCCATGAGAACCCAGGATGAAAGTGCGACCAGCAGCCCACGAGCACCACCGTGGAGCCGGTCCTCACACCAGACCTGATCCCTGAGCTTTCTTGGGCTACAGTTCCTGGTCCCTCCCACTAGGGTCTGAGGACAACTGCACCACTTGGTCCCAGTGTCCTAGGCCAGCACCTCCACTCCTGGCCCTGGTGAGCATCTCTCCCGGCGGCTCCATGCCCAGGTTACCTTTGTCCTCAGCTCTCTGCTCGTGGGGCTGGCAGCCTCTTGGGTTGGAACGTCCATCTCGGCAAGGAGCCTCTGGCCCTGGCTGATCTGCTCCCACAGGGCATCGTAGTCCTTGACCAGGCCCAGGACATGGAGGCCACTCTTGCTGGCCCACAGGTGGTGGCCAGCGACCCGGTGGCGCGTGCACCGCGTGCTGGCGGCCAACCCATTACTATCACAGGAGAGGGAGTCCACGTCATTTCTCGAGAGCAGAAGAGTTTCTGAAACTGCAAAAGGAGAGGCAAAATATCAGCTCTGTTTGGGGCAACGCCAAATTGATGGAGCTTCCAGTGCGGACACCAGCAAGGGGAGCTGAGAGAGGCCCGGTGGAGGAGAGGCCTGGCTCCTGCGCCTTGGCTCTGGCGCCGCCCCACATGGGGCTTATGGTTCGTCAACTCTGCTCACCAAGCACCCACTCTGTAGAAGACCCCAAATTCACACAACGAGCCACGCCGAAGCCTGGGGTCTACTTGGAATACGACACCACACAGGGATGGCGACCCAGAGCTCAGAGGAAAGAACCACCTGGGCAGGAAGGGAGAGGACAGGGAAGGCGGCCTAGAAGCAGCAGCAGGGCGGCTGCACTGCACGGGTGGCCAGAATGGCGCTGAGCAGAGGTAAAAGCCTGTTGCTTTTTACCTGGGGGCCAAGAGAAGTGTGGCTGACCGATTCTGACCAGGGGCAGCAGGAGAGGCATTTCACAGAGGAGTCTGCCTCCATGGTGAGTCTCGAGGATGCGGTAGGCCCTTCACTGGCAAACGCTGGGACACAGGAGGTCTGAGGGTCACAGTGAGAGGCAAGCGCAGCCTGTCTGCAGGATGGGGCCCCGTGTGAACGGCCACCCCAGCACAGAGGGCTGAGGCTGGACAGGCCAGTGCAGCTGGGTCCTGGAGGGCCTCGAAAGCCATGCTGAGGTGGTCATACTTTAAGGCAGCAGACACCTAATGAAATTGGTGAGGTTAGTAACACCTAGGAGGGATTAGTTGGCTTAGAGGAAACCATCTGCCACAGATGCTGAGAATCGGATCCCCAAGTCCCTGCCAACCCCCGGGAGGGCCAAAGAGCCTGCTTGCTTCAGTCTGAAAAGCCCTACTGCCGCGCCCGATGCTGCCACGGCTACCCAAACTTTAGTCGGTACCTGATTTTGGTGTTGCTGCCCTGGTGGATTCAAACAGATCGAATGAATTGTCACTTGCCGTGGGACACTTGTCACCATCTACAAAATGCAAAACAAGAAAAGAAGGAACACATCAGTTCTGGTGTAATCAGCCCTGGAGAAGGAACTGAATGGGAGCACAGGGAGCGCCCCCCCCACACACCTGCCCGCCTCTCTTCACACACACAGCCTTCCTTCACACCTCCCTGCACATCCATCCTGCCAGCCCTGGGTAGGACACCAGATGACAGAGGGACCAGGCCCAGGCCTTCCCCGGAAGAACACTCCTGTCAGGTAAGTCAAGAGGCGGTGTCACCTCAGGGTGATCAAGGCTGAAGGAAGCTCAGGGGCTGTCGGTGCTCAGGCAAGAGGCGCTGACTCCAGCGTGGCTTCCCACAGGCTAACGCCTCCATGGCACTTTCACACTGTTTGTGAGTGGCCCTTGGCAGGGAGAATGATGTGGCAGGCAGAGGAAGAAGCAGGTGTGGGGGCACAGAGGCAGGAGCCATCCTTTGGGGAAAAAGCAGCAGTTCGGCTGGGTGCCTGGGTGGGACACAGTGGACGCAGGGCCAGCACGTGGGGACTGTGAGGCCCACTCCAGGGCCTGAGGTCAGGCAATGCCAAGCTGAGGTCTGTGTTTTGGACTGGAGGAATAAGTTTGGAAGCCGCTGTAGTAACCTGTGCCAGAGAGGAAAGGAACCCATGGCAGGACTTGGGGGGATGGCAAAGCCAACAGGTGCTGTCCAGGTGGTCTTCGCAATATTTTATAACTTGGGAAGCACGTTCACATCTGAAAAGCTATTGTTCGCAATAGCTCCGTGGGCAGAACGGCACTGCCCTTCCGATTTCAGGAAAGGGGAGACCGAGGAGCAGAGACAGGACGTGGTCTGCCAGGCACAACACAGCAAGCCCGTGGCAGAGCAAGGACCGTGTCCAAGTCTTGGGCGCCCCGACCCAAGCTTCTTCCACCCCTGCCCACATGGGGATGAGCTGCAGCGCTGCAGCAAAGATGCTCTGATTCGGCAGCACCCTTGCCCTCTGAGGTTTCCCCAGTGGGTTTCATCCTAAGAATGTTTAAGATGCTGGACGCAGTGGCGCACACCTGTAATCCCAGCGACTTGGGAAGTGAAGGCAGGAAGATCACAGGGTTGAGGCCAGAGGCAGGCTGTGTAACTTAGCAAGACTCCGATTCAAAACAAAAATAAAAAATAGGCTAGGGGTTGCAGCCCAGTGGTAGAGTACTTGCAAAGTATGTGCAAGGTCTAGGGTTCAACCCTCAAGGCCAAGTACCACCAAAAAAAAAAAATTATATAACAGAAAAAAAAACATTGTTTATTAAAACTCCAAATTAAGACACGCTTTTGATGATCAGCAGGATAATGGTCTGCTGACTGACAATAACCTGCCAATAATCACTTGTTGTTGTTGTTGTTAGGTGCCGTCGAGTCGTGTCCTACTCATAGTGACCCTCATAGGGTTTTCAATGGCTGACTGTTTCGGGATTGCCTTGGGAGTGGGTTGCCACGTCCTTCTCCCATTTTTGCAGGGCTGGGAATCGAACTTGGGACATCGGAGACTGCAGAGTGGCGCTCTACCAACTGAGCTAAATCCCAGCCCCCAAAAGTCACTAGGAAGGCCACATGAGAGTAGGAGAACATTTGTATACTTTTTAAATCAAAAGCAGTAGAGTTCATTCTCAATCCAAATAAAGGTAAGTCCAAACTTATTGTTTGGTTTTTGTGAGACTGTGTGGCGCAGGCTGGCCTCAAACTCGTGATCCTCCTGCTTCAGCCTCCCAAGTGCTAGGTTTACGTGTGTGCACCACTGAACCAGGTTTGTCCAAACTTTTGTACAATCCTTGTCTATAGCTTTTGATGCTCCTTATCCTGTTGGATGCACTCCCCACCCCTACCCTGTCACCCTCAGGCCCCTGAGGTGGGGCAGGGCACTGGATTCAGAGCTGAAAGGGGACCCAGCTCCTGCTGCCTGGGCCCCTTAAGGCAAGCCGCATCCATTCTCCGGGCCTCAGTTGAACCCGGGACTCAATTCCTTCTTCCACAGAGCACAGAGGACGGCCAGGCTGGATACATGGAGCCTGACCACTTCCTGGTCTGTTCCAGGCCCCAGCAGGTGTGTGGCAGGGCTGCCTTGTCCTCTGCCTGCTCCCTGCACAGCATCTCCAGCACTAGATAAGCCCACAAGCAAGGGCAAAACAAGCCCTCTTGTCCTCCCAGGAGGCTTTCCAGACCTGCAAGATGCTGAAAGCCAGGGCAAGCAGCTCAGGTTCTCTTTTCAAAGCAACATGAGGGAAGGAGAAGGCATTTGAGCCTCTAAGTGACAGGGGCAGGACTAACCGCATCGGAGGGAACCGTCCTAAGCTCCACTTCCACAGAACCAAGCACTCCAGTCAGAGACTCTGCCGTTCTGCCCGAGGTGAGAGCCCCTTAGCACTGGGTGCCCTGGCTCCTGGTACCGCGGGCCTGCTGTTAGAGGACCAGTACCTCCAAGGGCTGGGACACCACTCAGAACCTCACCCGCCACACACAGGCCCACAGAGGTGTGCTACCACCACGTGCAGAGAGGAAGGAGTCCTACCATGTCTGTCCAGCTGAAGGGACCAGTCAGGGACGGGCAGGGCTTGGTCAGCCAGAGGGAGGGCTCCTTCCTGGGTCTTCTTCACCCCCTGTGCCAGCTGCTCCTTCAGCTTGCTTCGCAGGGCGCTGTTGGTTTCGATGCTCCTTTCCAGCTGGGCCCGCAGAGCCTGCATCTCTGTCAGGAGACTGTGCAGGTTGCTGAAAGGATCCTGCTCCTCGCAGCCTTCTCCAGACGCCTCTCCCCTGGCCTCTGCAGACACACACACATAGAGGCCTTGACGTCCACCATGATCAGACGGTCAGCCATTTAAGGAACTCAATAGCACTCCAACCCTCCACCACCACCCGCCTCCGCTTTCCTAAGAACTAGGCACAATTTAAAATAACAACTCAACTTTAAAAACAAAAATATTGGCTGACTTAATTGCTGCTATTCCACTGGCTAAATAAGAGCTGGAAATTAATTTTCACTTCTGGCCATAAAAGCCCAGCAAATTGCACACCAAACCCTGAAATTATGTCTAGTAGTAATAAAATCTATTTGGGCTGGAATTATAGAATGAAAGGGGATGATTTTAAGAGCCACAGTATATTAAAAAGGCACAACGGCAAGAATAAGAGAAGCAACTGGAGAAGAAATGAAAGCTGTGAGATGACCCTTTTCTAGATAAACTTTCAATAGAGAGAAACCATCTGGAAAATTAGTTTAAAAAAAAAAAAACCCCACTATACCTCAAAATTGATTCTGAAACATTAGACCTTACAGTTAAGTCACTGTGATCTGGTATCTCTCTGGAAACAGAGAGTGTACCAGGGCCTTCAGCCATCCCCAGAGCAATGTCCAGCACACGGAAGGTGCGCCTAAATATTTGCTGAATTAATAGGCAGAAAGAAATGCATACTTGCAGGAAAAGTGTGCTGAAAGTCCTTTCCTAAAAGCCTACATGTGCCAAGTATGGGGCTAGGGTGTTTTGATAAATGACCCTATTCGACTTTCCTGTCTCTAGCCAGTGGATGCTGATGGACATGTTTACAGGCCCCAGGAGTACAGTGACCTGATGAAAGTCACCGTCACCAAGCGGGGTTAAAGGGAGCAAGGCCCTTGACCTCAGCTGGCCTAAGGCCTGAGTCTAATCCTTCCACGTGTCCCGTCACTGCTGAGAAAGAGTGGCCCAGATGCCAGGTGTGGTGGCGCAGGCCTGTTATCCCAGCACTCAGGAGAATCTCAAGGCCAAGGACATCCTGGGCTACACAGTGAGGAAAAGGAAAGAAAGGAAAAGAAAAAAGACAGACAGAAGAAAGAAAGAAAGAAAGAAAGAAAGAAAGAAAGAAAGAAAGAAAGGAAGGAAGGAAGGAAGGAGACAGAAAGAAAGAAAGAGTGGGCCAGAGAGCTTGCTTCAAAATTCCAGCCAGCCTCCCCCTGCGGCAGTGTGGTGACACCGCTTCAGCAAAGAGCCGGAGCCCCGCCCCAGCTGTGCGGCAAGCTCGCCACCCCGGCTGGGCCGCGTCTGGCCCCCGATGCCCAGTACCTGGCCGCCGTCTCTTGTGCTCCTCATCCAGCTTCTCGTATGCCTTCAGCTCCACCCGGAGGGACTGGAGCAGCCTGTCATTCTGGGAGAGCAGCTGCTGCCTCCACTTCACCTCC
Source organism: Pedetes capensis (assembly GCA_007922755.1). Lineage (NCBI taxonomy): Eukaryota > Metazoa > Chordata > Mammalia > Rodentia > Pedetidae > Pedetes > Pedetes capensis. The sequence goes on from VMDO01001490.1 coordinate 196,373, forward strand.
TCCTGCACCCTGCAATGGCCCCGGCAGGGGAGGAGACGTTAGTTCTTCTCCAGGTGACTCTGTCCAGCCCCACGGGGCAGGCCCACACTACCAAGGCCAGGAGAGTGTGGACAAAACTGGGGAGAGCACGGGCCCATCACAGCCACCGCTTCCCAGTGCCCCCGTGTCCAGCACTCCATTCTCTCTGGTGATCTTCTCAGATACCCTAAAGGCAGGCAGTCTGTAACCCTCAATTCAGAGATATGAGGAAGCACAGCTCCAAATGAGGGGTGTAGAGCTGGGGGAAGAGCCAAGACCTATACCAGGGCTATATGAGGGTAAAGACAGTGGTCTTGCTACATCCTGCCCACCAGGGGCAAGAAGGATAAGAAGACAGATCAGGAGGACCTATCTCTCCCTGGGGTACTGGGCAGGTATTAAGCATTGTTAAAAGCACTGTGAAACACTGTAAAATCAATACTGATGTTAACAATAAGGGTTTTGTGTTTTTTTATATATATAATAGCATTCCTTCTGATGTTTTCCGCCTATAAATAACCACAGATGTTGGAGAACAGGGCAATTTGCTTCCCTAATTGGCAGCTGTTGGATTCTCTTGCTACCTTGAGTACAGGATTCTCAGCCAAGCAGCCAGCCAAACCACCCTATACCAGCACCGGGGGTTCGCAAGTCTTCACAGACACTTTGAGAAGCCACATGACAATTACTGCCTCAGCACAACTCCAGCTCCTAAAGGTGCAGCTCCAGCCATGACTGTTTTATAGTCTGCATTTTACAGTGTACCTTTTTGCCATTGCAAGCCCCAGTGAACTCTAGATGACCCTGAAACTTCTTCTACCCAAGTACTAGGGCCAACACTTCCCCTAATGGACTAACAGAGGGACTTCTGAAACTGGTACAAAAGGGGCAGTGCTGTGATTGGTGTAAACACAAACCTTCATTTGCATGACAGGTTTGCTGTGATTGGTGCAAACATCCCCTTTCTGGCTATACAGACAGGCTGCTCAGCAAGCTGGGAGACACCCTCCTGTCCTGCCTCCCCTGGTGTTGCAACACTTGGCCTAATAAAAGGCTTTCCTCAACTAGGTACAGCAGCACATGCTTGTAATCCTAGCCATCTGAGAGGCTGAGGTAGGAGGATTGCAAGTTCAAGGCCAGAGGCAGCCTGTGTAACTTAGTGAGACCTTGACTCAAAACAAAAAGACAAAAAAAGCCGGGCTAGGTGGCACATGCCTGTAATCCCAGCAGCCTGGGAGGCGGAGGCAGGAGGATCGCTAATTCAAGACAAGAGACAATCTCTGTAATTTAGAGAGACAGTCTCAAAAAAAGTTAAAAAAAAAAAAAAAAAAGGGCTGAGGGTGCAGCTCAGTGGTACAGTACCTGCAAAGCATGCAAGTGCAAGGCCCTTGGCTCAACTCCCAGACCACCCAAAAAAAAAAAAGAGCTCACGGTGCAGCCCAGTGGCAGAGCACTTGCAAAGTATATGCTAGGCCCTGGGTTCAATACCCAACTACTTCCTCCAAAAAATAAAAAATGAAAAAATGAAAAAGGCTCTCTCAGGTGGACTTTTTGCCTGCTTTGGTAGTGTGGGCTAAGCTGGTAACACCCAGAAGGAAGGAAAGACACAGTGGTAGGGGAGGGGCTGCTTAAAGGGGCAGAGCCTATTATTTGACAGGCCTAGCAATAAAAGCAGCAAGGCATTGACAACTGCAACTGACAGCTACAAAAGAGGCAGTCTTGCAAGATCAGCAGTCTTGCAAGATCAGCAGCTGGGCAGTGGTGGCTGCCTCCCAAACAGCAGCAACAATTACAGGGGCGATAGCAGTAAGAGGCAGCTGAACAGTTCCAGAAGACCAGCCAGGGCAGGAAAAAGAGGGACAGAGAAGGAAAGAGAAGATAAGAGAGGATGGAGAGCTGAGGGTGAAGGAAGACACAAGGCAGTGAAAAGCCAGAGAAGAGAAACTGCAGGCCCTGGTCTCTAGAAGAGTTCCAGACAGCTGTCAAGTCTTTAGGACCAACAGTGCCAGACGCCCCAGGCCAGCAGCTGTAACACTGGCTGCTGGCAGGGCGGAGGATGCTGATACCTAGGCCCATCCGGAAGCTGCACGTCCAGCTGTGGTAACAAGCTTAGGACTCCTGATCTCCGTGGCCTACACGAGAGCTGTAACACTTACAGGCTTAGGAACCCTGATCTCCTCAGCATACATAAGGGCGGTAAAGAGTTTGCCCGCTAGGGCCACGCACTGCCATAAAATGCTCAGGGACACAGACGCTGCCAAAAACCAGCACTTGAAGAGCTTCTCCTTGGCTACCCATACTTTCTTTCCAGGTAGACCAACAGGACCCCAGGTAGGTGACTAATAACAAGAATGGTCACCCTGAGGGAGGGGCACTCATGAGTGCTGACACAAATAACTAAAAACACGTGGAACAAGACAGTGGAAGGGGAAACTGCAAGAGAGCAGTTAGCATGACCCTTAAAATCTGTGGCAGATTTGTGTCACTTCTCTGCTCAGAATCTCTCGGTGGTCCCTTATGCCACTCAAGAGTAAAAACCAAAGCTTTTGTAGGGCAGTAAGCCAAGCAGATTTCAGTATCCAGGCTCTTCCCTCCCCTCCACCCTAACCATGATCCACTCCTCCAGATGCACTGGCCTCCCTGGTGAGCTGTGGCCACGGGCCTCACAGCCTGTGCGCCTTCTGCCAGAAAAGGCTTTCCCTAGATGGCTGTAAGCCTGCAGCTGTAGCCCTGTGGCATCCGATCCCGTCAGATCTTGGAAGCTAAGCAGGGTCGGGCCTGGTTAGTACCTGGATGGGAGACCGCCTGGGAACACGAGGTGCTGTAGGCTTGGGAGAAGGACCTGACAACCCCCTCCCAAAAATCAATCTGCCATTGAAAACCCTATGAACAGCAGAGAAGCACTGACAATAGTGTTTCCCCTATTGTACAGAGGGTCGCTATGAGTCGGATACCGGCTCGAGGGCACCTAACAACAACAAGATGGCTGTGGCTCTCACACCCTCACTGCACAGCTCTCCACTCAAATGCACCTCTTCAGAGAGGGCTTCCCTGATCACCCTAGCGAAAACCAGCCCTCTCCTTCTGCCTTAGAGTTCCTTCTCTACATACTTTATGCCCACCAAATACAATGCCATGCTAGTGTTTCATCCGTCCTGCACCCTGAGGCAGCAGCTACAGTGCCTCATGCCATGATTATATCCCCAGTGCCTGGACACGTGGCAGGACCACAGGGGTGGCGAGTCAGGCGCCCACCTGCTCAGCTCCTGGCGGCTAATGGCGACCTCCCGGGTCAGCTGCTGGTTTTGCCTCTCCTTCTCGCTGAGATCCCTCTGCAGTCTTTCGTTCTCCTCCCTCACACTGGTGTAGTCTTGCTGAAGGTGCTCAAGACTCGCAGCCTTCCTGGACAGAGACTCCCGTAATTTTTCATTCTCCTTCTGTTTATCTGAAAATACCAAAAAGGGCCACTGAGAACGGATCCCATTTGTTTTTTCCAACCTTATTACGCAGATACAGCACTTCAGCTTGAGCGCTCTAAAGATACAAAAAAGAATGAGATTTAATCCAGCATTTATGATTTTAGCATTCCAATTATCTTATGCAGTTTGGACAGATAAATCTGTCAACATCAAGGCTGCAGATTAAATGTCATGGGGATAAAATGGGCCTGTTTAATTTTCTATTAAATAATAGACCTTGCAAACCTGGTTACTTTCCCTCTGCAGAGCAAACAGTGGGCAGAAAGCACAGGCAGAGGCAAGAGGCAGGGCCCTGAGTCTGCCAGTGGGTGTGGAGAGTCACAAGCCTCCCACAGCCTCCTGCCAGGAGGCCAGCAGAGCTGGGCAGAAGGCCGGGAGGGCATCGCTTCTCCTGAGGAATAAAACACGCCTGGAGGGACAGGAGACAATGGCCAAGGACAGAGTGCAGGAGGCAGAGTGGCCGGCTTCTCAGGCAGGTCGTCCATTGGCCGACTCATGTCCTAGAGTGAGGTTTTCTACTCTCCAGGCCTCAGTTTCCTCCCTTCTGGGCTGAGGATACTGAGCTGCCATCTGACAGGACTTATCACAGGGCTGCATAAGCATACGAAGGGCCGAAAGTGCCACAATGTAAGGGCAAGCAATGGGGCAGGGGTGGGAAAGGCTGCCGGGTCCCAGCACCAACTGCACGGGTGTCACGTGATGCCCCTCCCAGGTACCATCTTACTTAATCTCCACAGCACACCAAGATAGGCACTGTCACCCTCCCCAGGATGCCCGATGGGAAACTAAGGACTCGTGAGGTTAGAGCTTTCCTGCGGCCACACTGCCGGGAAGTGGCAGAGCCTGGATTCAGACCCAGGCTTTCTGATGCTGCTCTGAAACACAATGCAAGAATTTGTAGGCAAGCGAAGGTTCCAGAGTCCCTCAGACACAGACATAACGAGCAGTGTGTCGTCTTAGCCTGGTCCACACCTTCCTCACCTCTAACCCTGAGCCTTGTCTGCTCCCTTCCTTCCATTCAAAAGGGCCTGGCTCCTCTGACCCGGGGCACCTTGGCTACTCCCTTTTTACTTAGCCTTCTACGCTTGGCCCTTGGAGACCAGCGGCACTGGGTCAGGATGCCTTCTCCAGGATCCTGTGGCTCTGGCCTGCCTTTATCATGGTCTTTTAGGAGTTATCTGGCTGTCTCCCTCATCAGACCATAAGCCCCCTGAGGGAAGGACCAGGATTCATTCATTTCTCTACCAGAGCCTACACAGGCTCAGATGAAGAAAAGGAGAGAAGGAATGGTCCGGAGTCAACAAATGATCTACAAAAGCCCCAATTTTGTCTCCTCAGCCAAAATCAGCATCAATATCCTCTAAGGACAGTGAGATAAGCCGGGCCCAGCTCCCCACTTTCTGGCTCTATGTCCGCAGGCAAGGCAATTCCTTAGGCCTTTGCTTTCTACTGGTGAAATAGGACTAATAACACCTCATTCCAGAATCGTTTTAAGTACTAAAAGATAATGTAAGTGAAAGCTCTCAGACCTGAGCTCCAAGTCAGAAGAATTAAGAAAAGGGTCTTTAGAAGAAATCCTAGATAAACCGTGCTGGTGGTAGGAAATCTCAGGCTGAGATTTGGTAGTAATGTATTTCCAGCCCTGCTCTCACCCTCACGGAGAGGTGGCTGTATAGAGGTGATGGCTGACAGGTAAATACAGTACCATTTACCGAGACCCTGGTCGAGGCACTGTGCTGGGGCTTTAGGCTGTGAATTGTAGCGGCCCTCTGACGTATTCCTTAGCCTCTCTGAGCCCGTTCTCTCAGCTATAAGGCAGGGATGCTTTGCAGTACCCTTGTGGCAGTTAAAAAGCATAAAGCTGTCACAGCGCCGCAGGATCTGCACCTAGGCTGGTCAGACTCCAGCGCCTGTGCTCTTCGCAACCCAGGGGTTTGGGGGCCCAGGCTGCAGGTGGCCCCTTTTCCCTTTTACCTCTCGACCCTTTCGCGAGCATCGTACTGAGGGCCTGGTTCTGCTTCCTCAGGAAATGGATCTCCGATGTCAGAGAACTGTGCAGCTCTGAACTGCAAGCGACAGTGTTCGTGGGACCTGTAAAGGCACAAACAGTGATTCATGGACCATCTCTAGGGCAGTGCGGGTGGAATTTCCTAGAAAAGTTTTAAACGATGAGGAAAGGCACCGGGCCATGAAAACCCCTCCTGTAAACGACGTGAGGCATTGCCAGAGCCCAAAGGGAAAGGAGAGGCGGCTTGAAAGAGGAAGCAAAGGGTCGGGGGTCCTCACACATCTCACCTGCCCAGTAGGTGAACAAAGGAGAGACTTGGGCCGGGCGAGGGGCGTAGGTGACAGGCTCAGTCTTCACAGCCAGCTGCCTGCTGGGCCTCACCCTGCAGAAGCGGCTTAGTCCACCGAGCCAGAGCTGACTCCTCGCACTCCGATCTCTCTCATCTGTCCCTTCGGGAGAGGGTACCGCCACAACCTTTAACCCAAGCTGGCCCCCGGGGGCTACCCTAAATGCCTGTCTCCCACTTCCCAAGCAGGCAGTCAGCACTGCAGATTCTCCCTCTAACACACCTCGGACCTGGTGGATTCCTTTCTTACTATCATTTGGACCTTCGCCCAGCACGCGATCTACTCCCAATGGGGAATTGTCATTCTCTGCTCAAAAAGATCTGATGGCCAGATCTACAGACACAACCAACCAAACAAAACACAAGTCCCAAACTTCTCAGTCTCTAATCCCAGGACCTCTATGGCTTAGCTCTAATCTCATGCATATCCCACTCCCTCTCCACTGCGAAGCACTGCACTGGTGAGGACGTCTGTGCTGCACACACACTGTGTGGCCAGAGGCCTCCCTGACTCACAGAGTGACAGGCTCCCGTTGCCTAGGTGTCCACTACCCTCTCCACTGGTCAGAGCCATACTCTTCCATCTCTGGGCTCAAATTCCCTTCTCTAAGATCAGGGTCCAAAGCCAGTCAGACTGGGGTGGGGGTCACGTTCTCACCTGTAGATGCCACACTAAGTTGTTCTCTGGGAGCCAGCAACCCACTCCCAAAAATCAATCCGCCATTAGAAACCCAATGAATACCAGAGAAGCACTGAGAATAGTGTTTTACCTGTCATCTGTAGGGTCGCTGTGAGTAGGACACTGACTTGACGGCACCTAACAACAACAACAAGCTGTTCTCTATCTGTTGCAGCCTACTCCTTCCGCTAAATCGGTTTAGGAGACACTTCCTTTTGCCACCTCCCTTCCCCCCCACCTCAGCCCTCCTCTCTAAACTTCCCCACCTGCACTATGATAGTGCCCCGAATCACAGCTGCACTCCAGCGAGGACCTGTTCTGTGTGAGGTGCCTTTTCCATTTGGCAGGCAGATATGCCCCTCCCAGCCTCTGTCCTGACCGAGTCTTCCCCCTTCACCACAAACGAAATGCCAGATCCCTGTGCTCCCAGCCCACTGCAGTGAGAACATGGCCAGGGGCCACTTCTGGCTGGTGAGACGTGAAGGGGAGTCTGCTAGGCGCTTCAGAGAAAGATTTTTCTACCCTTAGAAAAGCCAGAGAAAAGCCCTGGTGCTTCAGACACTGTCCACCCACAGAGGATGGGACACTGAGCATCACTGCAGTCACCACAGAAACCAACCCCAACCCTGCTGCCTTGGAGCCAGAAAACCCGCCTCAGAGTTCTTGTCATGTACAAAAGCACACTCTCCCATGCTTTACACCAGTTTCTCTCATATTTTCTTCTCTGCAGCTGAAAGTGTCCTGGTATGCAACAGAATACCTGGAATTCTCAAACTCCTTATAAGGAAGACACAGTCAGTCCTCCCCGAAGTTCGTATTCTTCTCACCCTACAGCACTACTTCTCCTGCAAATGAGTCACCTATCAAAATGTCAACTTTTTTTTCACCGATGTCTGTCCTTGCCATCTTTCCTCACCCCCCTCTATGGACTCAGAAATCATTTCAGCGATACCTGGCTTGAACCATGGCTCTGGCCTCTTAATAGCTACGAGACCTCAGGAAAGTGCCATAGCGTCCCCGAGTCTTCCCTAGCTCAAAAACGTGGCTGACATTATTGTTCCTACTCTTACCCTTTGTGTTAACATCGTGACAGAAGACGGGCTTCGGCCAAAAGAGGATCAAAGAGGGACCTGAATGAACAGGGAAAACTGTATGGGTGTCTGCGCTGACAGTGCTAAGGTAGGCACTTTTCAAAGGAATAAGTAGGCCAAACAACAGTCCTGACACAGCCTAAACCCGAGCAGTCACACCTGACCTGCTGAGGGCCGCTTCGATGCTGAGGCCAGTCTCCCCTCCGAACGCCACCACTACAGCATGAGATGACAATTTTTAACAGTATCCCACCTCCACACCATCAGGAACCAGGCCTTTCTCCAACCTACTCCCAAGATGAACCTTTTTACCACAGTGGCAGGTGGGGCTGCTTTTCTTTCTTAGCCTTTTCAGAGATTGCGATAGCATGGCGAGAACAGCGTGTCTTTCCAGCAGCGTAAATACTCCATGAATGCCTTTTTGTGAACCTCCCCGCCAGAGGGAATTACTCTCCAGAGCAATTGCCAGCTTCATTGTAGCCAGTGGCCATTTGAGCCCCCAAATAATGCTATAATTGGATTTGCCAGGGAAAATGTAAAACAGAATGAATCTAATTCAGGCACTACCAAGAGTGAATGGGAAGGGCCCAGGTGTGTATCTCTTTCCTGTGTTTGATACGACTAATAACTTAATCAGTTTCCCTGGGGGTGAAATGGGAGGATGCAAGATGTCAGTGGAGTGAGAGGAAGGGAGGGAGGGGAGTAAAGGAACCACGCTGTTTACCTTGCAAACTCGAGCACACCTGGTACGATGGAAAGCTGTCCATCGAAGCTGATGGCCATGGTAAGCTAGAGAGGAATGCGATGCGGACAAGGGGGTCCAAGGACTCAAGTGCCACCAGCAGGTACTATCTAGATCTCAGTACTCTAATCTCTAAAAAATGGGAAGGACATTAGGGTTCTGGCCTTGCAACATTATTTGGGTTGTCGTCGTTGTTGTTGTTGTTTGTGCCTCTGAGTAGGGTCTGACTCACAGCAACCCTCATAGGGTTTTCTTTTTTTTTTTTATTAGAAATTTTTAATGTACATCATAATGTGATTAATTTTGACATGCTTTTCGTTGTGACAATTTTCATATATGCAATTTGATAAGCATTATTCATATAGGTTACCCCTTACCCTCCTCTATGTTTCCCCCCTTCCCCCCTTCCTATCTAAGTTTCCCATCCAAGTCTTCTCTATCTTTTACTATATAGTATTTTTCTATATGTCCTTGGGTTCCATTTCTGTTTAAGATAGAA
>VMDO01001491.1:0-97151 GCA_007922755.1 Pedetes capensis
CCTCCCCCTCCTCTTCCTTTTGTATTCAGTTGTTGAACCTAGAGCCTCATATTTGCTGGGCAAGTGCTTTACCACTGGGCTGCACCCGCAGTTCCCAGTTTGTTGTTATTATTTGTATTGTATTGAATCTCTTCATGTACCAGGAACCAAGCCACGCAGAGGGTGGTCTTGCTGTAAAATGTTGTTGTTGTTGTTGTTAGGTGCCGTCAAGTCGGTATCCAACTCATAGCGACCCTCTGTACAACAGAGGAAACACTATTGTCAGTGCCTCTCTGCTGTTCATAGGGTCTTCAATGGCAGATTGATTTTTGAGAGGGGGTTGCCAGGTCTTTCTCCCAAGCCTACAGCTTCTGGTGTTCCCCGAGGTCTCCCATCCAGGTACTAACCAGGCCTGACCCTGCTTAGCTTCCGAGATCTGACGGGATGGGATGCCACAGGGCTACCGCTGCAGGCTGCTGTAAAATAGATAGCCGAATTCTCATGGACCTGCAGCCATACCACCCTGCCATCCAATTTTGTCAGATCTCGGAAGCTAAGCAGCGTTAGTACTTGGATGGGAGACCGCCTGGACATCAGGTGCTGTAGGCTTGGGACAAGGACCCCGAAGGCCACTCCTGAAACAATCAGCTTTATTCCATTCTTGTCTTTAAGGTCAACTCTACTTTGAGGAGGCAACTTTTCCCCAGTCATTTCTTGAATGCCTTTCAGCTTGGGGGGCTCATTCTCTGGCACTCTGTTTGACAGTGCTTCTCTGTTATTCATAGGATTTTCAATGGCTAATTGTCTTGCGAGTGGGATGCAGGGTCTCTTTCCCTAGTCTATCTTAGTCTGGAAGCTCAGCTAAAACCTGTTCACCATGGGTGACCCTGCTCATATGTGAGATACTGGTGGCATAGCTTTCAGCATCACAACACAAAAGCTCTCACAGCATGACAAGCTTTTGTGTAATGTGAACAAATAATCTTTTGTCTTAAGCTCACTTAACTTGAGCTTCTCTTGTTTACAACTAATAAAATCCCAACAAATAAAACAGTAGAGATGGAGCCAGGTGCAGTGGCACACGCCTATAATCCCAGTGACTCAGGAGGCTGAGTCAAGAGGATTACAAGTTTGAGGCCAGAGGCAGCCTACCTAACTTAGCGAGACCTTGTCTCAAAATGAAAAGTAAAAATTGGTCTGGGAGTGAGGCTCAGTGGTAGAGCACTTGCAAAGCATGCATGAGGTCCTGGATTCAACTCCCCAGTTCTATAAATAAATACATAAATAAGTAATAAAATAACTATAGAGACCTATGTTCCCTTCTTTTAAGGGTTAGTTGCTTGTTGGATGCAATCACCCCTAAAGGGGTTGGAGGGGGAGATAATCTCATACTTTTCCCTGATAATTCCTCTAGCAAACTCTGTAGAGACCATTGAAAATCTTTTTAAAAATAAAATTCTTTCTATATTGAATTGATACAAGGTTTTATAGCAAATGTGTAAGCTGTGAACAGTCACAATAACAGAGTAGCTTGAAGCTCTCACTCAGTAGTCTCTGTCCTATTCTTTTCTCTTCCCCTAACCTCTATCCTGAATTTTGTACTTTTCATTTCCTCACTTTTCTCTATAGCCTTATCTTTACATATTAAGCATGTATTTCTAATGACAAACTTTTGCATGATCTTTAAATTTGTGTAAATAAAATAATACTGTATGCATTCTTCTGCAATTTATAAATATACTCCTGAGATTAAAAAAAGAAAATGTTTTTAAAGCAAAATGGAAAAAGGGTATGTAAACATCCTATCGCACACACATGCACACAACCACAAAGGAATTTTAAAGAGAAGGGTAATGGTATCAATCAGCATTAGACAAGGAAGATGTCAAGGCAAAGGATTAAACTGGGTAAAGACAATCATTTTATATTCGACCAAAATTTCAGTATCAAGTTTTAACTAATATTTATTGGGTGGCTTTTATTTGCCTGGAACAGTGCTTGGTGTCTTACATATATTGGCAAAGGCATAACAATGCTTGACTTATTTGCATTAAATTATACAACTATTGAACACATAAAGCAAATATTACAAAAGTATATTGCTAGACCAATCATATTAACAGATTTTCACATAATCTTACTGGTTTTTGACAGATGCAGTAGGCCAAAATTAAATAACATGTGAATCTGAACAATATAATTGATTAGAATGAGTTAATTAGCAGACATATAGGGTTTTAAATTCTTTAAGCAGAGAGTACATATTCATTTCAATTATCCATGAAACAATTACAAAAATTGGACACATTATAGGCTAAAATCAAAGCTTTTTGAAATGTTTTGAAACATATATATATATATATATATATATATATATGTATATAGTGGACCACATTCTCTGTTCACAGTGCAGTAAAACAAACTATTTATAAACAAAACACTAAAACAGATCACTGAGCTTTAAAGCATTTTCTAGGGACACTACAAAAAGATAAACAAAAAAGTGAATTATCAAACTTTAAGATGTGGCCAAGGGTATTTCCAGAAGTAATTTATGTTATTAAGTATCCTATTATTGCAAATATAAAGAGAATATAAGTTTTTAGATGGGAAGGGGGAGGGGGGAAACAAGGGAGGGTAAGGGGTAACCTATATGAATAATGTTTATCAAATTGCATATATGAAAATTGTCACAATGAAAAGCATGTCAAAATGAATCACATTATGATGTACATTCAAAATTTCTAATAAAAAAAGAGAATATAAGTTAAGTATTCAAATTAAAAATCAAGACAAGGAATAAAAACAATAAAAATAAATCCAATATGTATTAAAGAAAAACAAATGACAAGTAAGAGAAGTAATAGATATAAATAAATCCTACTACTGGCTCTTTGGAAAAATAATTATGAACTAGATAAATATTTGACAACTCAAATAATGAGTAAATCACAAATAGAAGTTCAAAAAAGAACAAAGATAGAACAAAATACATGAAGGTATGTGTTTAATTATAAAATAGTATGCATAATTAAGCAAATAATTTGAAAAGCTCTGTGGGAATGGAGGAACTCCCTAGGGGATAAAAGACCATTATAAATTATTGAAATAAATCCAAGAAGTAAAAAGTATTAGCAAACTGATAACATGAGGGAAAACTCAGAAAGATTCCCAAAGATTAGCTGAAACTTCCCCTTCTCAGAGCTTGTACCTGATGATTTTACTAGTGAATTCTTCTAAACTATCACTTGAGTGTTCTCAACCTACAGAAACTACTCAAAAGCACAAAAAAGAGTAAAAGTTACTTGAGTCTTTCTAGGATGCAAGCTTATCCATGATACTAAAACTTCACAAAGATAGCACCAATCTCACCTATGAAGATAGAGGAAAGAATCGTACATAAAACAACAAGAAAAAATTCAGTATATGAAAAGACTGGTGCACTACGATCCTAAGAATGCAAAGATAGTTTGATTTAGGAAATCTCCCAGATTTCATTTATCTTAAGATACGCATATTTTTCACCTTTTCTGAAGTTAGGTGTCTGTCAGTTGGTGGCATCTCACAATTAATTAGCAATTTTATTTCTCAGTGGCATATAAAATAACATGTGTCTTATAATCAGTGATGTCAACAAAATACAGTGAGGCAAAACTTCATACTAAAAAGTTTTTTTAAAAAAATCATCATAATGGATGTTTGAAAGGCATTTGATAATATCCAATACCTATTCCTGATTCTTAACCAGGACACTTCATTAAAATTACACAGGGCATCTATTTCAAAACAACAACCACTCTTATAGCTAAATGTGAAACATCATGGGCATCCCTGTTAAAACCAGGAATAAAAACAGCACACATACTACCAAGACTATGGTCGTTTGTTGTGGAGCTTTTGACCACTCCACAAAGCCCTGAAATAGAAAAGAAAAAAGCATAAGTATTGGAACAGGGGCTGCCATTGTTACTTTCAGGAAAATATGATTATATGATTGGAAATAAAATGGCATATCAGCAGAAAGGCTGTTTGAATTTAAAACTGTACAGTAGCGTAACTAGATATAAAATAAATACAGAAAAGTCAGTGACATACCTGTGCTCTATGGCAAGAAATTTTAGAATAATGGGTTGCAATTTTCAAAATATCACTGGTACATAAAGTCTTACAGTTTTAAATATGCTTTAATGCTCCCTCAAAGATATTTATTTCTTGACCCAGCTGCTTTCTTGAATTCCCAACCATCATCTTACTGACTACTTATATATTAATTTGGATATATAATGGGCATCTTTGCCTGCAGCTGTACCATTGTGACATCTGATCTTGGCAGATTTTCAAAGCTAAGCAGGGTTGGACCTGGTTAGTAGTTGGATGGAGACTGCCTGGGAACACCAGATGCTGTAGGCTTGGGAGAAGGACCCAGAAACCCACTCCCAAAAACCAATCAGCCATTGAAAACCCTATGAATAGCAGAGAAGCACTAACAATAGTGTTTCACCTGTTGTACATAGGGTTGCTATGAGCTGGACACTGACTCAAGGGCACCTAACAACAACAACAATGGGCATCTTTGGGACTGGGGTTTAGCTCAGTTGGTAGAATGCTGCTCTGTGCTTGCTAAGGCCCTGGATTTGATCCCCAGCACTGCAAAACTGGGAGAACCTGGCAGCCCACTCCAGAAACAATCCTGAAAAACAATCAGCCATTGGAAACCCTATAAATAGCAGAGAAGCATTGATACAGTGCTGGGCATGGCACAATGTCGGGGAGTGTCTAATTCTGTTATACACAGGGTTGCTACGAGTGGGACCTAACTTGATGGCACCTAACAACAATAGGCATCTTAAACTTCACATATCCCAAAGAAATATTCTAATATAACTCCTCAATAAAAGGTCCTTAAACAGTTTTCTCATTATTTCTCCTATAGGTACCTCAGGCCTCCAATGTGGCATCCTTGACCTCTGTCTCCTGCCATCCACATTCAAGCCATCAGCAAATGCTGTTGGATTTACCTTTGAAATGTATCCGTAATCTGACCACCTCCAACCTTTCCCCTGCAACCAGCCTGGTAAAAACCACCAAGTTAATTAATATAGAAAACTATCCATTAACTGAAAACACCAAGTTGCAGAATAATATCTTTGCTATCATCTCCTTTTGGGGACTAAAAAATACATGTGTAACTTATTGTATGACTCTATTGAGATAAAGCCTGCAGCGGTAGCCCTGTGGCATCCGATCCCGTCAGATCTCGGAAGCCAAGCAGGGTCAGGCCTGGTTAGTTCCTGGAAGGGAGACCACCTGGGAACACCAGAAGCTGTAGGCTTGGGAGAAGGACCTGGCAACCCCATCTCAAAAATCAATCTGCCATTGAAAACCCTATGAACAGCAGAGAAGCACTGACAATAGTGTTTTCCCTGTTGTACAGAGGGTCGCTATGAGTCGGATACCGACTTGACGGCACCTAACCACAACAACAACAACATTGAGATAAAGTTCAACAACAGTCAAAAGTAATATATGTGGGTACAGTTCAAGAAATATAGCTGCCTCCAAGGTGGGGGAGTGAGATATACTGGGAAAGGAAGAGAGGAAATTTTCTAAGATAATGATGGGGCTCCATATCTTAATTGGGGTGTCAGATACACGGAGGCACCCATGGGTCAACACCCTCTGGTCCATTTTAATGGAAATAATCATAATCGTACTATAATTTTTGAAAAGCAAAATATAAAATTTTGAAAATATAATAAATACGGGTCATCGGAAATCCAAAAAGTTTACATGTAATACACATCTCAACTAGCTTCCCTTTGTTTCTGATTACCAGAGCTACAGCTTCAGGCAGGCAGTTGTTGCTCACCCCTAAATCCACAGGTTTGGCATTGCCTCCTCTCTGGGATATTCAAGAGAAATGCTCCAGCATGCAGAGATAACTTCTTCCTTTGAGCCATCCCACAGCGGCCAGCACTTATTTCTGCTCTGTCATGGTCTGTTGTCCCATTTGCCTCCCTTCCTCATCTTTGAATCAATAAATCTCTCTTCTGGATTGAGCCAGTTCAAGTTGGATTTCTGACATATGACTAGGAAATGGATGGGACCCTCGTGTGCTGCTGGGAATGGTAATATAATTTTTTCTCATGTATGAGATTAATGTATAAATAAAATCACTATTGTTTTTTGTATTGATGATATATGCCTGAAAAAATAAAACATTCTGTCTTGAGTAAGAAGGATGTGCTTGATAATTCTGCTTGGTTTTACTTATAGTATTTGGACTAAACCCAGTAGGTGATTAGTGGTGGATGGATATATGGATTGAATGGGTAAGTGAGTGGATGGGTGGATCTATGGACATGCTGGTAGGTGGATTGGTTATCAAATAGATGAATGGGTGGATAGATAGAAATGAATATATAAATGAGTAAGCAAATTGTTGTTGTTGTGTGGTGCCATCAAGTCAGGTGCAACTCATTGTGACCCTCATAGGGTTTTCAATGGCTGATTGTTTTGGGAGTGGACTGCCGCATCCTTCACCTATTTTTGCAGTGTTAGGGACCAAACCCAGGTCTTTAGAGTGCTGGGGATCAAACCCAGGTCCTCAGAGACTGCAGTGCAGCACTCTACCAACTGAGCTAAACCCCAGCCTTAGTAGGCAAATAGGTAGATGCATAGTAGCCAAATCTTTACATGGCCAACATGTAGTAGGTGGATGAATAGGTGGGTCAATAGATGAGTTAGTATGTGGGTGAGTGGGTAAGTTGAACAGATGAAATGATAGCATATGGATAAAAGGATGTTTGAGTATGTGTATGGATAACTGGATGTATGGATGGATAGAATGGTTACACCGGTGAATAGAGATTAATGACTGGGTAGATAAATGGGTGGGCAGATGAGTAGTTGATTTCCAGTGGATAGATAGATGAATGGATGGGTGAATTGGTGAATAGATAGGTGGAAGGGTGAGTGGAAGGGAGCCTTAATGGATACCTAAGAGGACAGAGGAGGAGGGTAGATAGATGGCTGGATGGATGGATGGATGGGACAGGTATATGGATAACTGAAAAAAGTTTGAAGGGATACATCAAGTACAAATGAATGAATGGTAAGTGGATGTTTGGGAGTCAAATAAATGAATGGATGAGTGAGTGGATGGATGGATGGATTTATAAGTGAAGGGCTGAAGGTATGTGTGGATGGAGTACCACAAATACCATGTGGAGACCCTCCACTCTGTGTCTGACCATCATAGGAATATGTCCTGTTTCCCACAAGAGATCTCTTGGAACTTCCTTGGGGCAAGGAAATCCCAGGCTGAAGAAGGCAACAGTCCACTGAGATCTTCAGAGTGAGATCTTTGTTGGAGAGGAGGAAATCCCCACCAGCACACACATACCTGGGAGTCCTCTGAATCATCGTCTTCCTCCACAGAGCTCCACTCCTGGGAAAGCCCAGTTTCGTGAGAGGATAGATCTGGGTAGGGGTAAGAGTGGAGGAGAAAGGAGCCAAGAATGAGTGACTAGACCACCTGGGGAGGGCTCCTCTTGCTCTGTTGATAGCTTATTTCTCTTTCTCTCTCTCTCTCTCTCTCTCTCTCTCTCTCTCTCTCTCTCTCTCTCTCTCTCTCTCTCTCCCATCCCCCCCAGTGGCTTAGGTGAGGCTGAAAGAATGAGAGACCTGAATTCTGACCCCACAACTATCTACCTGGAAGACTTATACTGGGTCACCTAAGGTGATCTGGCACCTGAGCCTCTGTTCATTCCCCTCTGCAACAAGTAAAAGAGTTTCTTCCCCAAGGGCCTCCAGTAAAAACACTAAGTGAGGAAACAGAAGACAAAGTCACAGCGTTACACCAGAATGACAGGGGCTTTCGTAGCTTCTGTAAGAGCAGCTTCCAGTGGAGAAGTTTCCTTGCAGCCAGAATCTCTGCATCCTTCTCCTCCATAAGTTGAATAAACTGGGAAAGGATTGGCATTTCCCAGCTTCCCTGACTCTGGCCCCTCCAGCACCCACACCTGCTCCTTGTTGCCACAGAAAGCCTCTACTAGCCATGCCTTCTATCTCAGGCTGTGTGTTCCCTGAGAGAGCCCAGCCCCCTTCTGCTGTGGGGTGTCTTTCAGATGACTCCCTCTCAACAAATGTCTAGCTGTTTGGGCTGAAACCCCCAAGAGTCATTCTTGGAATTTCTCTTTTCCTCCCCTTCCCCACATACACTAACAAGAACTGATTCTCCCTCCCAAATGTGCCCCAAATCTCTCCACTTTACTCATCTCTCTCAGACAGTTTTAGGGGTTTCCTAACTGGACCCTCGCCTTTCACTCTTGACCTCCTAATCACACGTTTATTCCCACATGCAGTTAGACACACAGTTTCTCACCCTTGGCACTGTTGCCTTTGGAGCTACCTAATTCTTGGTTGCCTACAGCCATACCACTGTGGTGTCCAATTCCATCAGATCTCGGAAGCTAAGCAGGATCCGGCCTGGTTAGTACTTGGATGGGAGACCGCCTGGACACACCAGGTGCTGTAGGTTTGGGAGAAGGGCCCAGCAACCCACTCCCTCAAAAGTATCAGCCATTGAAAACCCTATGAATAGCAGAGAGGCACTAACAATACTCTTTGGTCTGTTGTATGTAGGGTGGCTATGAGTTAGACACTGACTCAACTGCACCTAACAACTTGGTTGTTATTGTTAGGTGCCATTGAGTTGGGTCCAACTCATAGCTACTCTCATAGAGCTCTCAATGGCTGACTGTTTCAGGATTAGCTCAGTTGGTAGCGTGCCATTCTGCACTCTCTGAGGATGAGTTCAATCCCCAGCACTGCAAAAATGGGAGAATGTCATGGCAATCCACTGCTGAAGCAATCCCGGAACAATCAGCCATGGAAAACCCTATGAGGGTCTCAATGAGTCCGGACTCAATTTGATGGCATATAATAGCTGCAATTCTTGGTTGCAAGGGTCTGTTCTCTGCCTTGTAGGAGTTTTAGCAGCATATTGTCTTTTCCCCACTAGATAGCAATAGTGTCTCCCCAGTTAGAATAACCCAAGTTGTCTGCAGGCAATGTCCCCCTCCCCAGCTGAAAACTATTGAGTTAGAGGAAACTTCTTGAAATACAAATAAGATCATATCATTCTCCTCTTCTAACTTTCCTGTGGCTTCTAATACTCCAATGGTGTACAAATTCCATGCCATGGTCTCTGTGATATGGCTGCAAGTGATCTCTATCTTTTCTTTTGTCATTTCTCTCTTGGATTCATCCTCCATAGCTTCCCTGTTACCACTGCAGGTTGTTATATGTGTAGTTCTGGCTGCCTACAATGCTCTTGTCACAACTCTTGAAACAGCCAGTTTCTAATGCTTCTCTCTCCTTCCCTGAGCACTCTAAAGTCATGCTCCATTGGTCACCTGATTTCATTGTCTTAAAAGCTCTCATCGCCACCAGACATTCCCTTCCTCCTTATTTCTTAACTTCTTCATTATCTGTTGTCTACACTAAAACTTGAGTTCTACCAAGGCATCTTACTATGTCCCTGGCCCCTTGCACAGTATCGAGCACATAGTAGGCATTCATGGTAAGATTTTTGCAGCAAATAGCCTCTGACTTGTCCATTTGCCCCTGTCTCCAAACTCTTGGTCAGCCCCTTCCCTCACAGATTCTGAGCTTGACCAATTGCACAGGAGCTTATTTTGACCAATTGCATGGGCAACTAGGTTGCTAGCAAAACCTTAAAATGTGCTTGTTAACAGTGGCATTCCCAAAGCCAGGCACAATGGCACATACCTGTAATCCCAGTACTCAAGAGGCTGAGGTAGGAGGATCAGCACAAGTTCTAGGGCAACCTGATCTACATAGCGAGTTCCAGACCAGCCTGGGCTACACAGCAAGACCCAGTCTCAAAAAAACAACAACTGAAGAAGACCAGCGGCCTTCCCTTTCTTGCTGTTCCTGAGAACCCTGCAATCATCCCCTTGAGAATAAGCCTGGGCTACCCTGCTGGAGACACGTGACCTAACGTCAGCACCGTCAAGCCATGCAATCAACCAGCCAAGGCAGTAAAGCCACCTGAGACCATCCAGCCACTCTGTCATCTCTTGGTGGCTGCAGGGGCAAGTGTGAGCAAAGGTAACAGGAGAAATGCCCCCTCAGCTTAGGTTGAATTTCTGAGCCACAGAATTGTGAGCCTATAAATGATTGTTGTTTTTTTATATGAGGTACTTAAGGGTTGAACCCATGGCCTCACATGTATTTTGCAAGTGCTCTGCCACTGGGCTGCACTCCCAGCCCATTTTTCTATTTTTTTATCTTGAGACAGGGTCTTGCTAGGTTTCAGAGGCTGCCTCTGGCCTCAACCTTGCGATTCTCCTGCCTCAGCCTCCTGAGTTGCTGGGATGACAGGTGTGTGCCATCGCACCCAGCTTGATTATTGCTTTAAGGTACTAAGTTTGGGGTGAGGTGACTTGTTATATAGCAAAGGGTACCTGTTAGATCAGTGAGTGACAGAATGACTGTTTAGTCTTTCCCTAGGCTCTGGGAAGACCTTCCCCCTCACTCGCCTCCATCAGGACCCTCACCTTTCTCATCACTGTCCCAGCCAGAAGCCCCGACCTCTACAGCCTCCCAATCCTTTGTGAAGGTGGGGTGGGATGGCTTCTCCCAGGCCCTGCTCTCCCGCGGCAGCAGCGTCTTCACCCTCTCAGGCTCCAGCAGCCCCCGCAGCTGCTCAGGCCTGAGGCTCTGCATCTCCCCTGGAGGGTGTGGAGCTTCTTAGACAGGCTTCTCCTCCCGTGCCAGGGTCCTGTCTGGTTCCCCAGGCACAGGATTCAGAACCTGAGCATTGACAGATAGTTAGGAATAGTTACAAAGAGACAGAAGGGAGCCAGATATTATTCTAAGTGCCATAAATACAGCAATGATCAAAATGAAGATCCCTGCCCTTATGGGGTTTACATGCCGGAGAGAAGAGACAGGCAAAGATAGGGAGCAAATAAAGCACATAGCATATCAGATGGTGGTAAGTGCCCTGGAGAAAAAGTATAAAAGGTGATAATGAATGGCATGCATGGTTACGCACACACAAACACACACACAAACACAAACACACACACACACACACACACACACACGCGCACTCACTCCTAAGCCACATCCCAAAGCTCATAGTCAGGAGTGCTGCTAAAGAAAGAGTTACCCCCTGTGACCCTTGCTGTGCTTTGGACGTGACTTGCCCCCCAAGCATTCATATGCTGAGCCACGGTCCTCAGTGGGGTGATTTAAAGGATGGTGAAACCTTTAAGAGGTGGAGCTGGCGGGAGATCATTAGGTCATTAAGGTGCTGTCCTTGGAAGGGATTAAAGAAGTTCTCACCAGGCCCTGGTTAATTCTCTTGTGAGTGTTGTTACAAAAGTGAACCTGACCCCTGAATCTCTCCCTAGCTTCCTGTCCACCATGTGATCTTGCCCTCTCACAACTTCTACAGTATGTCAACCAACATGTGATATAGCAAAGGGGCTCCTCACCAGAGGGTAAACTACACCTGGACTTTCAGTCTCCCCAAAACTGTGGGATTATAAACCTCTTTTTCTTTTATAAAGTACCCAGCCTCAGATATTTTGTTATAGCAATGGAAAACAAGCCAATACCATCCTCTGGCCACTGAGAAGGACCTAGTCTTCCCACTACCCCTTGTAGACCCCGTTTTCTCCTTTGTTGTCATAAAAAAGAATGGATTTGGTATGTAAGGGTTTCAAGTCTAGTTATAAATTTTTTAAATAATTCTTTTTTTTTTCAGTGCTGAGGATCAAACCCAGGGCTTTGCACATGCTAGGCAGGCACTCTACCACTGAACTATATCCTCAGCCCCTTTTTTTTTATATATATAGTACCAAATGCCTGAACCCAGGGCCTCACACATACTTTGCAAGTGCTCCTCCACTGAATTGCATCCCCAGCCCCTTTATAGTTTTTTAAATTGAGACGGGGTCGCACTAAGTTATCCAAGCTGCCTCTAGCTACAAACACGTGACCCTCCTGCCTCTGCCTCCTGAGTAGCTGGAATTACAGATGTGTGCCACCAGGCCCAGCACAATAAATTAAATATTTTTAATATTCTCATTCTATATCTGACAACTCAAAATTCAGAAAGTTGTTTACAAGATCTCTGAACTATGGTGATGTATAATGATGGAGTTCTTTGCCTGAGATTCTAACGTTGGGGTTATTATAGGAAATCATATGTATCATCAGCTTTGCATATGTGACCTACTGATTGCCCTTGTGAATAGTTAACATTTTTGCAATAAAGGAGTGCATGATTTGGAGTGAATGAAGAGCTTTTGTAAGATTTTTCTTCTTTGCTTAGGTGTATACAGGTCTTTTAAAATCTATCAGATTTGAAAACCATAGGACATTCTAGATTCAAACAGAAGTTAGCAATTCAACAACCAAAAGCACGTGGGGTCTAGGTTTGGATGCAAAATTTAAAAGTCATGTGAAAAATATGTATTTTTAAAAATTAAGGAAATTTTATGGACTGGGTATTTGGTGATACCAAGTATTCACTGATTCTCTTGAGTACAGAGATGGCTTATGAACACATGAGGAACTATCCATCCTTTGCGGGGGTTGGTTTTTTGACATGGGATCTCACTATGTAGCCCAGGCTGACCTTGAACTCGCAATCCTCCTGCCTCCACTTCTCAAGGGTTGGGATCATGGCTGTGTGCCACCACATCTAACTAATTCAGCTTATTTTCTTTAGAGGCACTTTTCAGCATGACTGAGATTTGCTTTAAAATACAGATACCACATGGTCTCACATAAATGCGGAAGGTAGAAATTTGATCTCATACAAGTAGAGAGGAGAATAGTGGCTACCAGACCCTAGAAAGGGCATAGGGGAAATGGGATGGAGAAAAAGAGAGTGGATGACAGGTACAGCAGTTCAGTTGGATAGGAGGAATAACTTCTAATGTTCTATAGCACTGTAGGGTAACTCCCCTTCCTTCATGGCTAAACTTAAATATCACCTCATGGGACCCATTAATATTTGCCATCCGTGGGTGTTTGATCGGATCTGACCTTTCTCCAACCATTTCCCAGCTAGAACTTGGTGCCAGATTCCAGCTGAGAACTGGGCACTTGAAGATGAATTTGACACCCTCAATAACTCATGTTCTCCTGGAAGGGGGAGGACAGGACCAAACAGAGCATGAAACACCCAGTTCCAGTAGACAAAAACACTTAACAGTAAAGATCAGAAGGCAAACACCTCCAGAGCATTGGAAGATAACACAAATGGAACAGACACTAAAAATAAATAATGCAAGAACTTTTCTCTGGCTTTTACTTTCATACTTCTGAAAGTGAAAATGAAATATAGGTCCGGAGAAATATTTCTCTGTCATAAGGCAACTGATGCATGGTATGAGGAGAGACAACAGGGAGTGGTGGGGATTGAAGCAAAAGGGAACTCTTATTGGAAGAAGCTACCCTAGTCAACCCAGCAAAAGCATGGGACTCAGGTCTGCCATAGGGCTGGGATTTAGCTCAGTTGGTAGAGCGCTGCGCTGCAGTCTCTGAGGTCCCAAGTTCAATTCCCAGCCTGCAAAAATGGGAGAAGTACCTGGAAATCCACTCCCAAGACAATCCCGATACAGTCGATACAGTCGCCGTTGAAAACCCCATGAGGGTCGCTATGAGTCGGATACTGACTCGATGGCACCTAACAACAAACAACAGGTCTGCCACCTTCTGATTTCTCAGGAGACCGGGAACCTGTTTTCAAATGACATCTTGCGCATTTTAAAATGTCAATTATTACTTCGGTATTTAAAAAGGAAGACACTCTGTGAACCAAATAGCACAGCTCAGGTCTGGGTTAGACCCTGGGGCTGCCAGTTTGCAACCTCAGTGAAGGGTGAGGTGTATGTGGGGGGTGAAGAGAAGCGATTTTCAGCATGGACAACATTTTTCAAGAAAAAAAAAATAGGTTGTCCTTGATGGGAAAGAGAGTACCACTGGGGGAGCATTGTTTTGTATATTGTTTTGTTTTATTTTTAATATAAGACAGGACTGGGCTGGGATTTAGCTCAGTTGGTAGAGCCCTGTGCTGCAGTCTCTGAGGTCCTGAGTTCAATTCCCAGCACCACAAAAATGGGAGAAGGGCCTGGCAATCCACTCCCAAGGCAATCCCGAAACAGTCAACCATTGAAAACCCTATGAGGGTCGCTATGAGTCGGACACCGACTCGACGGCACCTAACAACAACAACAACAACAACAACAACAATAATTTTGAGCTTAGGCTGAGGAAAGGACACTGGGAAGAGGGAGAAATGCAGGCAGGAGCAGGTGGTATATGGAGAAGACAGGGCAAGAAGAGATTGAATCTGCAGGGAATGGAGGAGGAGGAAGAGCAGGGGGAAGGCGCCGCGGGGGTTCCCATCTCACAGCCCCACGATCTTAGTTAAATAGCAAACTGGCCATCTCCTGAGGGGACAGGATGGAGACGCACTGCCAGCCACGACACACAGTATTAACAGCAATATTAGCAACGACGCCTCCTGGAGCGCGCGGGTGGGCAGCCCTGCGGAGCACCCACCGGTCGCCTAACTCTCCAGGGCCCGCTACTGTTTTGCTTCTGTTGTGCAGACGGGGAAGGACCTGGACCCCAACCCCACCGCTAAGCGCAGAGGCAGGGAGCCTGCACCCTGTGACCTCACAGCCTGAGCTCCTGACCACCGTTGCGGGATGGCACACACGTGCACGGACGGACACCAGGCAGACACGCGCAGATGCACACGAGGCCGGGCTCGCAGATGGAGCGCGCCCGGCAGAGACGCGGGTACCCCCGCGAGAAGGCGCTCACGTGCACACGCCCACCAGGAAACGCAGGCGCGCGAGTGCACGCTCCATGCGGGACCCAGGCTCCCCTCTCCCGCGGGGGCTGAAATTCACGTGCAGTCCACAGGCGGGTAGACAGGCTCGGGTTAGCGGAGAGTCAGATCTAACCTGGACAGATGCCCGGCCCTCTCCCACCAGACGGGCTTGCAGAGCGTCCCTCCCCAGACCACACCCCTGGAGCGCTTCTGCCCACCTCCCGTCCCCTCCCCTCCTCCGTGGTCACACTCGCGCGCCTCCCGGATCACCGCCCACGCCCCCCGTCCCTTCTCCCCTTCCCTTCCCGCCTGCGGGGGTCCCTCTGAGAACTCACCCTCCCCAACCAGACCCTGTCAGGCACTGCAGAGCTGGCGCTGCACAGACTGCGGCTGCGCAGACGCGGAGGCTGCGGGTGAGAGGTGGGAGGTGGGAGGTGGGGGGAGGAGGGAGGGGAGGCGGGCTTCTCCCCTCCTCCGCCCCCGGGAGCCTGCTCGTGGGGAGAACTGGGGAAAGAGAAGAGAGGTGACAAACGGGTGTGAAGGGTACCGTGCAGGCTCTGAGGGTCCAGTCAGAGTGAGGTGATAAGCCCATCCCCAGCTGATGGGCACGTAGGTTATGTCGTGGCCCCGCTGCAGACCCCGGCTAAGGCCAACAGCTTTTGCACACGCCCGTTTGTGGTTCTGTACCCTGAAAACTAGGAGCGTGGGGTGGGTGGGTGGGAGCGGGAAGGAGCTGGAGCTGAGGCAAGGCTCCTTGGAGACCCTGAGGTTCTAACACCTGGAATCAGGGGATGGTGTGACCACTGGCAACTAGAATGGCCCAAGAGAGTCATTTTCACACCTCCGTTTCCTATTTTGTTAAGTGAGGATAATAATTACCTCCTCCTGCCAGGATTGCTATGAAGGTAAAAATAAGTAATACACAAGAATGCATAGTTCTTAGAAAATGTGTAATAGCAGTTGCTGTTATTATCACCACCACCATGAGATTTTACAGCGCAGCAAACACGGCCAAGTTGCTGTCAGGGAAATGCCATCATATCTTTAAAATTTTTGGCAGAGAAATAGGTGCGGAGGTGGGGGAATGGTCTCCCTTGGTAATCTTATTTTCATTTGCCTGGTAACTAGCAAAGTGGAGCAAATGTACCTGTTGATGGAGTTTATTTTCTCTTCTGTGAATTACCAGTTTACCTCCTCATTTTGTTAAACTGTTTGCATAGCTTTTACTTACTGATTTATGAGTATTCTTTCTATATTCTAGATATTTAACCTTTCCTTGTTAATCTATCTATTTTCTCACAGTTTATCCCTTATCTTTTGATTTTATCTATACAGTGCTGGAAGCTTGACTTTTGATAAAAGTTCAAGATGTATTTTTTCGTTTTTGCTTTGGGGGTCTTACTTAAGATATCTTCCTTCACCTTACTGTTGCATACTGCCCTGAGTGATCTCGTACTTTACAGCCATGTTTTATATATTTAGTTGGCTGAACCTCCTGGAATTTCTTTAATGGTGTAAAGTAAGGATTTAACTTTCTTTTCATACATCCTTCCTCACTTTGGCTATGTTTCTGGATCAGTGGGTACCACCTTCATAACTGCTTCCATTTCATTGTAACATCAGTACTACTATTTACTATTTTTATTTTAGGTGATTTTGTTTTCTAAAACCTTTTTCAGAAATGCCTCCAAAATGCAACTGTACATCACTCCTGTACACGGGAAAACAGTTTCATGTGCTATCATCTAAAACAGAAATAAAATCAAGATTACTTAGTCATGGATAGCTACCACTGCTTGACAGGGAAGAGGACATTATTGGACTCTATTCTTCATTCCCATGCTGTTGTATAGCACATATTAACCCTTGCCATAGCCTCATGGCAAGTCCAGAGGTAAAGTGAAAAATGTATTATACCATGAGGCTTTTCCTTTTGCTAATCATGTCCTGCACTTTTCCACTATAATAAGTCCTAGCTGTGAGTACAACTATATGATGACTCCTTGAGTCTTCCCAGTGAATCATCAAACCTGGGACTAGTCTTTGGGAACTCCACACAGCCATCAACTCTTGGACCATGATTCTAACAAGAAGGGAACATTGTTCACACCTTCTTGAGGCTCCATGACCAGCTGGGAAAAGGCCAGTTAATGTAAGGCTAGAGATTCAATCATTCTTTTATCCATTCACTCATAAAATATTTATTGAACAATTTTTTGTGGCAAACACTGTTCTGGGTGACCAGAACAATCAATGTCTATGGACCAATGAAGTTTATATTCCAATAACAAAATCAGACAGCAGACAAGTGAAGCAATACATGTAAATAAGATATAGTTTGTACTACATTTCATAACACATGTGAAATGCATCTGTTTTAGTAACTGTGAGACCACATTAGGTGGAGAAAGTCAAGGAACACCTTTTTCTCCCTTAAGGATGGAACCCAGGGCATTAAGGATGAAAAGCCAGGGCATCATGCATGCTAGGCAGGGACTCTACAACCCCAAAGCATAGAAGGACCTTTTTTGAAGAGCTGACATTTTGAGCTAAGGCCTGAAAATTCAGAAGAATTTAGTTAGGCAAGAATCCATGACAGGGGGAACATCAGATGCAAAGGAACTAATAACGAGGTCCTTGTGGCTAGAGTACTCCAAGACACACACACACACACACACACACACACACACACACACAGAGAGAGAGAGAGAGAGAGAGAGAGAGAGGATATAAATTCAGAGAGACAACCAAGGTCTTGAAAGCCCAGAAAGATCTTTGCATTTGATTGTGGGTGCATTAGGAAGCATTGGCAGGGTGTTGAAGAGTGTGATAGACTCTGGTTTACATTTTGGAAGGGTTAATGGACTACAGGTGATAAGTAGCAGGATTGTTTAGGAGATTACTGCAGTAATAGGGGTGAGAAGTGACAGTGGCCTGGAGTAAAATGGCAATGGGGATGGGAGCAATGGACAGATTTAGGATGCATTCTACAGGCAGAACTGAGAGGACCCCCTGGAGAATGGGGTGTGAAGCATGAGAATCAAGGAAGAATCAAGGAAGACTTGGGCTGTGTACCTAAGCAACTGAGTGTGTGTATGTAGCGCACAGTAGAATCGGTTCCCTCTCTCCCTCCCCGGAAAATGTCCAGTTTCCTTTTGGGCATATTTTACATTGGATTCCTGTGCTTCCAAGTGCACATTAGGAAGGCCTGGGTGACACAAATATCATCGTCCAGGGACTCTAGAGATGGGAAAAGGCAGTAAGTTCAGGAAGCAGCTCAGAGGGTGCGTGCATCTTGCACAGGCGGTGGCAAATTGATGGGAGATGACTGTTTTTGGTGCTGAAAGAGTCCAGCCTGAGGTGCCCACGGAAGTAAACCATTGGGAAGCGAGCTGTCCGTGGTTCTGAATCACACTTTTTGAGCTACGTGCGACGTGGAATCGGCCCCCTTGTGCGCTGTCCGTGGTGCTGAATCCCCAGCGGCTGAGAGCTGTCTGCGGCTCCTACCATCGTGTTATGAGCTGTCCACGGTGTTGAACCACAGAGCGGCAGGTAATGAGCTGCCTGCGGTGTTGAACTTCTAGGGCCTTTGGGGTATGAGTTATTGTCGGTGCTGAACCTTTGAGGTGCAAGAGGTCCATAGCATTCAAACCACCACACTGTGTGATATCTGCAGTGCAGAAACAATGCGGCATGGGTTGTCCACGATGCTGAATAGCTACACTGAATACCTTGAGAGGATTTCTCCTCCCCCTACATCCATCCACCTGGGAAAAGCCCTGCTGATTCCTGGAAACAAAGCTCAGTCAGCCTTCTAAGGATGGATCCATGGGTGTTGCCAATTTTTCTGTCTGCCAAGCAAGGCTTCAGTGGACACATGGGCAAATGGAGAATGATACTCCTCTAGATATGTATACCAGAGTCGTCCTTTGCCAATTCAGTCTCTGCGTGAGTTCCCCGACTGCCAAAGCTGAGATAGGCACCCACTTCATTCTCCCTTTCATCACTCACCATTTCAGCAAGAACTCTGATCATGCTAAAAAATTAAGAGTAGACATCCTAGAAAGCAAAGGACTTTGACTTGCTCTGTGCTGGATTCCCAGACTCCGCAACAGTGGCTGGAGGAGAGAAGGTGCTCAGGTATTTGTTGAATGGATGCCTCACTGCTCACCACAAAAGCATCTGTCTCTCTCAAGATTCCTGCTCACCAGAAGACAAAGACATTCTGCATCTTCATATTTAGACATTCACTTTCTTCTTTCTTAGAACAGCCTCTCCTCTACCATTAATGGAAAGGGGAAATAATAGCTCAGGCTCCTGCCTGACCCAATTTTCTCCTTCCTCTTTACACACCCTTCTGCTCACACCAACCTCCCTGCATTATGTTGAATTCAGCAGTGAAAAAAATGCCAAGTTCACACCCGTCTCCTCCTTTCCCTCCTCTTCTTTTCACCTCTCAGCTTCTATGTAAAGCAAGTGATCAGCTATAAATAAATACCTACTTTTCCTGAAGGCATCTCTTTCAAGGCAGACAAACTCTGCTCTAGTTGCTTGTCTGCAAGCTCTGGGATTTTCTACCTCAGATACAAGTAGAATCAAAAACAACAACATGCTACCTCCATATTGCTGATCCTTTCCTATGGCCTTTCCCACATGCTGGGTAAATGTCACATCATGTGTGACAAAACTTCATCAGTGGGTCCAGCATGTGGCATGTACTCAGTAAATGAGAATAGTAGTCACAGTTGTTACATGCTATGGGAGGGCACATCTCATAGAGATATGGCCAGGAACCAAGAGGCCAATCCACATCATTACCAGGAGCAGTGCTTTGCACTTATTAAAGACCAAGTAATGGCTGGGCATGGTGGCACATGCCTGGTATCCCAGCAGCTCGGAGGGGGAGGCAGGAGGATCATGAGTTTGAGGTCGGGGGAAGCCTGCATAACTTAGCAAGACCTGGTCTTAAGATATTGATGATGTTAGGTGCTGTTGAATCAGGTCTGGCTCATAGCAACCCTCATAGAGATTTCAATGGCTGATTGTTTTGGGATTGCTTTGGGAGTGGATTGTCACATCTTTCTCCCAGTCTTAAGATAGAAGAGTAAAAAATTTGGTTGGGGACACAGCTCAGTGGTTAGCACTTGTAAAATATGAGTGAGGCCCTGGGTTCAACTTCCCAGTAACAAACCAAAACAAACAAACAAACAAAATAAAAAACAATTAAGTGCTGCTATTGCTGTTGTTACTGTTGCTCTTATGTGACTTTTAACAGGATCCGTCAAACTGTAGTAAAGAGCAGGACAAGCTTAGTGTCTACAATAGAAATAGTGAAGACTTCAAAGCTGTGCTTCCAATGCAGTAGCCAGTGGCCATACATAATTAATAAAATGTAAACTGATTTAAATTAAATACAATATAAAAATTCAGTTCCTGGGTCACACAAGCCACATTTCACATTCTCAGAAGCACCTGTAGTCAGTTTACCATGTTGGACTTGCACACAAACCCAGGAAATTTAAGTTCATAGCTTAAAATTCTATTGGGTGGGTGCCCCTGTTTTCAGATCTTCATGAGCATTGCTCAGTTCATGCACATTAACATCCCTGGCAGGTACTGTTAGAAACTGAGGTTCAGAAAACTAAGATACAGGTTGGAGGGCACACAGAGAGTCAATGTCAGAGCTGGGCTTTGAACCCAGGCTGCCTGGATCCCAACCAGTCCTACTATACTGACTTCTCAGGGCTCTTTCACTGTTGTTGAAGCTATTTTCTCTTCACTCATTCTCATTTTCTTTTTTTCTTCTTTTTTTCCCTCTCTTCTCCTTTCTCTCTGCCTCTCTCTCCTCCTCCTCCTTTTCCTCCTTGTCCTCTTTCCCCCAACCTACTCCTGCCCTTCCACTCTTTCTTCCAGGCTCCTCCCTCCTTCTCTTCCTGCTCTCATTCCCTTCTCTCCTCCCTCTCCTTTCTTCCTTTGTCCCTCCTTCTCTCCTGCTCACCTCTTCCCCTGTACTCTTCCCCCCTTTTCCCACTCTCCTCTCCTCCAGGTCCTCCTGCTTCCTGGCTTCTTCCTACCCCCTATCTTCTCTTCTCCCCTGCTCTTCCTTCCCCAGCCTTGTCCCCACTCTTCCATTCCCCCGTCTTTACTCCTCTCCCGTCACCTCTCCCACTCTATCCTCCCAAGCCTTTCCCTTCCCTCCTTTCCTCTCCCTTCTCCTAGGCTCAGGTATCCGGTTATAGCAGCAGAAAATGGACCAAGACAGTGCATGAGAGGCTCATACAGGTGAGGGCAGACAGCAGCACAGCACAGGGTGGGACTGTGGGCAGAAGAGCCTAAATTCTTCCAAAGTTTAGTCTTAATTTGTTATTTTGAAACAGAATCTGTCCATGTAAATGTGACTAAGAAAATGTGCAGTCTAGAAGAGCTTCTGCAAACAGCCAAGACCCCACAAGGGAAGTCAGCCTGAGGATGAGGCCAACACGTGAAGGGAGAGCCAGAGACTCACAGAGAATCAGTGTTGTGGCTTTGATGCTGAATGCCTGGATCAAACCCACCCTGATGCCCACTCAACTGCCAGATGTTTGAAATCTGTGTGCCTTGTTTATACACACCAGCATGGTTGTTTTTCCTACTAGCAACACAAAATGTGCTTGCTGATACAAATGATTTTTAAATGAATTATTTATTCTTCATATACATCAGTGCCAAGGAGTGTAGAACAGTCAGAAATGCCAGGACATTAGTAACCAGTAGTATCAAATGTCAGAATAAAAAGTGCATTAAAAAGCCCCAGAGAAAGTAGATTGGAGGTGACAGCCTCCAAATGTAAGCAAATCTTCAAGTCAGCCTAGGAAACTCACTTGAAGGTACCGATATGGTTGCTCTGAATGCTGGTGTGCCTCTCAAATTCACATGTTGGAATAGGATGCAGAGGTGGGCCTTTGAGAGGAGACTAGATGCTGAGAGCAGAGCCTTTGTGACTGGGCTTTGTGCCCTTTTGTAAAAGAGGCCAGAGGTGGCTTACTTTAAGCTTTCTTTCTCTACATGAGCACACATGTAGAAGGCACTGTCTAAGAAAAATGGGCCCTCACCAGACACCAGATCTCCCAGCACTGTGGACTTCTTGGCCTTTGTTGTGAGCAATGAATTTCTACTGTTTATAAATTACCCAGCCTAAGGCATGTTGTTATAGCAGTAAGAATGGACTTGGATGGTTACCTGCATGGGTAACTGCATAATGGAAACAGTTTGTGCTGGGTGTGTATCTCACTGAATTCCATAACTTTGAACCCAAACACACCTTGGTTTTCCTACTGCTCTCCTCCTCCATTGTTGAAGCTGTGACCAGACAATTGGTATCTGTATCTTTTACACCTAAAAGACCATTTAAAAGGACATGGTCTCCCATAATTCTTTTATTTAAGAAAAAATTCTAGCAGACTGCTCTAAGAAACATTGGCATTCAAAGCAGGTATTGTTATTTGCTAACTGAAAACAAAATAAAAATTTCCCTTCACAAAGAACTTGCAAATTTCTACCAATGACTAACTAGGTGGCTCCAGCAGGTGCTCAATGAGACCCCCATGGGCTTGGGTAAGGGAAGGATGACAGCCATGCAGACATCCCTGTTCCTTTTATCCTGGGGATGGGGGGAAATGCAGAGACAGTGGCAAATTGACATCTGGACTCCGGTGTGCACAACAAAGGGAGAAATGCTCCAGTGTCCTCAGAGTCCTCCTCCCACCTCCCCTCTGCTCCTCTGCACACGCAGCCCTGAGACTGTGTGGCCACCAAGCTCTCAAAACGGTGACCTCAGTGGCTGGACCACCAAGGGCCTGAGTTCTCAGGTTGGAGGTTCCATTCCCAGCAACCTTGGCTCAGCTTGTTGTTGTTAGGTGCCATGGAGTCAGTGTCGGACTTAGAGTGACCCTACGTACAACAGGTGAAATAGTATTGTCAGTGCTTCTCTGCTCTTCATAGGGTTTTCAATGTCTGATTGTTTTTTGGGAGGGGGTTGCTGGGTCTGCCTCCCAAGCCTACAGCACCTGGTGTTCCCAGATGGTCTCCCATCCAAGTACTAACCAGGCCGGACCCTGCTTAGCTTCTGAGGTCTGACAGGATTGGATGCCACAGTGTTGTGGCTGCAGGCCAATACATTAAGCATAGATAAAATGTTGTATGGTAGACCTCTAGCACTGAATCATGCTTTAAGAGCAACTATCTATTGAGCAACATCTCCCCATTCCCCACTCCCTAGCTCCTGAAAACTATTTTTCTATTTTCTACTTCTATGAATTTGTCTTTTTTTTTTTTTTCATAGTATGAGGGGTTGAATCAGGGCCTTGCACATGCTAGGCAAACACTCCCCCACTGAGTCACACCCCCAGTCCTTTTCTTATATTTTTTATTTTTGAGACAGAGTCTAAGTTTCATAGGCTGCTTATGGCCCCAAACCCACCATCTTTCTGCCTCAGCCTCTCAAGTAGCTGGGACTACAGGAGTCTGCCATGGTGCCTGACATTTGACTGTCTTAGATTCCACACATGAGGTGTGATCAAGATATGATGAATGTTTAAATTTTAAAAAGTTATTACATTGAAAGACACATTGCCACTAATCCTCCTCAAAACACTCCTCAAAACCCTGGCTTCAAACACACTTATTCCATCCTTCTTGCCACTTTCTGAAGCTGTTCTGGAAGTCTTCTTTCATGAGTGTCTTATTGTGCTGTCATGGCTGCCTCAATGTCCTGAACTGATTCAGAACATTTACCTTTCAGGGTCATTTTGACTTTGGAGAAGAGTCAGAATTTGTATGGTGGCAGTGAATAAGGTAGATGAAGACACACAGTAATGTTTTTGTCAGAAATTTCTATACCAGAAGCAATGTGTGACATGGACTGTTGTCATGATAGAGTGTTAAACTGAAGACTCTCATGAAAGAGGACTTCCAGAGCTTTTTCAGAAAGTAGCAAGAATGATGGGATAAGGTAGTTTGGAGCCAGGGTTTTTTTTTTGAGGGGGATTAACGGCCATGTGTCTTTTACTGTTGTTGCTGTTGTAGTTGTTGTTGTTAGGTGCCATCAAGTCAGGTCCAACTCACTGCCCCTGTCTTTTACTGTAATATTTTAAAACCACTTGTCATATATATTTTTAATCATACTCCGTATAAGTGGGATCACGCAGTATCAGGTTTTCTGTGACTGGCATTTACTTAGCATAATGTCCCCAAGTTTCATCCAGGTTGTAGCATGTGCCAGGATTTCCTTCTTTTCTAAGGCTTAAAAATATTCCAGTGTGTGGTTTGTGTGTTTGTGTGATGTTTTCTAGCTTGTTAATTTTTGTTTTAAGTACAATCCTCTGGCTGGTCCTACATTCTATCAAAAACATCAGCTCTGTTCTAATTGGCCTAAGTGTCAGGTGAAGTAAGAGCTCTCTCGGCAACAGTGATACCTGTACTTCCTTGGCCATCAGAAACCTTTCAATTCTAACTGTATTCACCTTTTCTACCTTTTGGGAGAGGAGAGTCTTATCTCTGCCCTAAGACTGTAAGTTTCTTAGCCTTGGCCTAATGGTTCTTTCCTCTTATGGCTGAATATAACTACTTATAAGGAAACTCTTACCTTAATGGCTAGCATTTATTTAGTACCAACTATATGGCCAGGTGGGAGAAGGATGTGGCAGTCCACTACCCAAAACAATCCTGAAACAGTCAGCTACTGAAAACCCTATGAGGATCACTATGAGTCAAACCCAACTTGATGGCACCCAACAACAACAACATATGGACAGGATTGTGTGCTAAGCCCTTAAAATGGATTTTAAAATATATTTTCAAAGCAAATGTTTCAGAAATATGAATATATATTTTCATTTTTAAACAAGCTGGTTGTAATGTTAAAATGCACTTGAGAAGAGCAAAAGAAATTTGCAGAAATTCAAATGAGATGGCTTTATCTTGAACTATGATGATGGGACATGGACTGGGGAAAGTTGACAGATTCTAGAGGCATTTAGAAAATTGAATCTACAGGACTTGGTGGTATAGAAGTGAGGAGGGGGGGAATAACTGAGGAGGATTCTCCAGAATGAATTTGCTGATGATGAACAAGATGTACACTCTGCCTGAAGGTTTTTCCACATTCTTTGCATCCATAGGGTCTTTCTCCAGTGTGAATCCTGCTATGTAGTGTAAGATGGGCAATCTGGCTGAAGGCTTTGCTACATTCCTTACACTCATAAGGTTTCTCTCCTGTATGAATTCTCTGATGGAGAGTAAGGGATTTGTGGTGGCTAAAGGCTTTCCCACAAACACTACATTCGTAAGGTTTCTCACCAGTATGACATCTTTGATGACAGATCAGGGATGCTCTCTGTCTGAATCCCTTCCCACATTCAAGGCATTCATATGGTCTTTTGCCAGTGTGGAGTCTCTGATGTTGAACAAGATATGAGCCATCGCTAAAGGCCTTCCCACATTGAACACACTCATACGGCTTCTCGCCAGTGTGAACTCTCTGGTGTTGGACAAGGTGTGCAATCTGACTGAAGGTCTTACTGCACTCCTGGCATTCATAAGGTCTCTCTCCAGTGTGTACTTTCTGATGTTGCACAAGGTGTGCGTTCTGACTGAAGGTTTTGGTACATGCCTTACATTCATAAGGCTTCTCTCCGGTATGAATTCTCTGGTGATGGGCAAGGTGTGTGCTCTGCCGAAAAGCTTTCCCACATTCCTTACATTCATAGGGTTTCTCTCCAGTGTGAACTCTTTGGTGAAGAGTAAGTGAGCCACGGTGGCTAAAAGCTTTCTGACAGATCCTACATTCATAAGGTTTCTCTCCTGTATGAATTCTCTGATGTACAGTCAAGGATGAGCCATGGCTAAAAGTCTTCCCACACACATTACATTTGTAAGGTCTTTCCCCAGTGTGAATTCTCTTATGCTGAATAAGTCCAATGTGATCAGTGAAAGCCTTCCCACAATCGATACAATCAAAGGGTTTCTCTCCAGTATGATATCGCCAGTGACGGGTAAGAGAAGCATTCTGCCTGAAAGCTTTGCCACAGTTAGTACATTCATAAGGTCTTTTCCCAGTGTGAATCCTGCGATGATGAGCTAGGGATGAACAATCACTAAAAGCCTTCCCACATTCAATACATTCATAGGGTTTTTCCCCGGTATGGACCCTCTGGTGTTGAGCAAGGTGTGCAAGCTGGCTAAAGGCCTTTTTACATTCTTTACACTGATAAGGTTTCTCCCCAGTATGAACTCTCTGATGTTGAATAAGATGGGCATTCTGGCTGAAGGATTTCCCACATTCAACACACTCAAAGGGTTTTTCTCCTGTGTGTATTCTCTGATGTTGAGCAAGGTGGGCACTCTGGCTGAAGGACTTCCCACATTCAATGCATTCATAAGGTTTCTCTCCAGTATGAATTCTTTGATGAAGAGTAAGGGTTGAGATTTTGCTGAATGTTTTCTCACAGTCACTACATTTTAAAGGTTTCTTTTCTCCATAGTCTTGCTTGCATTTTTTCACAACTGAATGTGTTGCCTTATCTGTGTCAAAATTATATATTCTCTCTTTCATGGGAAAAGTTTGTTTTATATAACATAATGTATTCACATGAAAATTTGTCCTATATTTGGCTGAGTGGTCTCTTTTTGTGACAGCAGTATCTGTATGCATGATTGTCTCTTGCCTAAAGTGTATTTTCTGACTTACTGGCTCTCTCTCAAATAAGCCTTCACAATTCCAGTTTCCTTCTAATGTGGAACATTCAAAGCCATAGCTTGAAAGTCCTTCCATTATTATTGCCTGGGATAATTTTTCTTCATAAATGTCCTGGCTTGGAGATATTTCCTTAGCCGCCCACATATACTCTAGGTCTGAAAGGTATTAAGAAAACAAGTGTTTCCTTTATTAAATGTTAAAAGAATAACAGCTGAGTGTGGTGGTGCATGTCTGTAATCCCAGCTACTTGGGAGGAAGAGGCAGAAGCATCACAAATTTGAGGCCAGAGACAGCCTCTGTAACTTAGCAAGACCCTATCTCAAAATAAAAAGTAAAAAATGGTTTGGGGGTGCAGCTCAGTGGTAGTGCACCTGCAAAGCATGCATGAGGCTCTGAGTTCAACCCCCCCAATACTACAAAATATTAAAAATAAAAATAAACAAGTGCTAGAAGAAACTTACAAAATCATCCATTTCATCTAGATTTTCAGATTAGTTACCAAGAGTGGAGGAAAACAGATTCATATGATTCTTCTAAGTTCTTATGCATTTATGGCTTTATGTGTTTTATCTCATTTGTGCTAACAGTTTATATGTTTTGTAGATTTTTAAAAGAGGCCCTTTTCATTAGATCTACTGTTTTCATTTGTTCTTATTTTTATTTCCAAAAGTACAAATTATTATGTGTAATTTATTTGGGTTTTCCTTAGATTCATTTTGTTCTTTTTCTAGTATCTTGAATTGGATTCTTACATATTTTAATTATTTCTTATCTATTAATGTACATAGTTAGGACCACAAATTTCTATCAACAATTCTCTTCTTTAAACTATGAGAACTGAAAGCAGGAAAAGGCAACACTATCAGCCATAGAATGAATTGTGACCATTTCACTTGAGGTTTAGTTCCTTACAATATGATTTTGTTTTGTTTTGTTTTGTTTATTTTTTGAGACAGGGTCTTGCTGTTAGCCCAAGCTGGACTGGAATTCACTATGTAGATCTGGCTGGCCTTCCTGCCTCAGCCTCCCAACTGCTAGGATTATAGGCATGCACCACCACACTTAGCTTATGTGTAGTTTTTTTTTTTTTAAATCTAGTATCTTAAAACAGAAAAACTGCTCTGACACAAAGTGAAGAAATAAGAAAAAAATTTTTTGAAGAAAATAAACTGGGCCAAAAATTCCAACCTATATAAGTGGGGAAAGGATATATGTATATGAAATAGTTAATACTTATGAACTAATTGCTTTACCTTGATATGGATATCAAAAGATGATGTTCTGAATTTCAAGTAGATGAATTTCAAAATCCAGATTCAAAACTACATAAAGACATAAAGGTAACAACTTATAGAACTAAAACTCTTTCCAATCAAGTGGTAGTCTGGTGTGAAGAGAAATAATAATAAAAAAGAGATGTTATGCAATAAAATAACAAAACAAAAACACAAAAAAGAAAAATAATTAAGGGGAAAGGGAAGGACATAGCTGTAATAAATGTTAACACAAAATCACTTTTTAAAGAAAGGAAAGAGCTGGGCACAGTTGTGCATGCCTAGAACCTCAGCAACTCAGGACGTAGAAGCAACAGGACTGTAAGAGGCCAGAGGCAGTATGCATAACTTAGTGAGCCTCTGATTCAAAATAAAAAATAATGGACTGGGGGTAGAGTACAGTGGTAGAGCACTTGGAAAAATATGTGTGACACCCTGGGCTCAACTCCCAATAAATTAAAATAAGATAAAGGAAAATATTTAAAACTTCAAAAAGCTAAGCACAAGTTTGTCTAAAGAATTCAGAAATGTTTAAAGTCAGGGACGAGTTATATAATACAGTACTTGAGCAGCACTAGATAAATGTATGTGGAATAAGAGTTCAGAAAGTCACTGGTATATACAGGAAAATTGGTAAGGGTAAAGGTGGTATATTATACCAAGTGATGAAGAGAAGAACTATTCAAAAACTAACATGAGAAAAAGTTTTAATTTGGGAGGCTGACAGGTGTTTTCCACCAAATATCAGAGAGAAGAAACTCCTAAGAGTTTCTCCATCTCTAATTACCCTGCACTCACCTGGGGACACGGCTCTTGACACCTCTCCTTTTGTCACCCAGGGCTCCTTCTCTTGTTCCAATAAGCAGATCACATCTGGCTTAGAAATGCAAAGACCTGCATGTGAGATATGAAAATTGGCTATGTTGTGGGTATTCAGAAACTGCAGCCCAGTCTAAATGGTCTTGAAAAGAGAGGGACGTTACAGGAAGATGCTGACACAGGCATAACAGGGTCCCGAGTCACAGGGAGGAACGCTACTACTCTTACCCACTGAAACCAGGTTCCTGTAGTTGTCCAACATCACCTTCCTGTACAAACTCCTCTGAGCAAGGTTCAGCCATTTCCACTCATCCTGGGAGAAGTCTATGGCAACATCT
The DNA here is from genome assembly GCA_007922755.1 of Pedetes capensis. Lineage (NCBI taxonomy): Eukaryota > Metazoa > Chordata > Mammalia > Rodentia > Pedetidae > Pedetes > Pedetes capensis. The sequence continues at coordinate 29,035 of VMDO01001491.1, forward strand.
GTGAAAGTCACTAAACCCTAAAATGACACAAGTATGATCCTGCTTAGTGTTCATCACTCCGTGTGGCTCTAGAATAAAGAGTTAGATTGTTTGCACTGTGGGATTACAAAGACTGTGTGTACCTCCATCGAGAATCTACATGATCCAGGTCAGGTAGTTGCTGGACTTTTCTGCCTAGTTATATTAGAAAAAAAAGAATGAGAGATAACTTTCTAGCTTTCAATTCTATAGAATACATTCTCATATGAACAAAATATTCATTACATTCACAGTAGGATATAATCAAGAGCTAAATTATGCTGTGCATATTAGGAGCTGGATCAATTCTCCACCTGGAGAAATTGAAGAGCTCTGGGAATGTGAGGGAATGTTTCAAGGAAGGAAGCTGACCTAATCTTCATCATTTCATTTCCTGTATTTTCTAAGAAATCTTAAGTGTTCCTGATATGTTAAGATGTATGCCTAAAAAAAATGAAAGAAAAAAAACTGCTTAGCAATACTCTTTTCTTCTGGGGTAAAAATATATTTGTATTAAGACAGAAGAACCCATTTAGAAAGTTATCTTTTTTATAGTCTGCTGAGAAGTATCAGGAGAAATCATGTGATAGGAGCACATGTCAAGTAACCTGTGTATTGTTACATGAGCTACATTTCCTAACCAACCAGAGCAAGGTGATGCCAACCATCTCCCCCATGGTGGCCGGCAGATTTTTAATTGATTTCATTACTTCATTTATATCAACATCTAAGTAAAAGAGCATTGAATAAAGATCAGTCTTAAATTCAGACTTTGGTGATCCAAGTCAATTTACTCCTCTGTGTGTCCATTTTCCCATCTGTAAAAATGGGAACGGTTTTAGTATGTCATCTCATAGCTGGATTGTGAGAATTAAGTGAACAAACAGGCACAAAGTGCCCGGTACAAGGGAATTGCTCAAGAACTATTATCTATACTCGTGATGAAGGAGGAAAGAAGAGGCCAAGAAGAACACATGAATATTTGATTTAATACTAAACTTTCTTATATTTTATCTAATTACAATAAACTGTAGTAGTTAAGACATTATTTCTGAATCCAGGTCACCTAAGTTCAAATACTGTCAGTTCAGTAAGCCTCAGCTATTAGTTTTGTTTCCCACAGGGAAGATATTTTTGAAGAACTCATGAGAATAGTCTATTATGTTTACATATAATATTGACTATTTCTGTTCAACCTCCTTCATTTCTAATGCTCCAAGTTACCTTCTAGTACAATGTCTATCTGAAGAACTTCCCTTAACACTTATTTCAGAATCCTGGCAATAAATTCTTTTAGTTTTCCTCCACATGAGAGACTTTATTTCACCTTCAGTCCTGAAGGCTATTTTTACAGGACCTGGAATGCTGGGTTGACAGTTCCTTTCTTTGAGCACTTGTAAAAATTTATTCTTCTTTCTGGCTTCCATAGTTTCAGATGAGAAATCCAGACATTCAAATCACTGTTGTCCTGTATGGTATGTGTCATTTTTCTCTGGCTGCTTTCTGACATCTGGTCTTCAGTTTTGAACAGTTTGATTCTGAAGTTTTCAGGCAGGGATTTCTGAGTTTATCATGTTGGGGTTTGCTGAATTTCATGGATCTCTAGGTGTACAATTTTCACCACAGTTGGGAAATTTTCAGCCACTGTTTCTTTAAATATTTTATCTACACTCTACTTTCTCCTCTCCTGTTCAGATTCCAATGATATATACATCAGACACTTTGGTATTATCCTACAGGGCACTGAGGCTTGGTTTAATCTTTTTTCTCTCTTGGTTACATTAGAAAATTTCTGTTTATCTTCAAGTTCACAAACTCTCTCCTCTTTCATCTCCATTCTCCCTTTAAGCCCATAGTGAATCCATTTTGGTTACAGTTTTAATTTCTTATTTATAATTTCTATCTCTTTGCTGAAACTTCTGTCTTTCTATTTGTTTCAAGAATGTTCAACCTTACTTATTGGGAGCGTTTTACAAGGGCTACTTTACAAAGGCTGGGATTTAGCTCAGTGGGTAGAGCACTGCATTACAGTCTCTGAGGCCCTGAGTTCGATTCCCATCACCGCAAATATGGGAGAAGGGCCTGGCAATCCACTCCCAAGGCAATCCTGAACAACAACTTTAAAATATTTATCAGATAATTCTAACATTTGTATCATACTGATGTTATTATCTGTTCTTCTGCCTTGTGAATTAAGATTTTCCTGGTTTTATGTAAGCTGAGTAATTTTGGATTGTATGGTAGACATTTTGGATATGATAGCATGACATTTTGCATTTGTTTAAATACTGTGGAGAATGCTAATATTTTCTTTAGGCTGTAAGTTCTAACCAACCATCTCTGGGCTGTGTTTCAATATCAGTTCCATTTTTAAAGCTTCAGTAGTGAGTATCAGCCTCTGTGGCTGCTAGCGTACCATCCAGTGGCCAGCCTGAGACCTGGGAGGTGGTAGTTCCTTAGTTCAATTCTCAATGATTATGGTATGTATTTTTTTTTTTTTTTCATTTTTTTTCCCGGACAAGGCTGTCCCAGACAGCCCAGGCTGTCCTCCCACATACGATCCTCCTGCCTCAGCCTTCTGAGTGCTGGGTTTATGGGAATGTGCCACCCAACCTGGCATGACACATACTTTAGGGTCAGACACATGCATGGGCACCTCAGAGTAAGCCCACAAGTTCATAAACAACTTTATGTGGTTTACTTCCATAGTCCCCTCTCTCTGTGAGCTCTCCAGGACTTTTTGTTTCCCTGGAGCTACCCTTTTCTGTCCCCTGGCCAGTTAACCAGGACTTCTTTATTCCATTCTACGGTATACCTCCCAATATTATACTCGCCCTCTGGACCAAGCAGGGAGAGGAGAGAAACAAACAAATAGCAACAGGGTTGACCCTACCCTTTTGGGAACGCAGATTTTTCTGACCAGAGAGAAAATATCTGCGCCCTTAGATTGTTAAGACTTTTGCAGATCCCCACTGCCACTGCCAGGGCTTGAAAAAAGAATATTTTTGAAGGGACTTCCCTTTGTCCTCTCTGAACATTAAGAGATCCCTTTCCCATCCTGAGCCATAACCAGAAACCTTCTTCAGTAGGTCTTTCTGTTTACACCAATACCCAGTTTCAGGTTTGGGGCTTGTTGAATCCATGCTAGGAGATACTGAGGAGACAAAAAGGTAAATATAGCATAGGTTTGGTTACACTTCAGGTTTTGAGTTTCTTCTCCAATCTTCCTGCTACCATTTTCTTTCCAGAGACTTCAAATCGTTTCTCCAGTTATGCTGTCCTGGTTTTACAGCAGCTTCCGATGGGAAAGGCAAGGTGAGGCATGGGCTTAGTCAATCTTACCCACAACCACAACCTTCTCAAACACAGTGTACGTCATTTTCTAAATTATTCCACTGGAAAGAAAAAGCCTCTTGATATTCAGTGCTGCCTGTATATAATACATTACACAGATTATATTGTAGTTCTCCAACTTATATATGTGAGTACATACATCTACACGAAGACCTTAGTTCTTAAACAATAATCAAATACTAGTAGCTTATACTGCTAATGTTAATTTAGTGCTTACCATCTAGCAGGTAGCTTTCTAAATAAAATATACTAATTCATTAATCTTCACAACAATCCTGTAAATTAGGTTCTATGATTATCCTCATTTTATACTTAAGGGAACTGAAATTAAGTGACTGAAATCAAGGCAATATGCCTGTTACTCAGTGGAACTAGAATGTGAACTCAGATAGTCTCGGTCCAGAGTCCATGTCCTTTATGTCATACTCTGCTACTCCTAAAACATTTTTCTCCAACAAATGACAACAATGCTTCTATTTAAAATACTGAAATGTTCTAAGAAACGTGTTCTGATGGTAATGCCTGCTTTGTGGTATTATACCTAAGAAAGCATGCTGTGCTATTAACAGCCATAAGTTGTTCACTGTGGTTTTGATATGAAGTAGAAATAATTCAAGTATTTCATGTTATTTTTACTTGATTAATTTTTACTTGATTAATTTTCTAAGTTTATGAATTAAATTTGAAGATTTCTTACAATAATCAATTTGCTGATGAAACTAATTTAGCATTTATATCAGAACATGAAGCTTCTAAGCTTCTACTGCTGGTCATAAAAATATTAATGTTAAAAAGGTTCTGGAATAGAGTAAGTGTGAGAAACTCTAATCCACAAGAAATGAAAAACTAGGAATTTGATTAAAAAAATTACAGAGATGGGGACAAACATTTAAATACAAAGATGGTCACTACAGCATTATTAAAGAGCTAAAAACTAGCAACAATTTACCTATGGAACAACAAGGGGCTAACGAAATAGATTATCGTATTCATCCCAGAAACAAACAAAAGACAGGAAATGTTCCCTGGAATTTTAAGACGATCACGGCTCCCCAGTCAAGTGTGTGTGGGGAGAGGAAGGGGTGCTTTGCATACTGTGGCCAGAATCATTCAACCACCTATGCCTGCGGATCTCCTATATATCCTTCAAGATACAGATCAGGAATTTCTTTCTTTCAGGAAGTCATCCTAACACTTTCCACCTTAGCAGTGAGTCTCTGTGCAGGCTATATCCCAAAGATCCCTCACCAAAAACACAAAAAGGAGCTCAAATAAAATAGACTTCTTGTCAGATTGTGTGACTTGTCCCAGACCATCACCAGTCTAGGGAAAGAGGAACCATTTTTCTAATTCAGCCAAAGGCCCCATATGGGCTATTAATGCCCCTTTCTCACTACTCCACAGTAAGTCTATTCCCTCCCTGCAACACTTATTACACTGAATAAGTGCTTGCTGACTTTTCATGTCTCTAAAAGATTAGCAAAACTTAAGGACCAGGCACACAGTGGCTCTCAAATTTCCCCCAAGAACTGTATGATGCCTAGAAAAAAAACTAAGCACAAAGGAAGGGGTCAGATTGAGTCATTTCTCAAATGAAACATAAACACCAAGTAGGAAGAAGAGGAAGAACCTCTGAGAAGGCACTGGACTGAGAGTCTATCCCTATCACTCATCAGAAATGGAGGAACTCTTAAGTGGACAATTTTTAGAGGAAAACAAACATTACCAAAATCTTGAAATTTAAGACTTTATCTTAGTGGGGAGGGAGGGAATACTAACTTACCTGGGACATCACTTTAACAAGTTCAGCTCCTGTCCCCTTTGCTTCTTCCTGCCTCATTTGTAGAAGGGTTTTACCCTGAAAGCATAGAGCTGATGGAGGAGAAAAGAATCGTGAGAGGCCAAGCAGCACTAACAATCAAAGCTAAGGAACCACCTCTTCCCTTCAGCTCCTTGTTTTCAGTCCCCTGTCCCTGTTCCCACCAACTAGGTGCTACTGGGAGACATACAACTTGTAGCTGAGATTTCCCTTCTACTCTAGGTTTTCAGGCTAAACACAACCAATCAATCTCTCTCACTCCCTCATCCTTTCCCCTGCAAATATTTAACACAGATGTATGAGGTGCACTGCATAATCATCACCACATTACACATGACATCTCTGAGAAGTAAAGGCTCTTGCACAAGTCACCAGCTTGGAAATAATGAGAACAAGTCACCAACCTCGGTCTGCCTGACTACCACTCAAATTATTTACTGAAGTAGAAACCAGAAAATAACAGAGAATATGCCATCTGTGCAACTAGTCAGGAACATTCTATGGCATCAGTTCCTTACAGAATGCCCTTTTCCCCAGAGAGAAGCTTTATCTTTGATATAACAAATCATTCTTATGAATTGCAGATGACTGTTCAAAAAAATTGTTTTGAGACCCAGGTTCTCAGTTTGCTTTGTGACAAATCAGTTTTGATGAAGTCTCTTGACCCCCCTCCCAACTTGTTTCTTTAATCAGGAAATAGAAAAGTATCTGAATTAATTCTGGCTTCTTTTCCTCTAAATTCCACTGCTTTCTCAATGAATTATCATAATGATGATAATGAGACTGAACATTTACTGATCTCTTATGTGGCAGGGACTGTACCAAGTACTTTACATGCATGAGCTCATTTAACCCTTACAAAAGCCCTATGAAGTATATAACACTATAATGCCCATTTTATATAACATCTAGGACTCATAAAGTTAAAAAAAAAAAACTCACTCAATAGAGGCTTTGGGATCCGAACTCTTGAAGTTATTTAACCATCTCAGAGCTGGTTTCTACAACTGTCAAAAAGGGCTAAGAATACCTACCTTAGGCAGTCACTGAGGGGATTATGCGACAATCAGTATAAAGAGTGACTCTGCAGTCATCCTTTCCTGGATCTGAATCCTTGCTCTTCTACTTACTACTGATTACTTATCTCTATGCTTCAGTATCCTCATCTGTAAAAAGAAGACAAAATACTTCCTGCTTCATAGTCTTGGTGTTAATACTCCCAGAAGGCTTAGAACTGTGTCTGGAAGCCAGGAGCAGTGGTGCAGGCCTGTAATCCCAGTGACTCGGGAGGTTGAGGCAGGATTGCAAGTTACAGGACAGATGCAGCCTGCACAACTTATTGTGGCCCTGTCTCCAAAACAAAAAGCTAAACAAAAATCCCAAAACAAAACAAAACAAAAATCCTACAACTGTGTGTCTGACACAGAGTAAACACCCAATAAACAAACAAAACCTTAGCTATTCTAATGGCTTGCAGTAAAGCAAGCAAAGAACAATATGCCTGAGTGTCAATTCCCTTCCCCTCTTTAATCACCAGCTGGCAGTGGAAGAGGGGAATAAGAAGTCTGAGAAATGTGAACCTTTTTTTGCACTGATTAGAAGGTGACCCAGCCATAGAAAGTTGAAATCCCTCACCATTTCTAGATGAAGTTGCAGATCTCCTCTACCCCTAAATCTCACCCCAAGGACCTGATCATCTAAAATCTTGTCCCACCTAAATGCAAATATCCTTGAACAGCAGCAGAGCGCCCAGAAGTAACGCTCAAATGCAGAGTATTCGCTCCTCTGGGTCCCTGATGATGATACCCACAAGGACCAGGAAGGGAGGGGCCGGTTAAGTGACTCTGGGAAAGTCCAAGTCCCTTCCTGAGCTCAGCTCCACACGCTGGACCAAGGTGACCCTCTCCATCTTTGGACTCCAGGGTTTACCAGCCCTAGACCCAGAGACATCCTCCTTCAGCACTAGGGCTCTCAGTTTCCAGTTGCAATCAAGCCACCTATCATTCTTACCTCTGGTCTCTGCTCCTTGGGGACGTGTCCTGAGCTCCGCCTCCTCCAAGTAGGACGGGCAAGAAATGCTTCACCCGCAGCCCCAGCCTGGGCACCTTCTCAGGATCCCCACACGGGACTATGTAGTTGATCGAGGTGGAGGTGAGGGGTCTCCTCTCCCGGGAGGGTCTCCAGCTGTCAATCACTTAAAGTCCTTCAATGATTCCAATACACATTGTCCCTCGCATGCTGGGGACGCGAAGGTAAGAGCAGAGACGTGCAGTCGCCCACAGCCCTCCCGCCCATCCGTGCCCTCACACATGCCCAGCTCCCACACGTACCGCCGCTCCCTCCCAGTCAGTCCCCCATCCTCACACCCCTCACGCACGTTCACGCCCGTCCCTCACGCGCCAACTGGGACGCCCAACCCTGTGCCCCTCCCGCGGCAGCGCCCAGCCTCGGATGCCTGGTCTCCACTTCAGCGACCCACCATGCCGGGCGCTTGCCCCGACTTCCGATCCCCGACGGAAGTGAGCGTGCCCCCCGCCGCTATGGCCCCTGGGATATGTGGTTCCCAACGGATGCGGCAAGGACCCGACATCCAGCGAAGTTGACAGGAGGGGGCCTCCTCTGGGATCATAGGGCGCGGCCGTCGGCCCTCTGTTGGCCCCCTGTTGCAGAACGGAGCCTCTGAAGGCGCTCAGCCTCCAGTCTGGGTCCAGAAGTACCAGACGGCCTCAGGAAACGCACCGCGCCCCGGGGCTTTAGCAGCTTCTCCAGGCTGCTCAGGCACTAGGGTGGGCTAGGCCAGGGGTGTCGCCCTGGATAGCGGAGTGCAGACGGTGGTGGTGGATGGGGAAGTTAGGACGGATGGTGGAGGGCTTTGGGCCAATAAGGCACAGTGGCTTCCTCAGGAGAGCACAGCTGTGGGGGATGAGGCGGGGCTTAGGCAGGATACTGGGACTTTTTTTTTTTAAGATGTTGGCATTTCTCATGTCAAAGGACCATGGGAAGGATATAGAGCCCTGATTGGACCTTGAAAAGATGAGTGACAGGCATGAATATGAACAACCCAATTTGGCATTATAAATTCTTCAAATCTTTTAAGTCCCTTTATATTATGCAAACTGATTTCTAACTCACAAAATACATTTTGAAAAATGTTCCCTTGAGTTTTCATGGTCTAACTGATACAGGATATTCAATATTTCTTAAATCAATCTTCTCCTTATCTTTCTACATTTCAAACTATTTGTTGTTGTTAGGTACCGTCGAGTCGGTATCCGACTCATAGCGACCCTCTGTACAATAGGGGAAACACTATTGTCAGTGCTTCTCTGCTGTTCATAGGGTTTTCAATGGCAGATTGATTTTTGAGATGGGGTTGCCAGGTCCTTCTCCCAAGCCTACAGCTTCTGGTGTTCCCAGGTGGTCTCCCATCCAGGTACTAACCAGGCCCGACCCGGCTTAGCTTCTGAGATCTGACGGGATTGGATGCTACAGGGCTACGGCTGCAGGCTTTTTCAAACTATGGGTTGTATTAAATTCTGAACGGTTAGCAGCCAAGCAACAATGGTGAGGTACAATTAAGATTTCAGTCACAAGAGAAGCATGGTTAAGGAAAATAAGAGGGAAATTTTCTTAAGGATTGAGGAGAGGAAGGAGTCAAAACGTTCTAAGATACCTGAATCATTCTGAATAGCTTTATAATTATCTTGATTTCAGTTGGGCATGATAGCACACACCTATAATCCCAGCACTTGGGAGCCTAAGGCAGGAGGATTGATGTGAGTTCGAGAGCTTGAGCCCAGCCTGAGCTACAAAGGGAGCTCCAGGACAGAGTGGGCTCCACAGAGAGACTCTGCTCCACCCCCTGCCCAAAATTTCTCATTTCAATTTCTTGCTGAAGGCCAGAACTTCAAATGGCCTTGAAACTTTGCTCTTAATTATCCAATTTCATTATAAACAAGAATCATATACATTAGAAGTAGCATTCCTCATCGCCATTAGTTTTTTGTAAGTGCTGTCCAACCCCTAATGCACAATGGGTTTGTGATCCTACTACATCAGGAATACCCTTTCCTAGTACAACAGGATTAGGAGTTTCTCTGTCTTGATCTATCTGGCTTAATAATCAATCCTTACTACTCTGCCTCTCCATAGCCCAGTAATCATTCTCTAGAATCAACTGTATGGGCTAGCTTTCTTTAGTTGAAAACAACAGAATCTGACTTTAACCTAACATTGTTGTTGTTGTTGTTAGGTGCCGTCAAGTCAGTATCTGACTCATAGCGACCCTCATAGGGTTTTCAATGGCTGATCATTTCGGGATTGCCTTGGGAGTGGATTGCCAGGCCCTTCTCCCATTTTTGCAGTGCTGGGAATTGAACTTGGGACCTCAGAGACTGCAGCGCAGTGCTCTACCAACTGAGCTAAATCCCACCCCTTAACCTAACATTAGAAATTAAATATTAGAAGCATACTAACAAGGCAGGCTTAATGATTTAAAGAACTGAACAAACTAGGAGATGAGAAAGCAGAAGTATTTCAGTGGGTCCCAACAACAGATACAGACATCTTTGCTGCCAAAGGATGCCTCAAACTACTTCCAGCCCAGGAATGATGTTCCATGTACTTCACAGCTGGCACAATAAAGTGTTCTAACCCATCACGGTGAACAATGACTAAAAGCAAGCAGCCACTGTGGCCATATGAGTTCATAAAGCTGAATACTGGCCTTGCTACTGACTCTGGATCCCCAATCAAAATGCAAAGAATGAAAAATCTGGTTGGCTTAACTGGAGCCATTCACCAGAGCAATATAGAATAAAGGAAGAGGAGGTGCCTGCAAAATGGAGAAATACATGTGTTAATGACAAGAACAGACTTCAATGTACGTACTAAATGTATGTGGGTGTACATACACATACACATCCATATATTCAATGCTAACTCTGTAAGATCATTTTACACACAAGTTATGCAAATGACATATTTCATTTAATATATTGTTGCTAACTCTTTACAGAACTAAACAGAGCTTAACCTCTTTCTGCTAACTGTACAATACAGTATTGAATAACCATAATTTAATCAATCTGCTCGGCAGGACACAGCATTCCTATTTGTTATAATTTCAAACTTTTCACAGTAAATATTATATATATACATCTATTCCAATGGGATAAAATTCCAAGATCTGAAATTTCTGACACAAAAGGGAATGCACATTTATGATGCTGACAGGTTGCCATCCAAAAAAGTAGGATACAAACTCACACCATTAATGATGAACAAGTACCTATTTTCCTACAGTTACAAGAACTCGATATTACACAAATTTCAGATTTTGAACCACAAGCCAAGTAAAATTGTTTTCATTTGTATTTTTCTGATTCGTGAGATTAAGAACTTTCTCACTTTCTTTATGCATTTGAATGCTTCAGGTGTGACATGCCTTTTGGTATGCACTACCAACTCTCCTTCATTGCTTTGTATACAGGATAGTACTGTTCCCAAATGGCATATTTTAAGTGATTTGCATGCATTTTTGCTAGTTGTCTTCTGTGTGGTTTGGTGATGCCAAAGTTTTAAAATTTTGCACAGGCCAACTTCATTTTTTTTCCTTTGAGGCCTCTAGGACTACATGTCCTATTTGGTGAAGGTTTTCTCTTTTCTGTTTGCTTCTAACATATTATTTCTTATTAGATATGTTGAATTGTTTTTGGAGAAGCAGACAGATAATTATCAAAATGTCCTTTCCCCAGTAGTAAAATACCAGTACTTTACACCAAATCTCATATGTAAAGAATACTATTTCAAAAATATCAAAGATATTCATGCCTAATTACCCTTCTTTGTGTTGTTTCAGATAAAACTGCCAAAGTAAACATATCCTTCCGGGGCTGTTTTGGAATGATAATTTATAAACATTCTAAGAGTATGGAGTATTTCATCTAAAAGATCATTTCTTTTATCGACATTCTCTTTTATCACCTAATAATTTCCTTTTATCACTTCATAAATTGCTATCTAGTCTGTTTTCTTGTTTTTGATGAAAGAGTTAACCCCATAAAATTAGAAACTTTTACATATTTTCCTCTACTCTACAGCAGTGGTTGGCCAATGTTCTGTAAAAGAATTGTAAATATCTGAGGTTCAGAAGGGCCATACAGTCTCTGTAGCAGCTACTCAAGTCTGCAACAGATGTTAAAAAAAAAAAAAAAAAAAAGCCGAAGACAACAGGTTAAAAATGAGCATAACTGTGGCACAATAGAACTCTATTTACAAAAATAAGCAAACTCCTGGGTGTAGTGGTTCACAGCTATGATCCCAGCACTCAGTAGGTGGAGGTAGGAGGATCATGAGTTCAAAGACAGGCTGGGCTACACATAGTGAATTAAAGGCCTTGGCTATGTAGCAAGATCATCTCAAAAAACCAAAAGCAGGCAAACTCTACAGCAATGATCAGGAAATATTTTCTGTAAAATTTCAGGTAGTAGATATTTTTGGTTCTGTAAGCCACATGGTCTTTGTCACCCTACTAAACTTTGCTATTGTAGCCTGAATGTGTGGCTGTGTGCCAATTGAACTTTATGTACAGATACCCAAAATTTAGACTTCCTATAACTATCATGATAAAAATATTCTTTTCATTTTTTACCACTTAAAATATTTTTAAACATTTTAGACCATGAGCCATACAAAAGTGAGATGCTGACCATAAGTCATAGTTTGATGACCCCTAATGTAGACCAGTTTACCTCAGTTAATGGTTCCCTGAAAGTTTATTAAGAATTTATTCACAAAGCAAGTGACTTTAAATAGAACAGATCCTGCTGAGTTTTCTCATTCTTGAGTAATATGTTGTTAGTTTTACCTATATGCATGTAAATCTTGTACTTTTCTGATTGTTTTGATTCATTTCTTCCAGGTGGCTTAGACTTTCTAAGTTATCAAATACATAATAAAGTTGAATATTCTCAACAAAAAGGTCATAACCCCTTAACATTCATGTAGATCAAACGGAAAGCCACAATACTACTCAGCATTATGGAATAAAGGGTTTTAGGACAGTCTCACTAAATTGACCAGACTGTCCTCAAACTTATGATCTTCCTACGCCAGCCTCCCAAGCACTGGGACTATGGGCATGTCCCACCAGGCCCCCAGCTGGAATCAAGTTTTAAAGGAACGTAGACAAAATCTCATCAACCATCTCAAGAGCTCTGTTCCTGATCTAAAATCTAGTTTCTCCTAGCCTCATCGTACCGCATTGTTTTTATTTTTATCAGAGCTGACTAGGGCAAATTTTCAATGTTCAAAAACAATGTTTTTAAAAGAGCTAAGTTTACTGACCACTTACCATGAACTAGGCACTGTGCTAAGCACATTGTAGGAATTAACCAATTGAGAAGATCTCAATACAAGTTTTACAAGAGTGAATTACATTTGTACCTTTAAAAATCAATCTGACTGTAATGTGAAGAACAAACTTGGACAAAAACAAACAAAAGGTCAGAGAGACGAGTTTTTAAACAATGGTAGTATAGCTGACTTGAGACTATAATGATGGGACTGAGGATGGATTCCACACAAATTTGGGGAAGAGATCCACAGGATTTGATGAAGAAGATATAGAGGGGTGTGGTGATGACTCTTCAGAATGAATTCGTTGATGGTGAGCAAAGTGTGAAGTCTGCCTGAAGGCTTTTCTGCTTTTCTTGTAGTTATATGTTCTCTCTCCAGTATGAACTCTCTTATGTTGATTAAGGTGTCCAATTTGGATGAAAGTTTTCCTACATTCTTTACACTCATATGGTTTCTTTCCGGAATGAATCCTCTGATGTACACTAAGGGACTGACGATGGCTGAAGGCTTTCCCACATGCAGTACACTCATAAGGTTTCTCTCCAGTATGACTTCTACGATGACAAATAAGGGATGACTTTGTCTTAAATGCCTTTCCACATTCAATACACTTGTAAGGCCTTTGACCTGTGTGAAGTCTCTGGTGCTGAGTACAGGAGGAGTTATCACCAAAGGCCTTCCCACATTCCATGCACTTATAGGGTTTCTCTCCAGTATGAACCCTCTGATGCTGAATAAGGTGTGTGGTTTGACTAAAGGCTTTACCACATTCCTTACATTCATATGGTTTCTCTCCTGTGTGAGTTTTCTGATGCTGTGCAAGGTGAGCCTTCTGGGTAAATGCTTTACTACAAACCTTGCATTCATAGGGCTTCTCTCCTGTGTGAATTCTCTGATGAGTGGCAAGCTGTGAGCTGATGCTGAAGGATTTCCCACATTCCCCACATTCAAAGGGCTTTTCCCCGGTATGAATTCTCAAATGACTAGCAAGGTGTATGTTCTGCCTAAAAGCTTTTCCACATTCTTTACACTTGAATGGCTTTTCCCCAGAATGTACTCTTTGATGTTGGGTGAGGGATGCATGATGGCTAAAGGCTTTTCTGCAAACATCACATTCATATGGCTTTTCTCCAGTGTGAATCCTTTGATGTACAGTGAGAGATGAGCCATACCTAAAGGACTTGTGACACACGTCACATTTGTAAGGTTTCTCTCCAGTGTGAATTCTCCTATGTTGATTAAGCCCGATGTGATCACTGAAGGCTTTCCCACAATCAATGCAATCAAAGGGTTTCTCCCCAGTGTGATAGTATCTCCAATGACGAATGAGGGACGTGTTCTGTATGAACGCTTTCCCACATTCAATGCATTCATAGGGCTTCTTGCCTGTGTGACATCTCTGATGCCGTGCAAAAGATGAACCATCACTAAAGGCTTTTCCACATTCAGTACATTTATACGGCTTCTCTCCAGTATGAATTCTCTGGTGAACAGTTAGGGAGGAGCTCTGGGTAAAAGTTTTCTTACATTCATTACATTTGAAAAGTTTCTTTCCCGCACAGATTCCTGCTTGTTTTGTTATGATTGAATTTTGGGGAAAACTTTTACCTAAATTATGATTATGAACTCTCTCATCTGAATCATCCAAATGGAACCATCTTCCAGATTTGTTATACATATTCTCTCTCTCCTTTGACAGGGATTTGTTATGCATAATTATCTCTTGCCCAAATTGTGTCTCGTGACCTCTCGGCTTCCTTTCAAACATACACATGCAGTCCCAGTTTTCACTGAAAGTGGAACACTCAAGTTTAGTGTTTGAAGTTATGTCTGCTACCCCTTCAGCATATGAGTCCTGCTTTGGAAATAATTTCTGCGCCTCGTGTACAGATTGCTGGCCTGAAATATATCAAGAAAATATATCTCCTTTACCATGTGCGAGAAAAATAAAAAGAATCTGGTAAAAGGAAAGTTGGTGAGTTAATCACTAATTGGTGAATTAAATGAATTTTTTAGCTGTAAAAGTTATTACTCAATGTAGTCTACTATGTACATTAAGACTGTAGACTGAATTCATATAGTGATCTAGGAAGTAAAAAAGCTAAATGTGACACCAGTTACATATCAGGAAAGAAAGGAGCTGACAGACTGTAGTTATCTCTACCTCTCTTCTCTCCCTCCCCTTCTACCTAATATGCCAGACCACTAGTCACTGAAGGTCATATCATAACAAAAGTTGTTCCAACAACTATGCCAAAGCACACAAAAGATGTTGTGTTCTATAACATTCTTTAGGATTACCTGAGAACCTAGTTTTCCCTATACAATCAGAAAACAGTGTCTCTATTAACCACAGTTTATTTGATGCATGTGAACAAAAGCTTCGTTGCCAATGGGTTGCTCAAATTCAGTATTCACATAAAATATTTTTTGAGTTTTTTTGCTTGCTTCTGTAAACTTGGAAAAAACCCTCACTTCTTTTCTAATCATTTCTTCAAGGGACCTTGCAGTTTCACTTTCTTAGAATAAACTTTTTCTCCAGCTTTAGTGAGATACAGCTGACAAATAGCTGTATATATTTAAGGTATCAATGTGTTTTGATAAATTGTGAAATAATCGCCACAATGTGGCTAATTGACACATCCATCACCTCAAGGAGTTACCATTTTTTGTTTGTGGTTAGAAAACTTAAGATCTACTTTCTTAGAAAATTTTAAGTATATAATACATTATTGTTAACTATAGTCACTATGTTATGTATTAGGTCTCCAGAACAGATTCATGTTCTAACTAAAAGTGTGTACCCTTTGACCAGGATCCCCCATTTTCTCCCTGTCCTTGACCTCTAGTAATCACTTTTCAATTCTGTTTCTGAGTTTGCTTTTTCTTAGGTTCCACATACAAGCAATATCATGCAGCATTTTTCTTTCTGTATTTGGATTATTCTACTTAGCATAATACCCTCTAGGTTCATGCCATTGCTGAAAATGAATCTTTTTGAAGACTCAATAATGTCCCTTTATATATACACACATATATTATATTTACACCACATTTTCTTTATCCATTCATCTTTCTTTTCTTTTCTAGTATTGGGTGTCTGAACCTGGGGCCTAATGAATGTCTTGCAAGTGCTCTGCCACTGAGCTTCACCCCATCCCCTGTTTTACTTTTTAAAGTGAGACAAGGTCTCACTAAATTATAGAGGCTGCCTCTGGCCTCAAATCTGTGATCCTCCTGCCTCCACTTATCAAGTTGCTGGGATTACAAGTATGTGCCCCCATGTCCGGTGTTATCCACTCATCTTTCAACAAATATTTGGGTTCTTTCCATATCTTGGCTATTATGAATGGTGCTACAATGAACTTGAGAACACAGACATCTCCCTGTGGTACTAATTTCATTTCTTTTGGATATATACCTTGTAGTGGGATTGCTGGATCATATGTTAGTGCTACTCTCTTTTTGAAGACTCTCCATATTATTTTCCATAATGGCTGTATTAATTTACATTCCTGCCAACAGTGTGCAAGAGTTCCACTTTCTCCACATCCTCCCCAACACTTATTTTCTGACTTTTTGATAAGAAAACCATCCCAACAGGTATTAAATGATATTGCATTGATTTTGATTTGTGTTTCTCTGATGACAGGTGATGTTGAGCACCTTTTCATATACCTGTTGGCCACTTGTACGTCTTCTTGGGAAAAATGTCTACTCAGGCCCTTTATAATTTTTTAATTGGGTCACTTGTTTTTTTCTATTTCTTTTTTAGTTCCTTATACATGTGGGTATCAACCTCTTATTAGATATATGGTTTGCAAATATTTCTCCCATGCTGTAGGTTGTCTTTTCACTTTGATTGTTTCCTTTTCTGTGCAGAAATTTTTTAGTTTCATTTACTTTTACTTTTGTTGCCTGTATTTTTAGCACCATATCCAAAAAATCATTGTCAAAAAGATCAATATCAGAGTTTTCTGCCTGTTCTCAACTAGTTTTTATGGTTTGGTGTCTTAAAGTCTTTAATTTTTTTTTTCCTGGTACTGGGGGTTGAACCCAGGGCCTCGTGCTTGCATGCTTTGCAAGTGCTGGGCCACTGAGCTGCGCCCCCCAGCCCATTTTTTTACTTTTTGAGACAGGGTTTCACTAAGTTACGCAGACTACATCAGGTCTTGAACTTGCGATCCTCCTGCCTCTGCCTCCTGAGCCTCTGGGATTACAGGTGTGTGCCACTGCACACAGCGCTTAAAGTCTTTAATTTTGTGTTGAATTTTATGTATGATATATGTGTGAATATCCAGTTGTCCCAATACTATATTAAAGGCATTATACTTTATCTGTTGTGTATTCTTGGGATGTCTCCAAGGACTGACTAAGCTTTTATGCACTGGTTTATTTGTGGGATTTATGTTCTGTTCCATTGAGCTATGTGTCTTGTATGTTTTTTGTGCTAATATCATGTTGTTTGACAATTATAGCTTTGCAACATAATTTCAAATCAGGAAATGTGATGTCTCTACCTTTATCTTACTCAAGATTGCTTGAGCTATTCTGGGTCTTTTGGAGTTTAGTATGAATTATAGGGCTATTTTTCTATTTCTATGAAAAATGACATTGGAATTTTGATAAGGATTACACTGAATCTGTAGATTATTTTGGGTAATATGGATATCTTGACAATGTTAATTATTCCAATCCCTGAACCTGACACACCTTTTCATCTGTTTGTGCTGCCTTCTTCAATCTCACTCATCAATGGTTTATAGTTTTCAATGTAGAAGTCTTTCATCTCCTTGGTTTAATCTGTTCTTAAGTATTTTTTGTTACTACTACAAATGAGATTTTAATTCTTCTTTCTGATAGTTCATTGTTAGTGTATAGAAAGGTAATTAATTTTTGTATGATATTATATTCTATACCTTTGCTGCATTTATTAGTTCCACCAGCTTGTGGGGTATATATCTTGAAGGTTTTCTACATATAGAATCATGTTATCTTCAAACAGATCATTTTACTTCTTTTCTGACATACAACTATTCTATTTCTTTTTCTTATCTCTTTTTTCTGGCTAGGACTTCCAATACTTTGTTGAAGTGTCTTGTTCCTGATCTTAGAGGAAAACCTTCCATCTTTTCACCACTGAGTATGATGTTACCTGTGTGTTTGCTATGTAAAACCTTTCTTTTGTTGAGGTATATGTCTTCTTGAGCTAATCTGTTGAAAATTTTTTGGTTTGTCTGGGTTTTGACTTTGATTTTGTTTGAAACAGGGTCTTGCTATGTAGCCCAAGCTGGTCTGGAAGTCATGATCCTCCTGCCTTCGCCTCTTGAGTGCTGGGATTAAAGGCATGCACCAGATGTCTGGCTTGTTGACAGTTTCTTCATTTTTTATTTTGTTTTTTAATTATGAAATAATAGTGAAATTATCTCAAATGCTTTTCCTGCATCCATTGAGATGACTATGAATTTCTCTTTTTTGAAGAGACTTTTTATAATATGAATACTGTTATTATATTTACTTATATTCATAAATGCTACTGAACAAGTATATGTCTAATATCAGATTATATGCTTGTGCCTGAGGTCTTTTCACTAAGTCACTTAGCATGTACCAGCATTTTGTGCACATATAATTAGATCTCAATAAACATATATAGATGAAATTGGTTTTTAGGGAGGTAATGCAGAGCATCAAGTATCTGGAAAAAGATGCTTTCGAAAAAATGGAAGAAAGTCTTTTTTTTTTTTTTTTTGTAATGAAATCTAAAGATAGAAAGCTTTCTGCCTTAGTTCAGCTACAAAACAAGGATGCCTGATTTTACCACTTCTATCTACCCTGTGGGGCTGGGATTTAGCTCAGTGGGTAGAGCGCTGCACTGCAGTCTCTGAGGTCCCGAGTTCAATTCCCAGCACCGCAAAAATGGGAGAAGGGCCTGGCAATCCACTCCCAAGGCAATCCCGAAACAGTCAGCCATTGAAAACCCTATGAGGGTCGCTTTAAGTCGGATACCGACTCGACGGCACCTAACAACAACAACAACATCTAACCTGTACTGAAAGTTATAGTCAGGGTGATTGTGATTAGAAATAGAAACGAAAGGTATCCAAATTAGAAAGGAAGAGATAAAACTATCTCTAATCACATATTACCTAATCCTATATTTAGAAAATCATAGGGAATTCACAAAGTATTAGAGCATTAGACTTAATTACCAGAAAATTTGCAGAAAATGAATTCAGAAACAAGATCAATATACAAAAACCAGTTGTTTCTATACACTATAAACAAACAATCTAAAAGGGATTTGTTGAAAATAATTTCATAAAAAATAGCATTTAAAGAACTGGATACTTAGGCATGAATTTAGTCAAGGAGTGGTAAGATTGAATGGTGAAAACTACAAAACATTACTGAATGAAATTTAAAAACACCTAAATTAATAGAAAGATAACCATGTGCATGGGTAGGAAGACATAACAAGAGTAAGATAGTAATAGTCCCTAAAGCAATCTACAGATTCAATGCAACCCCTAGCAAAGTCCCAATGGTCTTTTGTGCAGGAATGGAAAAGTTGACCCTAAAATTCTTATGGGATTGCAAGGACCCCTGCCTGAATAGCCAAAAACAATCTTGGAAAAGAAGAACAAAGTTAAAGGACTACACTTCTTGACTTCAAACCTTACTACAAAGCTGAGTATTCAAATCAGT
Source organism: Pedetes capensis (assembly GCA_007922755.1). Classification (NCBI taxonomy): domain Eukaryota; kingdom Metazoa; phylum Chordata; class Mammalia; order Rodentia; family Pedetidae; genus Pedetes; species Pedetes capensis. The sequence continues at coordinate 48,293 of VMDO01001491.1, forward strand.
GTGGCACTGGCATAAGGAGAGACAAAGCGACCAATGGAATAGAACTCAGAGTCCAGAAATAAACCCATAAATCTAGGTCAGTTGGTTTTTGAAGAAATTATTATTTATTATTTTAATTACTTTTATTTTTTACTTTATTAATTTTATTTTATCATGGGAAGAACATTTAACACGAGATTGACCCTCTCAGTAAGTTTTAAATGTACAATACACTGTTGTTATATGTACAACACTGCATATAGCTGGATTCTAGAATTTATTCATCTTTCTTAACTGAACCTTAGGCCCATTCATTAGTAAGTCTCACTTCTTCCTCCCCCCACTCATCACCCATCACCATTCCACTCTTTTATTCTATGACATTAACTCTTTTAGATACCACACAAGTGGAATCATGCAGTGTGTACCTTTCTGTGATTAACTTATCTCACTTAGCATAATGTTCTCAAGGTTCATCCATATAGCCACATATTGCAAAATTTCATTTTCCTGTAAAGCTAAGTAATATTTCATTGCATGTAAATATCACATTTCCTTTATCCAGTCATCTGCTGATAGATATTTAGGTTGCTTCTATATCTTGGCTGTTATGAAGTATGTTGTTGCTATGAACATAAGAGTGCTTATATCTCTTTGAGATCCTGATTTGAATCCTTTCAGATAAATACCCAGAAGAGAGATTGGTGAATCATCCAATAGTCCTATTTTTAAACTTCTCAAGAACTTCCATACAGTTTGCCACAGAAATTGCACCATTTTGCAAGCCCACCAAGAGCGTACAATGGTTCTGATATCTCCTCAGTCTAACCAAAGCTTTTGCTTTTTTTTTGAGAGCTATCCTAACAAGTGTAAGGTATTATCTCATTGTGGTTTTGACTTGTACTTCCCTAATAATTAGTGACATTGAGCATTTTTTTCATATACTTGCTGGAAGTTTCTATGGCCTCTATGGAAAATCAACTGATTTTTAATAAGGGTTCCCAGACCAACCAATGGGGAAAGCATAGTTCTAGAGCACTTACAAAGTATGTGTGAGGCCCTTGTTTCAACCAAGTATGGCAAGAAAAGAGGATGCAATGCTTTGAGGATAGAATTAAACCCACATTGCTAATCCTTGCTTCTTGTTGTTGTTAGGTGCCATCGAGTCATGTCTGACTCATAGTGGCCCTCATAGGGTTGTCAATGGCTCTCTGTTTCGGGATTGCCTTGGGAGTGGGTTGCCACGTCCTTCTCCCATTTTTGTGGAGCTGGGAATCAAACTCGGGACCTCAGAGACTGCAGAGAGGTACTCTACCAACTGGGCTAAATCCCAGCCCATAATCCTTGCTAAACTCACTAAAAACAAAACTTTAAGAGCCTACCAGATGTTCACATCCAGGGATATAGCAATTCCAAAAATGTGCAGTTTTCACATAAAGTAACCTATTAACTGGGAGTGGGGGTGCACATCTGTAATCCTAGCACTTGGAAGGCTGAGGCAGGAGGATCACAAATTTGAGGCCAGGCTGGGCTACATAGCAACACCCTCCATGGGAAAAAAAAAAAACAAGGAAGAAAAAAAAAAAAGAAACCTATAGTAAACATATCTTTAATACTAAGAAATGTGAAATAACCTAACAGCAAGGGGATACCAACATGAAATACTTATGAAAAATATATGTGGTGGTGGTGTTAGGTGCCATCGAGTCATCTCCAACTCATAGCGACCCTCATAGGGTTTTCAATTGCTGTTTTGGAATTGCCTCAGGAGTGGATTATCACATCCTTCTCCCATTTTTTTGGTGGTGAGAATCAAACTTGGGACCTCAGAGACTGCAGAGCAGCACTCTACCAACTGAGCTAAATCCCAGCCCCCCAAAATATATGTAAGCATCCCTAAATATACACTATAACTTCTACTATGTGAAAAATGTTCACCATGACTTGATAGAGTCTAAAGCTGCCAGGACATGTTAATATGTTGTAACAATAACTCATGGTTTTCTGTTCTTATCCTAAACAGGTGACAGAATTACATTTTCTACTAACCATTATTCTTAAGAAAATCTCTTTTCTTTCCCTTGCATATAAAGAGGAAGAGATCCTTTACTTCTGTCTTCTTGCAACATCATTTCTGCCCTCCCTGTCCTACTGAAACCTAGGAGCCAGTGGGAATAATATGTTGTATATCTCTATAACATCCTAGTCAAAATCGTGCAAACCTTACTTCATGCAAGTTATCCATAAGCATGGCTCATCCTCTCCATTACAGTAATTCTCTGGTGTTTAACCTGTATATGTAAACATGCTCCCTTTCTCCAACTGCCTGCCAATACCAACAGAGTGGCTCCCTCATGTAACTTTCAGTTCGTGCTTCTTATGGGAATGGATGCATGATGAAACAAATGGGTCATCTAAGCACAGCAGAGTAAACCACGGGAAGATGCTCAAAAGTACACTGGAATCAGGAAAGTCGCTTAAGAAACTGAGAGGCTGACGCACGTCCAAGTAGTTAAGAATAAAAGGAACACTACGGGGAAATGAGATGTGAGAAGCAGCAAAGGAGGAGGGAGGAATTATCTTGATATCCTAGAATTGGCCTTTCTCTTCAGGGCTTGAAGACTTGGAAGTGTTTTCTAACTGTACAGGAGTGAGGCTTCAACCTCTTTGTAAAACCCAAGCTCTCAGCTGCTGCACCTTCACCACACCATCTCCACACTCACCTGAGAACAGGCCCGCCACCAGCTCCCGCTTCACCACCCAGGCCTCCTTCCCTCGCTCTAGCAAAGAGACTAAATCGGGCTTAGAGACACAATGTCCTGCAAAAGTAAGAAGAGATGGGGTCAGGTTACGCTCCTTGTCATTATAAAACTGCAGAACCCAGTCCCTAGCTTTGACAGAGAAATGTTACTGCAGGAGAAATCACAGAGATGGACAAGGAAGATCTACCAAAGATGGCACTTCAAGTCTAATCAAGGTATCAAGTGTCTGCCCACAACTCTTATCTTAGGAATCAGGAGCAAAAACTCAGGAAGCACTTCAGCAGATCTGTCTCCCCTCTCTGTAATCAAAGCTGGCGTGTGAAAGTGCAGGCTCCTGAAAACACACTCAGCTCTGGGACGGGGATGTTCTTACCTACGCACCCCAGGTCATGATGGTTCTCCCAGGTCACATTCTTACAGAAACTCTTCTGAGTTGGATCTAGTTGCCGGGAAAAGTCTATGGCTGTGTCTGTGATGGTCGCCAAGCCCTGACAAAGTAGAAATCTTGATCAAATCATGCTCTACCTGCACAGCCTTAGTGGGGTGGGCTGTGTTCACACCCTGTGAACAGCATACTCTGTCCCAAAAAAATGTAACTTCTGTGCTGAGTAACCAGAGCAGATAATGACTGCACCTGGGGATACTGTATACACTTGAGGAAAAATAGACAGAATTAGGAGAAACTATTGAAATTCTGCTCAAAGTTTTCTCACATTCATTGTAAGTCAAACATTTCTTGCCTAAGCAGCCTTGTTTGTGATTCATTCCAACTAAATCCCCACCTTCTTACGTGTATGAAGATGCTGTGACTCTTTCTTATGGGGTGATACTCTGTCCATAGGAAGTACAGCGTTCAGATGGAAATCTCTCCACACTGAAGGTAGTCATAAAGGGCAGCTGTACCCAGGATATTTTCTCTTGTCTAAAGTTTATCTCCTGACTTACCGGCTGTGTCTCAAACAGAGCATCATAATCCCAAGTTTCCCCTAATATGGAGCACTCCAGTCTATAGTTTTTAAGCCTCTCTGTTATCACAGCCTGGGATAACTTTGGTTCACGTAAATTCTTTTTCGAAGGTAACTCCATGGTCTCCTGCATAGCCTTTGAATCTGAAAGATATGAAGAAAGCAAACATCTCTTTTATTATTAGCATGAAAAAAAACTTCTATCATGCAACCGTGTGAATTAAAACTCCCCAAAAGTACATCATTTTTAGAAGCTTTTTTACATGACGCAATACTTGACCAACCTTACATTTCTAAATTTGTGTGGCTATAGTCTTAAAGGACACATGAACTTTTCCACCTAAATGATGAACAAATAGTTCATAATATGTTTTTTTGCAGAAGACTGGAAAAAGAAATTGAAAGTCAGGAGATAAAAGATCTCACAAAGATTTAAATCTAAGATAGTGTTGCTAATATAATAAATAGGAAGCAGAGGCTGTAAAAGAAAACTGCTATATGATCCTTACATCCGACCTTACTTGTTTAGTTCATTACTTTGTGGTGCTGGAGATCAAACCCAGGGCCTTGTGCATGCCAGGGAAGGATTCTATCACTGAGCTACATGCCCAGCCCTCTTCAGCTTTATTACATTAAACTCTTGACTCTCCATTTTATCTAGCAAAAATTTCATCTCTAGCTCTGCATGTCTCCTTTTTTATTATAATGCTAGCTCATAAAAGTCCAGATCCTGGCCTTCAAATCACAAGTCTTCATAATTAATTAGAACCACAAGAGACAAAAGGATCTCCAGGCTGGGTGTGGTGGCACACACCTGTAATCCCAGCACTGCAGAGGCTGAGGCAGGAGAATCACTGAGTCTCAGGCCAGCCTCAGCTAGAGTGGGACTCTCAAAACACCAAAAAAAAGGGGGGCGGGATTCACAGGAAGAAAAACAGCTGTGTGTGTCATGAATATGATTCAGGATCATGTTAAATTGAAAACTTTCACAGCATTATCATTTTGTTCCCCTATGTGCCACAATACCTACCTGAGTCATCACAACTTATAACAGAGATCAACCTGTCCCATCAATACAAACTCTTTGACATATGATTTGAACAGAAGTTTAATAGATTCTCAATTCTTCTGATATTGTTACCATTTCCTTTTATAATAAAACCTCCAAAAGAACTCTATAATTCTGATTCTTTGTCTTACTTGGTTATTTACTGTTCCAGAAATAATGCCATGGTTGGGATCTTGTGTTCCCCGACAGTATAAATACCACTGCAACATGCCATCAAATCGCAGCCAGTGTTCTTTTCTTCTGGGAGCCGCTTACCCCGCTGCGTGCTGCCTGTCTGCACTGAGAAGCGCACTTGAAGCCCAAATCTATTATGGCCCAACCTAAATCCATCTTCTAACCATCTAATCTTTTTCTTCTAATTTTAATGATTCTGTTCAAGGTTCTAGTCCCATTCCTTATTTCCTTAGCTTAAAACTAGGAATAGTTTTTCTTCCTTCTGTTAAAGCCCTATCTCCAATTATCATAGCTAGAACGCAGGGTCTGCTTCATTTCAGTGATGTGTAAATATGTCCCCTCTCCACCGTGGGATGGCTTATTCTTTAAGTGTACACTCATTTTGTCAACCAGCACCTTCCTCAACCCCTAACTCAAGTCACAACTCACCTAACATCAAATAATTAATAAAGACAAATAAGACAGTGAAAAGTACAGCCGAATCAGCAACAGACTTATTTTAAAGGACAGAGATGACTCCCTAAGTCTGAAAGACAAAGGAGAGGGGGATCCAGAGTAAAGCAGATTATCTTCAGAGGGAAGGGAGCGATGTTAGGGAGCAGAGAGAGGGAGAATGAAGACTGAGAAGCACAGGCTAAAGCGGCCTTGGCTTCCCCAGGCTCAGGGCCTAGGAAGGATCTGCAGAAGCTGAGCGGAGTCTGAGCAGCTGAGCCGGTCCCACCAGGCCTCCACCCGCTACGTCTCCACGCTCACCTGTGCACCGCCCTCTGGTCATCTTCCTTTTCACCACGCAAGGATCTCTTCCTTGTTCCAAAGAGGAGATCATATCGGGCTTAGAAGCACAAAGTCCTAGACATGTAAGAAGAACAGGATGCGTCACGCTGTGACTCTAGACAGACCTGGCCGGTGGCAAAGGAGTGAGGGCCTCCTCAGTGGGTGGGGCAAGAGGTGGGAGCCGGGCCAGGGGTGACTCACCCAGCGACGCCAGGTTCCGGTAGTTCTCCAACATCACCTTCCTGTACAGGGTCCTCTGGGTGGAGTTCAGCCATTCCCACTCCTCTTGGGAGAAATTGACAGCCACGTCCCCAAAGGTCACCGCACCCTGAAATGACAAAACCACACTGTTGGTCAAGTCGTGCTCCTGCTCCCACATGAGCAGAGGCCTGTTAGGGAATAAACTGTGCCCCCAGGACTCCGGAATGTGACCGTCGCTGGAGACAGGGCCTTTAAAGACATAAAGTTCAATGCAGTTATACAGGAGGGGCCCTAATTCAGTCTGACTCATGCCCTTAAGTAGAGACCAGGGATGCGTATGCACAGAGAAAAGGTCATGTGGCATGACACAGGAGAAGGTGGCCGTCTGCAAGCTGAGGAGAGAGGCCTCGGGAGAAACCAAACCTGCTGACCTTTCGTCGTGGGCTTCCGGCCTCCAGAACCATGAAAAAGGGAACTTCTAAGGCACCCGTCCAGTAGTTTGTCATGGCAGCCCGGGCGTCCTAAAATAGGAGTCTAAACATTACCTTGTCTTTATTTTCGATAAGACATTTGGTGATTTGAGACGTAGATAATTATTAGACACCCGGCTTTCTTTCTCTCCTTTCTAGTTTTGTTTTGTTGTTGTTTGTGGTGTTTGGGATGGAATCCAGGACCTAGCATGTGCTAAGCATATACCATACCACTGAGCTGCACCTGCATCCCTGAACATCTGGTGTTCTGTGATAACCTCCAGAGTAAAGACAATAATACAGAGACCACACCTGTTTTTGCAGAACCTGCACTTTTGTCAGACTGTACTCAAGGGCACCTAACAACAACTAGCCAGGTGATGCTGCTTATGTCCGGCTTGCTGATGTTTACGTATTTTATGATTTCAGTATACAACTCGTGATACACTACAGCAAATTTAAAACATGTATTCCACTCAAACTCTGACCCTGGGGATCTGTGGTAATAGTAGGTAGATTTAAGTAACTGGTGCCCATGGGATTTTCAAAGTACATAATCAAATCCATTTTTTCCAGCATTTTTTTTAACCACCTTATCATGGTTAAGAGAACTGGAATTTGTTGACTCCTAAAAAACAAACTAAGTTCAAATATTTTATTAGACTTTTTTGTTTGGGTTTTTATTTTTTATCTTTTGAGACATGATCTCACGGCCTTGACCAAGCTGATCTCAAGCCTCTGGCTTCAAGTGATCCTCCTGCTTCAGTCTGCAGGCACCCCCACACCTGGCTCCTTCTCTAGGTAAGAAATAACCCTTTCTCTACCTCTCTAATCTCGTAGTCTAGAGGAACCCAATGTTAATAATTTGTGTATATCTTCCTAGGACACGTTGTCTATGCAGATAGCTCTTTATATTTGGAATCAGTGACTTCTGCTTGCAAATGTCTTTTACTGTAAACAATAGCAACAGTAACAACAGCAGATAACACTTGTAACATTCCAGACATAATTCTACACCCTCAAATATTATTTTATCCCCATAACAACCTTAATTGTTGTTGTTGTTGTTGTTGTTGTTAGGTGCCATCGAGTCGGTATCCCACTCATAGCGACCCTTACAGGGTTTTCAATGGCTGACTGTTTTGGGATTGCCTCGGGAGTAGATTGCCAGGTCCTTTTCCCCGCTAACAACCCTAATAGTTGATATTATTATGATTCCCACTGAATGGGATGGGGAACTCTAGAGCTGTAACTCGCCCCGTCACAGTCACAACAGCAGAGCCAGCATTTCATTTGGCAGCCTCACTTTACAGCCCATGCTCGACATCAAAGGTCAACTATGTTTTCTGTAAAGGGACAGAGAGTAAATAATTAGGCTTTTTAGGCCATGCCGCCTCTGCCACAACTACTCATCCCTGCCACTGCATGCAGCAGCTGTAGACAGGACATAAACGAACAAGTCCGCTGTACTCCAACACTAAAAACCACGTTTAATACCATTTTCACGTCATCGTGTACTGTCTTCCATTAATAGCTTTTGAATCACTGAAAAATATAAAACCATTCATAGCGTGTGCGCCATACCAGAAGAGGTGATGGCCAGATGTGGCTCAGCTGCTGTGGCTTACCAAGTTCTGTTCTACATTATGTACTTGTGGAAAATGTATGCCACCTAAAGGGCTTACCTATAAATGTCTGAAATCACCACGATGGCATTTCACTTCCGAAAACAATCCGGAAACAGGCAGTCATTGAAAACCCTGTGAGGGCTGCTCCGAGGTGGACCTGACTCGACAGCACCTAACAACAACACTATGTGCCAGGCACTATACGTGTTTTTGTTTCTTTGTTTTTTGCAGTACTGGGGGCTTGAACCCAGGGCCTCACGCACTCTAGACAAGTGGTCTATCACTGAGTTGAACCTCCAGCCTCTTTCATATTTTATTTTATTTTATTTTATTTTTGAGACAGGGTCTCACTAAATTGCACAGGGTGCCTCTGGCCTCAAACTCATGATCCTCATGCCTCAGTCGCCCAAGTAGCAGGGATTACAGGTGTGCACCACAATACCCACCTTCTATTTATGTACATATATTAATTCTTACAAAAACCACTTCAGGCAGGTCCTATTACTTTCCTCACTGTACAGATGAAGAAAATGTTGCACAGTGACTAAATGCTGACCTAGTGTCACTCGAACCCAGAAAGCCTGGCTCCACAGTCTGTGCTTGTCATCTTTATGCCACTCTGCCCCTATCAAAATGCTCTACTCTGTGCCTGGTGATGGGGCACATTCTGGAATCCAAGCACTCAGGAGACTGAAATGTAAGATCACGAGTTTGAGGCCAACCTGGACCATATAGTGATTCCCTGCCTCAAAAACAAAAAACAAAACAAAAACAAAAAGCCTGCCTCTGACAGCAGCAGTAATACTTGATGTCCTTCACCCTGACTGAAACAAGATCCACTAGAAAACAACACAGTTTTCAGATAAAACAAAACTAATTTTCTCTGAGGTCTAGATCAACTTGATTAATTCAGGTCAGCAAACGTTCTCTCACATGGGCAGGTCCTAGTCTATTCCAGTTGCCACAAAACAAATATGTAGATTTCCAAATGACCTACACATTTTCACACTGCATCACAGAGAAAACATTTGAATCAGGAGGCTGTTCTCTATAGAAGAAATACAGACATTAAAAATGTTGTTAGGTGCTGTTAAGTCAGATCCAATTCACAGAGACCCTATGTACAGCAGAACACACCACTGCCCAACACTGCCGTCCACATGATGTTTTTATGTTTGAGCCACTGTTGCAGCCACTACGTTTCTTCTCATTTTGAGTCACGCTACAGCAGCAAAAGGAGGTCCCTGGGGCTTTACTCCACTCCCATCATTAAGGTCGACTCTACTTTGAGGAGACAACTCTTCTCCAGTCATTTCTTGAATAGCTCCCAGCCTGGGGGGCTCATTTTCCAACACTATAATTGACAGTGCTTCTCTGCTATTCATAGAGTTTTCAATGGCTGATTGTTTCGGGAGTGGGCTGCTGGGTCCTTCTCCCTAGTCTGTCTTATCTGGAAGCTCAGCTGAAACCTGCCCACCATGGGTGACCCTGCTGGTATGTGAGATACTGTGGCACAGCTTTCAGCATCACAGCAACATGCAAGCCCCCACAGCACAACAAGATGACAGACACATGGAGGCATTAAAACCATATAAAAAACCCCATGCATCAAAAGCAAATCTTTCTCATTAGAGAAAAATGCTTTCAATTAAAAATTTACTGGAAGCCTGGAGCCGTGACACACATCTGTAATCCCAGCAACTCAGGAGGCTGAGGCAAGAGGATTACTAGTTTGAACCCATAGGCAGCCTGAGCAATTTAGCAAGACCCTATCTCAAAAGAAAAAATAAAAAAGGGGATGGAGGTATAGCTCATTGGTGAAGTGCCCTAGGCAATCCCCTACTATCAGAAAATGAATAAATAAATAAATAAGATTTCATAGGAAAAATGAGTAAAAAGCATGTTATAGGAAAAATGTATTAAGCAGATGTATGGGGGGTCAATTCAATTAATTTTTAAAAACGTGGATGAATGAAAATTTATTTGATAATAATTTTTTTTTTTTTGATGGTGTCTCACTGATGCCCAGTCTGGTCTCAAAATCCTGAGTTCAAGCAGTCCTCCTGCCTCAGCCTTCCCAGTAGGCTGGGACTACAGCCACACATTTCTGCACCTGGCTGATAATCATGCTATCATCTGGAATATGAGAAAGCAATTTTTCAGAAAGAAATGAGAGTAACGGAGTGTATCAGTGGATGTTGGAGGTAACAAAGAGCCAGGTCACAAAAGGCTTATGAGTCACATTAGGGATTTTGGCCTTTTTTCGTGGAGGCCATTGGAGGGGACTGAGCAGACAGTGACATGAGCTGAGATTTTTGAAAAGACCTCTTTGGCTCCCATGTTCAAAAGGGATGCAGGAGCCTCCAGAAGCAGGTGGTCATGAAGCACAGACAGGAGGCCAACCTGGACCCAAGGCAGGGTTCTAGAATCTCGCTTGCTTCCTAAACTGTCAACAGGTTGTGAGCTTCTTGAGAGCAAGGAATGGGGCTCATCCTGTATTCCTCCTGCATCTCACATAAAGTGGGCACCAAACAAACAGGGAAGGCACAAGGGGCTCCTGGTTTCCCCAAGAAGTACATTTCTACCCCACGAAAGTCTGTCTGAGGAAAGGAGAACAAGGGAGGAGCTGCACCACTTCTTCCACCAACAGTGAGCTCTTGGGATGAAGAGCAAGCAGAGAGGGATGTCCCAGATGCTTCAAACCTGTCCCTGTAGCTCATCACTCCCCAGAATATGAGCATATGGGAACCAGCAACCAGGACAGGTTTCTTAAACTGAAAACTTTTCAAAGAAAATAAACATCATGAAGAATCGAAAAGCAAGCCTATATCAGGAAGGAGAAAGGAAATGCCAACTCACCTGACACACAGCTTTCAGTTCAATTCCTGCCCCTGTGACCTCCTGCTTGTGGTTTCTCTTCTGCAGTAGGGCAATGTCCCTGGAAAGCAGCCCTGGGGGAGGAGGAGGAGAAACCAGATCTACACAAGCCTCCCAGATCATCACCAGCTTAGAAATGTCCCTTCCTGCATGACCATGTTTTACAAGACCGATATAGCCTAACCACTGTACTAAGAGGACAGTCCCCAGGGTAGGACGATTTTTAAAGAGGCAGGTGGGATCCTGTTATTACCCCACGTAGAGGCTGCCAAGGAGTGGGGGAGGGGGGTGGATTCTTCTCTGGGTGTGTGGAACCTGGGACACGTCTAGCTACGACAACCCTTGTTGTTGTTAGGTGCCGTCCAGTCGGTCCGACTCATAGCGACCCTTTGTACAACAGAATGAAATGCTTCCTGACACCGTCCATGCCCGGCACTATCGTCAGTGCTTCTCTGCTATTCATAGGGTTTTCAACGGCAGATTGTTTCAGGAATGGATTGCCAGGTCCTTCTCCCTAGCCTGCAGCACCGGGTATTCCCAGGTGGTCTCCCATCCAAGGACTAACCAGTCTGACCTGCTTAGCTTCTGAGAGCAGGGGGGATCGGATGCCAGGGTGCTAGGGCTGCTGACACGATGATCCCGGAGAAGTTAAAGCCCCTCCTGCACCTATGTTTGATTGCTCTAACTCAAGCTGAGCTTCCAAATATTTGGATTTCCCCGATCCATCAGTTTTGGGGTCCAGGAACCTCGATCTCCAACACCTGCACCCCAAGACCCGCCCCCTGAGGCCCAAGACCCCCCCACACCCCCGATCTCACTTTCCCATCCTCCTGAGAAAACGGATCCGCCCAGCCCGAACAGTGGCCACCCTCACCTCGGTGCGCAGGCCCCGGGGTCACTGCTACTCCCCGGCCCTTGGAGCCCGGGCCATTCTTCGAGCGCGGTCTTCCGCGGGCGGGGCGGGTGCAGGCGCCCGGCGTCCCCGCCGTCGGGCTTCGGGCCGGCCTGGGCTTGGAGTAGGGGACGCCATGCCCCACGGGGACCCCGGGCCCGCGCATGCCGCGGGAGGCCTCGACGCCCTCAGGGCGAGTCCTCTCGGACACATCCGCGGCGCCGCACCCGCCGCGCCCCACGCCCCGCGCCCCGCGCCCTGCACGGCCCGGCCCAGCCCCGCCGTCACAGGCACTCCCACCGCCCGGCCCGTCCGCCGGAAATGGGCGTGACCTCGTGCAAAGCCCGCTGGGAAATGGAGTCCTGAGCAGGGCCCGAGGAGACACCGGGGTGGGCTCGGCCCGCCAGGCATCGGCCGGCCCTGCGCCAGCCTGGCCGTTCCCAGTCCCTTCGGTGCTGACACGGCCGCCCGGGCCCAGGTGGCAGTGGATGGCGAGTCTGGAGGGGGCCACAGGCACGGGCCGTGCGGAGACACAACCTCTCCCCCAGAGGCTTCTGGGAGTCGGCGCCGGGCCAGGGCGCGCAGGCGCAGTGGGGCGGGGCCGGGCAGCGGTCCGGGGCGCTGTCAGGCAGCGTCCGCTGGCAGAGCTGCGGGGCGGCACGCGGCGGGCAGGTGCGACGCGGAGCTGCGCCATGGCCACGGTGGTTCCGATGGGGGATGTAGCGGGGATGTAGCGGGGATGGGTTACTTTGGGACCGGGCTTTGGTGGCGCGGTCACACAACTTACAAGCAAGGATGGTCTTCCAGTCAAAGTTGCAGAAATGGCTTGTGTTGTAGTCCGTGCCTTAAAGCCAAAACCTCATAATAAAGTCGTTCTCTTTAAGCCTTTCGCAGGCACTTTGAATTGGTCTAGGGCAACAGTTTAGACCACAGATGATTAACTGTTTTACTATTACCATCAATGCGTGCTACTTTCATGACACAAACTAGTCAGCAGCCTTATTGCCTTTTGCCCCATCCCACCCAATAACTAAATTTAAGTAATCCATATTCCCTGAGGAACTCGTGCCTGACACCTACTCAGTACTGCCAGTTTCTGTATTGGTTAGCTTTCTTTGGTTGACAGCAAAAGAAACATTTAACTTTAAAATAAAAGCATACAACCTGGCAGCAACATGAGTCAGTCAGCTCTAGGGAGCAGAACAACAGGAACTTAACATACACACCCCGCCCTTAAGTCATGGCCAAGGATGGACTACAATCAACTCCCTCCAGTGTTGCAGACTGGATTAAAATGGAGCACATACCAAAAGCAACACACAAAAGCTCATGGAAATAATTAGAGCAGCTCACCCACACCCCAAGGGAATGAGTTTTTGCATGTGCACGCGGTTTCTATTTGCATTGGTTGCTTTCTCATTTATTTTTATATTTTTAAGCTATCTTTACATAGTAATGATGACATGATCTTATTAGTTATGAAAATAAGTTCCAATTTGTAAACTGAAAGGCATTCTCATGAGTATATAGATGCACCTCATTCTTTTCGGTGACACACAGTAATCTACCGAACTGATTTTCAATAATCTCAGTAATAAATTTACTAGTGTTAGACAATTAAACAGTTACAAATTTTTCACAATCCTTTTCCGTGCTTATGCATTTATAGTTCTGTGTTTGTGCTTTTTGAAGAAAATAATTTCCTAGAAACAATTATGGCAAAGGGTGATTACGTTCAAAATGCTGACAGGTAACACCACATTGCTCTCTAAAATGGCTTCCTTCTCATTTACTCCCAATATTTGACAATATAGCTTCTTGGGTCTGCAATACCACTACATATTAACCAGGTGTCGTAGCACATGCTTGTAATCGCAACAACTCGGGAGGCAGAGGCAGGAGGATCACAAATTCGAGGCTGACAGCAGCCTGCATAACTTAACAAGACCTTGTCTCAAGATAAAAAATTAAAAATGGGCTGAAGGTGCAGACTAGTGGTAGAGCACTTGCAAAGTATGTGTGAGGCCCTGGGGTCAACCCCTAAGTACTGCAAACAAAACAAAACTGATTATTACCAAGCCTCTACATTCTATTTCTGCTGGTTGGTATAGGTAGTGTGGAGGGCCTTTAATGTTTGCAAGGTTGAGAACCTATTTGTTTCAATGTTCTTTACCAAAGAGTTACTGGCATGTTATATGCAGGTCCCCCATGGTGTATCTTATCCTTACCATTTTCCAACAGCACTTTCTATAAAGGCCCTATCTTTTGTAACATGTTTAAAATCTCTCAGCCTGTCACATGGCTTTTAACTTTTTGTGTCTAGTACCACAAGATTTAAATCTCATACATGGTCCTGCCATTCTCTTCTCTCACACCATGACTTCTGGACTCAAGCCCTGCTTATCAAACCTTCCTGAACCTAAAGACATAGTGATACCCTTAAGTTCTCTTTTACAACCTTCAGAAAGTCAGGTATCACTTAACAATGGGGATACATTCTGAGAAACGTGTCGTTAGGTGAATTCATAGAATATCAGAGAGTGTACTTACACAAATAAGATGGTTTGTCATTGACAGGAACACTAGGTAACAAATGACTGTATTGCTTCCTATTAGGTCCTTAATCCACAATGAAAGAACTTTTCTGTGAGGAATGAAATGTGCTGACTTTATTTCCAGTTGGATACCTGTCAAAGCCCATTTAATCCATTTCCTCCATGGATACATCAAAAAATATTACTTTTCCAACAAATCAGATTCATGGATACATCGTTTTTCAAACATTTCCTACATGATTTTAAGAATAAAACTGTCCATGTAGAAATATCTTACAGGGATTGTAACTGGAATTGGGTAAACATGCAGACACCTTTGTATATTGAAACATTCACCTAGGAACAGCTTATGATCCTCATTAATTCAGAGCTTTTGTTCTGTTGACCTAGACTAATAATTTCCTTTCTACATATAACCCTGAGCAAATTCATCTATAACTTCATTTTTCCCTCAGTTTGATATTAGGGTTGGCTTAGCTTCATAAAAGAAAGTTTAAACCTTCTTGCTACATGCTAAAACAGCTCAATGGGGCTGGAGTTTAGCTCAGTTGGTAGAGTGCCACACTGCACTTAGGCCTTGAGTTTGATCCCCAGCACCACAAAAATGGGAGAAGGACAGGGCAACCCACTCTCAAAGCAATCCTGAAACAGCCATTAAAAACCTGAGGAGGGTCTCTATGAACTGAACCCAACTCCACGGCACCTGACAACAACAATACAGTTCAATGGTTCTTTGGAATTTTAGGACCTGTGAACCAGGATCTTGAAATAAGGCTAGACTCAAGTTCTCTATTTCTTCTGTTAAACATTATCAAATTTAGTCTTAACTAAATAGTGCTGCACATATTCTCCCAGACAAATTCAATTTCTTTTGTTCCAGTCTTATCCAGAGCTCTAGCAACTTCCTAAGATGTTTTATGTATCAGGTCATATTTAATTTCATTATCAATCTGAGAATGTAGCCTTAAGAGTCATGAGAAAGTCATTATTTGATTATATTAAACTTTGAACATTATACATGTTCATTATCCACCTAAAGACTTCAGTTTCAAAATTGTTACAAACTACTACTCATACACTGTTTTCCAGAGTTCACTGTTCAAAAATAATCTTTCTCAATGATACTGGTCTAACACATTTACCAAACACAACAAATGGGTTGGTATAGTAAAAGCCCTGTAATTTTATGTTGCCTTGGTGACCATTTTAAATAAAGTTTAACTTTCCCATGTCAGAAGGACTCGGTCACTCTCAGCACTTTCTAGCTCTATAACACACTCCAATGGCTCAAGTGGTGCCAACAGTAAGAACTTTGCCACCTGGTAAGAACTTTTGCCACCAACAGTAAGGCTTTGCCACCTGGGCAGTACTTTTAAGATTTCTTTCCAATATGAGATCTTTGGTGACAGCTAAGGGATGACTTTGTTTTGAATGTTTTCCCACACTTAACACACAAATAAGGCCTTTGGCCAGTGTGAAGTCTCTGATGCTGAGCACGGGTTGAGCCATCACCAAATGTTTTCCCACATTCTGTACATTTATAGGGTTTCTCTCCAGTGTGAACTCTCTTATGTCTTATAAGGTAGGCAGTATGGCTGAAGGCTTTACCACATTCATTACACTCATAAGGTTTCTCTCCTGTGTGACTTTTCTGATGTCTGGCAAGATATGTCCTCCTTTTAAAAGCTTTACCGCATTGCTTGCATTCGAAAGGCTCCTCTCCTGTATGAATTCTCTGATGAGTGCTCAGCTGTGAACTTTCTCGAAAAGCTTTTCCACAATCCTTACACTCATAGGGTTTTTCCCCAGTGTGAATTCTCAAATGAATAGCAAGATGTATATTCTGCCTAAAGGCTTTCCCACACTCCTTACATTCATAAGGTTTCTCTCCAGAATGTAATCTTTGATGTCCAGTGAGTGACATACGGTGGCTAAAGGCTTTCCCACAAACGTCACATTCATAAGGTTTCTCTCCTGTGTGAATTCTCTGGTGAACAGTTAGAGTTGAGCCGGTGCGGAAGGCTTTACCACATATATTACATCTGTAAGGTTTCTCTCCAGTGTGAATTCTCCTGTGCAGTGTAAGTCCTTGGTGAACACTAAAGGCTTTCCCACAATCAATGCAATCAAAAGGTTTCTCTCCAGTATGAAAACGCCTCAAGTGCTGAGTGAGGGACAAATTATACTTGAAGGCTTTCCCACATTCAATACATTGATAGGGTCGTTTGCCAGCATGGCATCTCTGGTGTTTTGCAAAAGATGAGCTGTCCCTGAAGGCCTTTCCACATTCCTTACACTCGTAAGGTTTCTCTCCTGTGTGAATCCTGTGATGTCGAGCCAGGTGCGAAGGCTGTCTGAAGGTTTTTCTACATTCCTTACATTTGTATGGTTTTTCTCCGGTATGAATTCTTTGATGTATAATAAGGTATGCATTCTGGCTAAAGGCTTTCTTACATGCCTTACATTCAAAGAGTTTCTCTTGGGTGTGTGTTCTGTGATGTTGGGCAAGGTGATGACTCTGTTTGAAGGCTTTTCCACATTCCTTACATTCATATGGTTTTTCACCAGTATGAATTCTCCGATGGACAGTAACGGATGAACTATGGGTGAAGGTTTTCTCACATTCATTACATTTGAAAAGTTTCTTTCCTGCATAGACTTTCTTGTGTTTTAGTACCATACAATTTCTGGAGAAGGTTTTTTCACTGGACTTGTGATTATAAATATTATCTTTGATGTTGCCCTGATGGACTAATTTCTCAGATTTGGTACAGTTGTAGCCTATTCCTCTAGTGAGGGTCTCTTTATGAGTAATTGTTTTTTGCTTGCCAAATGTGTCTTGGCTTATCATTTGCCTCTTTAAAAGGTCTTCACATTTCCAATTTTTTCTGAAAGTGGAACACTCAAGTCCAAAGCTTGTAATTCTCTCCACTGACACATCATCAAACGTGAATTGCTTCAGAGATAATTCTTGTGTCTCATATATAGATTCCCTTCCTGAAAGATAACAAGTCTTTCCTTTATCACGGGCTATTAACAAAGGAAACATTTAAAGAAAGGTAATTCAAAACTAACGAATCCCACAAAATTGATCGTGAACAGTCATCTCAACTAGAAAATACTCAAGGAGGTCCCATAAAATAAGAGTTCTGTGATGGTTAATCATGATTGCCAACTTGATTGGATTGAGAGGCACCTAGATTATTAGTAAAGCACACCTCTAGTTGTGTCTGTGAGGGTGTTTCAAGAGCTGGATAACTAAGAAGGAAGTCCTACCCTGGAAGTGGGTAGCACCATCCAACAGGTGAGGGGACCAGATAGAATAAAAGGGGAAGAAGGAAGCCTGCTAGCATAGGCTTTCTTCTCTTTGCTACTTGAATGCTAGGAGGTGAACAGCTTCCCTCTGCCAGGCCCTTCCTCATGATGTTTCTGCCATGCAACAGGCCTAAAAGCAATGGACCCAGGTGACCATAACTGAAACTCTCTGAAACTGTGAACCAAAATGAATCCTTCCTGAAGTTGTTTATATGAGGTGTTTTGTCATAGTGACAAAAAACCTAACTAACACAAGGACATAAAGGCATATGGATAAAATGATTAGGAAAACTAAGGATAATATATGAGGTCCTGGAGAAGTATCCTCAATGATAGTGATATTTTATGCCAGACTATAAGTTAAGATCCCTTCCTCTAATGTTTCCCACTTCAAATTGATTTACATATACAATTAGGTTAAAATTGTTTAAATAGGAGTATCATTCTATCACTAATGTGGCTCAAAATCTCTAGAGATCCCTAGCAACCACATACATTATGCTTTGCAACTTCCCTAGGGACTCAAGGGGATAACTATGGTAATCTTTTCACAGTCATAAAATGGTGTTCCTGTGATCCACCCTCTGTGTGCTTGTGTTTCAGGATATCAAACTTCATTTCTCACAGATTTCTGAACTTCAGGCTGCCTGTTATGGGATTTTTTTCCCATTCATTTTCTACTTTCAACAACCTATGATAAGTGTCATTTCTCAAGTCAGTTCTTAATGGGGTTTTGTTGATCCTCTTTGTTGTGAGACAACTGTGTTGGAACACAGTGAGGTAGAAGAGAAGATATTTGGGGAGCCCATGCTGAGTAGTAAAGCTTCAGGTTCTCTTCAGGCCTGGAAGGCTTAAGAAGAGTTTCTGAGAAGCCTAATTGAGGAGGTCCACCTTTAGAAATGTCTGAGCCAGTCTCCAGAAAGCATTTCCCTCTCTGGTTCTTCCATTCTCACCTGGTAATGGGCTTCTTGTCATCTTCCTCTTCACCTCCCAAGGTTCTTTGCCTTGCTCCAATAAGGAGATTACATCTGGCTTAGAAATGCAAACTCCTGCATGTAAAAAGATACAAGTGTTGTCCATGTTTGGAGTTATTTCAGGACTATATGCCAGTTCCTTAATTCCAATACAACTATGTTACAGGAATGACTGGTAAAGAAATGAAATACATCTGGAATACAAACTACATAAAATTCTGGAATGGTCTAGTGATATTGCCAGTAATCAACTCTAGAAAAATTAAACTATTTTCTTAGAGGTGGAGGTAAGAACAGAAATTTAGCTCAACGTTTCCTACAGATCATCACACGATAGTAAATGAGGTACCTTTTTAAAAGTCCCCTGGAGACAGTTTGGAGTTTACATCATGTTAAATGCCAATAACAAAAATATTAATACTCTTTAGAGGACTATGACATATTCTCCATAGTGTTTTTGAGCAGTGTTTTTGAGTCTTTACAGGTAAAATCCATGATAAAATCCAAAATTACTAGACAAAAGAAGAGAAAAAATGTGAATCATACACAAAACAAAATGTAATAAATGGAGATCAACCCTGCAATAACACAGATGCTGGAATTTGCAGACAAGAATTTAAAAACAGATAGTGAGTCTATACTCAAGACTATAAAAAGAAAACATGCTTGTAATCAATGGACAAACAGGAAATGCCAGCAGAAAAACAGAAACTACCAAAAGAACCAGATGGAAATTCTAGAATTGAAAATACAGTAAGTGAAACTCAGAAAACCACTAGATGGGCTTAATAAAACACTGAAGAGAATAAGGGCAGCCATTAAACTTGGAAGAGAGTCAAAAAAGTTATCTGAAAAATATAGATAAGTAAAAAGGGCTATCCTACCAAAAGCAATCTATAGATTTAATGCAATACCCATTAAAATTCCACTGACTGACTTTACAGAAATAGAAAAAATGATCCAAAAATTCATATGGAACCACAAAAGACCACGTATAGCCACAACACTCTTAAGCTGTAAAACTAATGCAGGTGGAATCACAATCCCTGACTTCAAGCTATACTATAGGGCAGTGGTAGCAAAAACAGCTTGGTACTGGCACAAAAATAGGCCTGAAGGCATCTGGAACAGAATAGAAGACACAGAAATACCTCAACACACCTATAGCCACCTTAGCCACCTGATTTTCGACAAAGGAGCAAAGCAAGTAAACTAGAAAAAGGACAGCCTCTTCAATAAATGGTGCTAGGAAACATGATCATCCGCATGCAGAAAAATGAAAACTGACCCACATCTCTCAATATGCACGAGAGTTAACTCAAAATGGATAAAAGATCTCAACATAAAACCAGAAACTTTAAAACTATAGAAGACAAGGTAGGCAATACACTCCATCATATAGGCATAGGAAAGTATTTCCTTAATAGGACTCCAATTGCTCAAGAAATTGCAACAAGAATAGATAAATGGGATTACATGAAATTAAAAAGCTTCTGTACAGCAAAAGAAACAATTAACAGAGTCAAGGAAACCCCCACTGAATGGGAAAAAATCTTCGCATCCTATACATCAGACAAAGGTCTAATTACCAGAATTTATAAAAAACTCAGGGGCTGGAATTTAGCTCAGTTGGTAGAGTACTGCACTGCAGTCTCTGAGGTCCCGAGTTCAATTCCCAACACGGCAAAAATGGGAGAAGGACCTGGCAATCCACTCCCGAGGCAATTCCAAAACGGTCAGCCATTGGAAACCCTATGAGGGTCACTATGAGTCGGATACCGACTCGACGGCACCTAACAATAACAACAATATAAAGAACTCAAGAAAAAAATTCCCCAAAAAACAAATAACCCAATACACAAATGGGCAAAGGAACTGAGTAGACAGTTCTCAAATGAAGAGGTCTGTAAAGCCATGAAACACATGATATAATGCTCAATACCCCTAGCCATTAGGGAAATGCAAATTAAAACAACTCTGAGATTTCACCTTACACCAGTAAGAATGGCCAAGATCAATAAAACAAGTAACAACAAATGCTGGTGAAGTTGCAGAGAAAAGGGAACACTCTTACATTGTTAGTGGAGCTGTAAATTGGTCCAACCACTGTGGAAATCAATATGGAGCTATCTTAAAAAACTGAAAATAGATCTACTGTATGACCCAGCTATAACACTATTGGGAATTTACCCAAAGGGAAATGTGTCATCATACCACAGAGACACCTGCATCTCCATGTTCAATGCAGCACTTTTCACAATAGCAAGGATATGGAATCAACCAAAGTGCCCTTCAACAGAAGAATGTATAAAAAAACTATGGTACATAGACACAATGGAATACTACTCAGCAATCAAAAAAAAAAATGAAATAAGGCCATTTGCAGCAAAATGGATGGAATTGGAGAAAATTATTTTAAGTGAACAAACACAAGCTCAGAAAGAGAAACACCACGTTTTCACTCATATGTGGGAACTGAATCAAAATTATAAGAAGGAAAAAATCCTATACAAAGGTCAGATCATAATAAAAGAAAAAAAAAAGCTAAGAATGGTATTATTATAGATGGTCTAGAAAATGCATATAATAGTTCTGCAAAGGTAAAAAGAAAGTTCACTGCAGGAGAAGTTTCTATCTTAAACAGAACTGGAACCCAAGGATATATAGAAAAATATTACCATAAAAAGACAAGTAAATGGTAGAGAAGTCTTTGATGGGGGGGTGGGGGAGGAAGCGTACAAGAGGGTAAGGGGGAACCTATATGAATAATTTACAACAAAATGCATATATGGAAATGTCACAACGAAAAGCATGTCAGAATGACCCACATTAAGTTGTACATTAAAAACTTCCAATAAAAAATAATATAGGTAAAAGACTTTACAAAGCAAACAGATCCTGTAAGGCATAATATCAAAAGATATAACTTGGGTATAACTGAACTCCGAAAAAAAGAGTGCAGGAAAAAAGTATTTCAAGAAAAACGTTCAAAAATTTCCCAATTTGGTTAAAAACGTAAGTTTAGTTTCAAGAAGCTCAGAACAGGAATAGGATAAGGAGCCTCTAGAGGATTGAAAGCTAGTCTAATTGAGATAGATGAGAGGAACTAACCTCTCCTTGGGGTGCTGGACATGCAGTATTATTAATTCATTATTAAAATTAATATTGGTGTTAATAGTAAGATTTTTTGACTCTTACTGTGAGTGTTCCTTGTGCTGCTTATTTTTCTGCAAGGAAGCCCTGGTGATGAGGGATGGGGTGACCTGATTCCCTAATTGACAGTTACTGGCATCTCCCTGTGGCTCTGGCTGTTTTGAGTAGAAGAATTGTTGTTCAGGTGAGTCACCCATACACCAGCACCTGCTGGTTATAAACACTCCACAGACATCTTGAGGAAGCCACATGACTATGGCTATTTGCTGTTGCTCCTGGGGTGTGGTCCCAGGCACAACTGTTTCTAGCAGCTTGCCCTGAACTTGCCCTATAACCATATCCATCCAAGCCAAAGAGGGAGTACTTCTCCCAGGGACCAAGAAGAAGAACTGCCGTGACTAGTGCCAAGGAGCAATATTGTTATTGGTATAAACACTCTCTTTCTGACTACATAACAAGGCTGTTCAGCTCATGTGAGTGAGGGAGCTGGGAGATACTCTCTTGTGCTTACTCCCCTGGTGTTGGAACAGCAGGCCCAGTAAAAAGCTTCTCTGGAGTGGTCTTTCTGCCTCCTTTTAGTAGCATGGCTGAAGTCCCTTTGGTCCTGATCATTGGCAGCAGGGCCAGGACCTCCAGTCGAACGCAGAACCCAGGAGCCAAAGGCTCCCCACTGTCTCACAACCAGTAAGGTGATGGTATCCCCACCTCCTGCAGTCCCAATCACTAGCAGCTGGCCAGGGCTGCTCCAATGGGAGACAGCACCCAACTAACCCTCACAAAGAAGAGCTCCTCTTGTAACTCCAATCACCAGCAGTGGGGCAAGGGGCTGCTCTGATCAGAGCTAGCACCAGGCTACCCAACAGGAAGTAGAGCAAATGTACCTCTTACACCTCCTGTCACTGGCAGTGGGGCCAAGGCTGCTCCAACTGCCAGCACCCAGACGTGATTTCTATCCAGAGTGAAAAAGACCCCAGCCAGGTGACTGGTAACATAGTGAGGTCACCTTAGGGATTAGAATTATCCCTATCAAGCCAGGCATGGTGGTTCATGCCTATAATCCCAGCACTCAGGAGCCTGAGGCAGGAGGATCCACATGAGTTCAAGGCTACCCTGTTGTCCATAGGGAGTTCCAGGACAGCCTAGGCTATACAGCAAGACCCCATCTCAAAAAAGAAAGAAAGAGAGAGAGAGAGAGAGAGAGAGAGAGAGAGAGAGACAGACAGACAGAGAGGGAGGGAGGGAAGGGGAGGGAAGGAGAGGGGAGGGGAGCGGAGGGGAAAGGGAGGGGACGGAAGGGGAAGGGAAGGAAGGAAGGGAGGAAGAAAGGAAGGAAGGGGGAAAGAAAGGAAGGGAAGGGAAAGGAAAGGAAGGAAGAAAAAGAAAAAAGCAGTGTCCATATTAGTTTCCTTAAGAATAAACATCTGAAGTTATTCTCATACTTTGTGCTTTAGTGATTTATCACAAATTAATAAAGACACAGATTTGAAAAGAGGTATTCTGAATTTATAGTTATCAAGCTATATTTTCAGCGGGTCTTGTTGCTCCCTATTGGTGAGAACAGTAAAACCGTAAGTCAGACAGAACACTGAAGCAGAGGGGCCCAGTAAGATTCATATAATATCCTGTATTCCTGATTGCCAAAAGGCATATCCACTGAATATCTGATATACGTCAAATTCACTAACTCTGAATGTGAAAGTTTCATCAGTCACTTTGTCCTCTTTGTGTCACAGATTCTATTCTGTCTATTATTAATAATAAATTAAAATGTAAAGGGGCCTTAAGGGAAGATACTGAATTTTGCAGAAGGGCAAAGATGCTTACCCACTGATACCAGGTTCTGATAGTTCTCCAGCACCACCGTCCTGTATAAACTCCTCTGAGCAGGATTCAACCATTCCCATTCCTCCTGGGAAAATTCTACTGACACATCTTTGAATGTCACCAAGTCCTGAAATGACACAAATACATTTTCAATCGACCCATGTTCATGTCACTCATCATTCCAAGTTGAAGTACTGCGTGTCTCTACTCTATATGGAAAAAGAATCCATGGAAGAGAAAAAATTTAAACGTAAACTGCAACCCAAAATAGCACTTACTAAAGTGTTAAGCCACATTGAACACAATGGTGCTCATTCATTTCTCAGCTGTGAACATATGGGCAGGTGGGAGACAGAGAAGGACCTCCATGATAAAGGACCGGTGCAGGCCTTAACACAGGACTTGTTACCCATTAAAAGTATAACGCATGTTCTTTCCTGCCCCCTCCCAAACAATCTTATCACTCTAAAAAACAGTTGCACCAATAAAGCCAGGATGCCCTTGCCATAAAGTCTCCAAGAATAATCTAAATGAGAAAATAAGGCCATTGGATATCCCACAAAAGGACAGAGGGAAAATAAATTCCTGGGCTTGTAAACTTATTACTCGCTAAAATCATAGTGTGTGTTTTCTTCGAACTCCTCTCCCGTATTCTCCTAGCAGCTACCATGGACCATCCTTATCACAAGGTCAGGATGCTTATGCGGGTTGGGATACAACACAAGGAAGGAAGCGGCTCTCTTCAAGGCAAGGATGTGCACACAGAAAAGAAACTATCTCTTGAAGCCATGCCCAGGACCAGTAAGGCTCCCCTCCCAGACTGTGGCCCGCTCCTACAACTGCTACACACGAATAAAAACCTCAACTTCTCCTCTGCCCAGGGGCACAGGCTGAAACCTCTCAATCAGCACTGTTCCCTAGCTCCTCCACCCAGAACTCCTTCCCTTCCCCAACTACAGCTTTGCCTTTAGTTCTTGGTTGGTGCCTCAGTTTCATTTCTATTGTCACAGGGACAGATGTCTGGGTAAACAAAATGCCATTCCTTTTAATGGAATACTACTCACCATTAAGAAGGAATGAAATGTTGATACATATTACAACATGGAGGAAGCCAGACACATTATACTAAATCAGAGAAGCTAGACACAAGGCTCCTCCAGGCGTCGGTCAGCTTGTGGTGCTGTGGGGCTTGCATACTGCTGTGATGCTGAAAGTTATGCCATGGTATCTCAAGATACCAGCAGGGTCACCCATGGTGGACAGGTTTCAGCTGAGCTTCATGATGAAAACCGACTAGGGAGAAGGACTCAGCAGCCCACTCCCAAAACAATTAGCCATTGAGAACCCTATGAATAGCAGAGAAGTTTTGTCCAATATAGTGCTGGAAAATGAGACCCCCACGCCAGAAGGCATTCAAGAAACGACTAGGGAAGAACTGTCTCCACAAAATAGAGTCGACCTTAATGATGGGAATGGGGTAAAGCCCTTGGGACCTCCTGTTACTGATGTGGCATGACTCACAAGGAGAAGAAACATAGTGGCTGCAACATTGGACTCAAACCTAAGAAGGTCATGTGCCTGGCACAGTGTCAGGGAATGTTTGTGTCTGCTGTACGTAAGTTCACTATGAGTCATATCTGACTCGGCACCTAACAATGACAGTGAGACACAAGACTATATACTGCATCTTTCTATTTATATAAAATGTCCAGAAAATTCAAATCCACAGACAGAAAACAGACTAGTTAGCTAGGGGTGGAAACAGGGATTAACTGGAAATTAGCTAATTGGGAGGCTGAGGTGAGAGGTCCGCTTGAATATAGGAATTCGAGGCCAGCCTGAGCAACAAAGTGAGTTTCCCATCTCAGGGAGGGGCAAAAAAAAGCAATGATGGATTAATTTTTCTACACTCCCACAACACAAAATACTTCTGTGACCTCTGGTCACCAAAATATGAGGATATCTCCCTACCAGTAACCAATCGATTGTGCAGTGGACACCAGCTGGGTGTCCTCTAATTCAATCCAATTCTGACATAAATTACCTGGAGATAAGTATCAGGTGCCACTGGCTGAGGGCTGAGTCTCACAAGACCTCCCCCACTTCAGATGCCAATTACAAGCTCCAAGTTGTTTATTTTAAAAATATGGAGACTTGGACAAAAGTTCAGGCAGAGGAGTAATTCCTGATGTCATCTGATTACGGGGGGGCACTGGATGTACATTTAACTTAGAATCCTACTCACTGGTGCTGAGATACCTCTATTCCACAGAAACAAAGGCTTTTCACAAGAGTTAACACTCAGTTAAAAATGTAAGGCTGGGTGTGGTAGCCTAAAGCTGGGTGCAGTGGCACACGCCCACAATCCCAGCAACTCAGGAGGCAGAGGCAGGAGGATCAAAAAGAGACCAGAGGCAGCCTGCGTAACTTGGTGAGACATTGTCTTGAGATAAATAAAAAAGGGGCTGGGGGTACAGCGGAGTGGTAGAGTGCTTATAAAGCATGCACAAGGACCTGGGTTTAACCACTCAGAACCACATTCACATACACAAAATATATACAAGATAGGAAGAACAAGGGATTTGGAGTGGGCTCTGGGCCTCACCATACTTAGCTATTACACACTAGGCAGTGAAAGGCATGTACAGGATCTTCTGGAAGAAGTAGGGAAGAGGCTCATGGACAAGCCTGTTAACCAGAGAATTTTCAAGGAAGCGTTGTTGTTGTTGTTAGGTGCCGTGGAGTCGGTATCCGACTCATAGCGACCCTCATAGGGTTTTCAATGGCTGTTTTGGAATTGCCTTGGGAATGGATTGCCAGGTCCTTCTCCCATTTTTTGCGGTGCTGGGAACTGAACTCGGGACCTCAGAGACTGCAGCGCAGTGCTCTACCAACTGAGCTAAATCCCAGCCCAAGGAAGCGTTAATAAGTGCTAATCAGCAAGGCTGCCTTTGAGAGAGAAAGGAAGTAGCAACGAACCTGAAATATGGCTTTCACTTGCTCAACTGTCATTTTTGCCTTCTCCTCCTGGCTTCTTTCGTAGCCAGAACAGCAGCGTCCTGAGAAGGCCAGCCTGGAGGAAGAGAAAGGATAGTCAGAGCCAAAGTCTTCGCTGTACTCCCAGAATCACCAGCCTGAAAACCCCGTCTTCACCTTCTTCCAGTCTTCTTTGGTCTGAAACCTACATAACTGGGTGATAATGGGCAATGTACGGCAGCTGAGGAAGTATAACTTAAAAACTGTTTCTCTTATACTTGAAGTCCTAAATTTTTCCGCATAAGCTGCCATTATTTAGTTTTGCTCTGAATAAACACACTAAGAACTGCACTACGTACACTGCAGATTAGTCTTTCACTAATCATTCTTGAAATAGTCCTATGCAACAGTTATTTCCTCTTTTCTACAGGTAAAGCTGCACTTGTTTCCTTTTCGTGTCTGTTTCATGCTTTGACATAGTCTAAAGTTTCAACTCTGACTCCTAAATGTGCGCAGAGGCCAGGGGTTACTGTCCTCCTCCACCGGAATCCCTGGGGCTTTCACTTCAGTCTCCCTCTGGAACACTGAAAACGTTAGTGCTCAGTTCTGCCACTTGCATTCTCACCTCCATCCTCAGCCCGTCCATTTCCCCTCTCTGTCACCTAGGTTGGAAGGTGTCCCCTGCTCCACTCAGGAACTCATCACCCCAGCTCTTGCACCTTCCCAGAACTCTGGGACGCAGGATTCTTATCCCAGCAACACACAATTCCAAACAGCCATTCAGATAAACAACCCAATGCTGGCAATCTTCACAGCAGCCTCCCCGTGTATACCACAGTCACACAGGGCCACAAAGACAACTGTCAGCAGGGACACAGAAACCTTAACCCAAGACCTCACCTACTTCCCAACCTCTCAGAAGACACTATCGCAGCACCGAAAGGAAGGCACGTTGTAGACTGTTACATACACAGTGATTGCAGAGAGGCCTGGGTACAAGCCCACCTGATGGCTCACAAACGCCTTCACAACCCCCCAGTCTTATTCTCACACACGCACAGCTCACTGCCTATCATATCTGTCTCACTCCATGCACATGCTCCATGACCTGCCACAGGCTACCTTTGCAAGGCTTCTGAGGATGGTTCACACCGGCTCTTTCTCGCCCATTTTGGTCTCAAACACAACCCCAGTCTTTCTCCCCACTCTGTCACACATAAAATCATGACAGTCTTTCACACATCCCCAAGGATATCTTTCAGAGATACACCCACTGCTTCCCCATTTTCCAGCCTCTGTCTCACATATATATGAGGTCTGAGCAAAACATATAGTGAAGGTTTAAATAAGCAGAAATTATTAAGCCGAGCGTAGTGGCACACTCCTGTAAATCCCAGTGACTAGAGAGGCAGAGGCAGGAGGATCACAAGTTTGAGACCGGAGGCGGTCTGCGTAACTTAGCGAGATCCTGTCTCAAAAAGGAAACAAATGGGCTGGGGGTGCAGCTCACTGGCACAGCACTTGAAAAAGCATGCAAGCACGAGGCCCTGGGTTCAACCCGCAGTACCGCAATAAAAAAAAAAAAAAAAAAGAAGAAGAAAAGAAAGAATTATTACAGTAAAAAGAACATTGTCCTTAACCGCCCACAAAATACTCCCTTTGGCTCCCAACATACTTATCCCATGGCTCCTGCCACTTCCTGAAGCAGTTCTGGATGTCCTGTTTTGTGAGTATCTTTAGTTTCATCCTCCATCATGACAACTCTCCTTGTCACACGTGGCTTCTGACATGGCAATTTCTGTCAAATGAAAACAGGGTTTGCCTCATCCACCGCATTCATAGCATGTGCCATCATGCAACTTCTGGCTATTACCCAAAGTCAAAAGGACCACAAAAGGTAAACATTTTGAGTTGATTGAGAACATTGATGCTGCCATGACAGCACAACTAAAGACACTCAGGAAAGAGGACTTCCAGAACTGCTTCAGAAGGTGGCGAAAATGATAAGCACATCTGAAGCCAGGGGGAGCGTATTCAGGTGAATTAATGGCAGTGTATATTTACTGTAATAATATTTTTAAATGTAAATACTCACCATATCTTTGATCATACTTCATATACACAAACACAGCCTGGTCTTGCACATTCCAATTACTTTCACACACAAAATACACACTAGTATCTCTCGCTCCAGGCTCTCTGTTAGTTTTTTCATCACGCTGACCAAAATACCTGACATCTATGACCTGGGGGAGGAAGGATTTACTTTGGCTCATGGTTTCAGAGGTGTCAGTCCACCGGGGTCGGGGTGGGGGTGGTGGACCAGAGCACTTCACATTATGGCCGCCAGGAAGCAGAAAAAGAAGGCATGCAGGAAGGGGTCAGGGCAAGATTTAGCCCCCAAGGACATGTCCCCAGTGACCTACTTTCCAGCAAGGCCCTAATCTCCTAAAGTTTTCAGATGCTCCCAAAATAGTGCCACTATCTGGGTACCAAGTGTTCAATATATGAGCCTATAGGAGACATTTCATATTCAAACCATAACACTCTCACACATGCACACACATATTGTCACACAACCGCACAGCCCAGACACACAGACATACCCCAGTCTCACTGCCCACTGGTCTCTTTCACACACTTCCACCACCATACCCTGGTCTCTCACACTCTGTCCAGCGTCTTGCTTACACACACACACGCACACACACACACCATGATCCATGATCTCTCCCATTCAGCCTCTCTGGGAAGCCTCATGCACTTGCTCTTTCACACACAGGTACATCTATCTCTCACACATACCCACATACCTGCACTCACATCCTCTACACTCTCACAATTAAGTCTTTAATGCACACACTGTTGACATCGAGGAAGAATGATCTCAGTTTCTCCTTCTCTCTCAAATACCGAACAATTATGACAACAAATTTGTGGCAGTTTCCCCCACACACATCAAACAAGTGATCAGTTCTGGAGCAGACATGGGCTGGGTGTTCTCTAATCAAATTCAGTTCTGACATTATCTACCTGGAGGTAGTGTCAGACCCCATCTATTCAGGGCTCACGACTCAAGACTGCCCCTCCCTGTAAATGCTAATTGCAAGTCCTGGTTTGTTTTACCTGTGCTTCTGGGTGGGTGGCTATAAACTGGGGTTCCTAGGACCTCTTTCTTGGGTTCAAGTAATTTCTGCTTGAATGGCTCATGACACTCAGGGAAGCACCTCTGCTTACTGGTTTATTACCAAGGACTCTAGGAGAGGCACAGATGAAGAGACGCACTGAGCACAAGGAAGAGCAAGAAATGAGAGAGAGGGTGGCCTCAAAGCAAACAGCCCAACTTTAATAGTTCGAAAAATAACTAAATACCAACAATACCAAAGGATGGTAATGATGCAAATGGGCTAGATTATTCATGTGATACTACTGACAATATAAAAAGATCGATCTGTACAGAAAAAAAGTCTGGACTTAACTCATAATTGGGATGCAAGTGTATACAGAAAAACAATCCCACAAAAAAAAACATGCAAGCAGAAGAGAGCCATTTGGTGAGGGGTGGGAGAGCCGGGAGGAGGTGCCCAAGAGGGTAAGGGGGAAGTTATCTGTGCAATGTACAAAGAAACGCATATATAGAAATGTCACAATGAAATGCATGTCAAAATGAAACACATTAAGTTGTACATTAAAAATTTCCAATAAAAAAAGAGAGATGCACTGAGCAGAGTTATGTGGGAAGGGACGTGCTGTCTTCCAGACACCGCACAGGCAGCTCCCGCTCGGCCCTGTGAACCCTTCCTTTCTGAGTTTTTTTGGGAGGCTTCATTACACGGACGTGACTGACACTGCCCGTCGGCGATGCGTTTACCCTCCAGCCCCTCTCCTCTTGGGGGACGAGGTCCAAAGTCCTACCCCTCTAATTCTGCTTTGGCCTTTGCAGAGGCCAGTACCCCACCCTCCCAACCCCGAATCCACCTCGGGGCTGCGACCCCTCCAGCGCCAGACGTCAAGAAGGCGCTTATTACGGGCTGGAGCTGCAGCTCAGCGGGCCCACGGCCCGGCCTACCCGACCCTTCCCGACCGAGCTCGCACAGCGCAGCCGCCCGGACCTGCCCGCGCCGTCCCGCCGTCCGCGCAGCAGTCCCACGACCGACGGCCGCGCCGCGCCGCGCCGCCTTCTGGGAAACGTGGGCGGGAGGGAGACCCCGGGCCGGTTCAGAGATGGCCTGTGGCCCTCTGGCTGCCACTACACCCCACGAAGAGAAATCCGTCCGTTACACAACACTAACGGAGTTGACCCCGAAGCTCCCAGTGCGCAGGCGCCGCCCCTTCCCAGGCAGGCGGGGAAGGGGCGCGGTCCGATGCAGGGGGCGTGCCTAGAGGGAGGGGGCGTGCTCTTGGCCACTCTGTAGCCAGTAGAAGGGACCTGAGGGCGTGCGTGCCGGTGTGCGTACGTATTTATACGAGAGGGCGTGGCCGAGGGTTTCCGTTGCCTGGCAGGGTGTGCGCAGGCGCACAGAAAGGGCTCTCCCTTTGCCCTGCTGGGAGAGCAGGAGCTTCACTGGTTACCCGGCTCCACGCTGCTCACTGGGGTGCCCCGTGATGCTGTGTGTGCCCGTGTGATCGCGGTGTCACTCGAGCAGTGCCCTCCGTGCCTGTCTGTAGGCGTGTGATCCTTTTAGGCAAAGATTTGCCGCCTCAGAACATCCACGGGGCCCCTAACCCGCCCCCACTGTGTGACCTAAGTGAATTAGCACATTTTTCACTTGCAAAATGTAAATGTCATTGTAGTGTTGAGAGGCGGTGACAAAGACGTCATCTTTGGAACCAAACTATTAGGACTGGACTCCATTCTGCCCCTAGCACAGTGGAAATTATTGTACCTGTTTTGAAGGACCAAGAAAACTGTGCCATTAATACCTGTATTACAAGTTGAAACAAGTAATTATGAACAAAGTCAGTCGGGGGCTACAATAAGAATGAAATAAACCATACCCTGCCCTTTTAGATCTTACCTTTGTTTGGCAGGGACTGGGAATCTGGCAGCAAAATTTCAGTCCTTGTATTTGGGGTATAAATGAATTTCTATGCGGCACAGGTTACAAATGAATAAACAGTATAACAAATGGTAATAGGGCTATGAAGGTAACAGAAAGGGTCTAGTATATTTTTTTTCTTCTATGTGTCTTGACATCTTAACACATGCTTTCCACAGAAGACACCCACTGGGTGTCCTGTAATTCAATTCTTGTTAGCAGAGCACAGAGTCCCAAGTTACCACACTCCATAGGAGGAGTGTGGGAAGTGGGCAGCAAACCTCCTTGGTCTTGTTTATAAATGATTTTACAAACAGAGCCTGAATGGGACTTGGGAGATGGTTTATTTTAGAATTGAAAGGAAGACAGCCAGAGTGAATAGACTTGGGGTGACCAGGCTGGGGCACAGGGTAGAGGAGAGAGAAGCAGGCAGTGTAGTTAGGTTGGCATGGAGAGGGGTGATGGCTAGGTAGAGAGAAAGAATATGACGCTTTCTGCAGGTCCAGCATTTTATGCATCTGAGCTAGAGGTTGTTGTTGTTAGGTGCCGTCGAGTCCAACTCATAGCGATCCTCATAGGGTTTTCAATGGCTGTTTCGGGATTGCCTTGGGAATGGATTGGCAGGCCCTTCTCCCATTTTTGCACTGCTGGGAATTGAACTCAGAACCTCAGAGACTGCAGCGCAGCACTCTTACCATCTGAGCTAAATCCCAGCCCAAGCTAGAGGTTAGGAAGTGTGTAAGTCCATCAGTGAGGTTATGGGCATTTCCAAATATCTGTGTAGACTGCAGAGTGTGGACACCTGCAGACTTCTGTAGGTTGCTCTGAACATTGCTGTAAGGTGCAGCCCACTGAACACACAAACACTTCTGATAGTGCAGACTGGACACTGCTGAGAACTGTGGATGGACACTGTGGATTCTGCACACTGCATGAAGAAGAAGGGGCTTTGGGGTTTTTAAGTCCCTATCTCATTAAGGGGACAGATATTTCTCCCCTCTTCGATCGTTTCTTCAAGTGTATCAAGTTTCTCCCACCCCTCACCCTAAGCTGGCCTGTCTGGGCTATAAAATTGGTCTCTTTTATCACAGGAGGGGTCCTGTTTTAAATGAGGGTCGCTTTCCTGAAAGCCCCTTGAAGTCTTTTTGGGTCTTTATGAATGCTTCATTGTGTAGACATGACTGATTATTGGCCATTGGTAATCAACTCAACCTTCACCCCTCTCCAGAGATTGGGCTGTTAGCTGCAACCCTCTGAGCACCTGGCTGGTTCCCCTAGTAACCATCCCCCAACTCTGTGGTTATGTAGAGGCCTTAACAGGGTGTGAGGTGAAAGGAGCTTCTTATAAATAACCAAAGACTGTCTTCCCACCTTCCTTGCTCTGGAGATATGCTGAAAGAGAAAAGATACAGATGGATGGATAATAGATGTATAGGGTAGTAGACATCAATGAACAGATGACAGATGGTTAGACTGATGGTTGGTAAGTGATGGATAGATAGATAGATAGATAGATACATGGTAGACAGATAAAAGTGTGGTAAGGGCCCTAAGTCAGCTGCTATAAGGTCCCCTGTTTTCTCCTCTTGGTTCCAAGGTAGCTGGAGGCATCATGCTCTCACAGGAAAATATTTAAAAGCAGGAAGTGAGAGGAGAGGGAATTTTCACAATATTTCTCTTCTGAATTGGGAAACCCTTTCCCAGAGGCTCCAGCAGATTCCACTGCCCACTCTGAGCTGCACAGGAGGCTGGAAAATTTGAATCTGCTACCTCCAAATTCTAAGGCAAGATGCAGATGCTGACAATAAGAAAAACTGGGTATGACTGCTGGGTGTTATTGTTGTTGTTAGGTGCCGTGGAGTCAGTATCCAACTCATAGCAACCTTGAGTACAACAGGTGAAACACTATTGTCAGTGCTTCTCTGCTGTTCATAGGGTTTTCAATGGCAGACTGATTTCTGGGAGGGGGTTGCCAGGTCCTTCTCCCAAGCCTACAGCTTCTGGTGTTCCCAGGCGGTCTCCCATCCAGGTACTAACCAGGCCTGACCCTGCTTAGCTTCTGAGATCTGACGGGATCGGATGCCACAGGGCTACAGCTGCAGGGTAGGCAACCAAAATTTGTCTGTGATGGAAGTCATAAAAGATAACCCCAAAGGACTTAACAATGTAGACATTAAGAAATATGCTCTCAAATTTATACTACTGCTGAAAATAGGAATAATAAACTGAGATTATTGTAAGGCAGAAGAGTTTTTACTGCATAACTTTTATACATCTTCAAGTTTAGCAGTGATAAGGATATACTGTTTATTCAGAATATAATATTAAAATTTTAAATGGAAATAAAATGAAACAAATTGAGTACGAATTAAACACTTAGAAAAAATTCTTTGGGCTGTAAAGGGGTGTGAAACTATCATCCTTTTGTCATCATTTTCTGGCTTTATTTTCTTTTAACTTGTTCTATTGTCTAGGTGCTTAACAGTCCTGAATAGTGCACTTAGTGTGTCTGAGTAGTCTTTCAGGTTGTCATATACATGCATGCATTTAGAGGATATAAAAATTCCTCTAGTTGGCACACCAAACTCAACTCTATTTTCATTTATGATTCAAGGTATTTGCATTGTTTCCTTGTCAACCAAAAAGTAATTTGGCTGTATTTTTACCCCCCAAGAAAACTAAAGCTCAAGGCCAATTAACTGTAGTTAGAAAATGCGATTCTGGAATGTGTAAGACATAAAATTTTTTCCAACCCTTCCCTGCTTCTTTGATAACAGTGGTCTAAGAAATTTATATTGCAAAAGGTTATAGGAATCTATGACTTAAAATAAAGGATAAGCCCTGAATGAAGGCATTCTCGCTTGCATTACATTCCCCAAGTCTTTCTCCAAGATGCACAAGTCAGCTGTGATGAGCCTAAGCTAGTGGGCTTTCCCCATTACCTCCACTCATATGACTGCCTGCCAACATAAATTCTCTGATGATTAGTAACGGGTACGTGCTGATGGAAGGCTTTTCCACGTTTATTATATTCACATGTGTTTCTCTATTACGCAGTCCCTCATGTTGAAGAGTGGTCGAATCATGACTTAAAGTCCTCCTCCGTTCCTTGTACTCATATGGCTTTTCGTCAGTATGGATTGCCTGATGTTGAATCAATTGTGAGCAATGACTGAATGCCTTCCCACATTCTTCACATTCATATGGTTTCTCGCCTGTGTGGATTCTATAGTGCACGGTGAGATGTGAGACCCTCTTGAAGGCCCTACTGCACACCTTACATTGGTAGGGCTTCTCTCCGGTGTGGATCCTCTGATGTTGCTTAAGCTGCGAGCTCACTCTGAAGGTCTTTCCACACACCTTACATTCATACGGTTTCTCCCCAGTATGAATTCTCTGATGTCGGATGAGAGTCGAGCCTTGATTGAAGGCCTTCCCACAGTCTTTACATTCGTAGAGTTTCTTACCAGTATGAATCGTCTGATGTTGAATCAGCTGAGACCGGTGACTGAAGGTCTTCCCACAGTCCTTACAGACGTAGGGTTTTTCCCCAGTGTGAATTCTAAAATGCACTTTAAGATGCGAGATCCTGTTGAAAGCCTTGCTGCACTCCTTACACTGATAAGGTTTCTCACCAGTGTGAATCCGCTGATGTTCAATCAGCTGTGAGCTTCGACTGAAAGCTTTCGCACAGTCCTTACATTCGTAAGGTTTCTCGCCAGTGTGAACCCTCTGGTGCTGTATGAAATTTGAACCAGAATTGAAGGCCCTTCCACATTCTTTACATTCATAGGGTTTCTTGCCAGAATGAATATTCTCATGTTGTATTAGTCGCGAGCCATATTTAAAGGCCTTCCCACATTCCTTACATTTATAGGGCTTCTCACTGGTATGAATTCCTTGATGATTAATAAGGAATTCCTCTCCCCAGAAATCTTTTGTACATTTATTATATCCATAGGGTTTCCCTCCAGTGTGAATTTTCTGATAAAAAGTAAGAGATGCCTGCTGGTTGAAAGAGGGTATTTCTTCAGGACTGATGAACATTTGATTGAAATGTCTGTCTGGATTTCCTGGTTGTTTGTCAAACTGACTTTTGCAGTTCCAATCACCTGGGAAACTTGAACACTCCAGACCATAACTGGTAAGGCTTTCTGTTATCTCCCTCTGGGGCGATTCGACTTCATAAACATGCTGCTTTGGAGATAATACTTTGGTATCATAGTCAGACTCCAACACTGAAAAAGATCAGATAAAGGAATTGTGTGTCCATTTCTTCCTTTTCCAAAAAATGAACTATTATAAAAATTGGAAGGTTTAGACTCAAAATAAGCTCTTGAGTGTGGCTAAGCAATTATAAATTAAATAAGAGAAGGAATCAGAGATTATGGTCCTAAAATACTAGTATAGAGCTAAATCACCTCTGAATCATGATTTATTTTTAGATTAATGGTTTCTATGGGACTCTAACAGGAGGAGGATGTGGCAATCCACTCCCAAGGCATCCCAAAATAATCAGCCATTGAAAACTCTATGAGGGTCACTATGACTCAGACATGACTCAGCGGTACCTAACAACAACATGAGACTCTAGAAAAGACAAATATGATCTAGAGTGACTTCTGCAAATCACTGGTTGCCTGGGGCTAGGGAGCATGAGATTGTGTGGGAGGGGAGTGCAAAGGAGCACACGGAAAACATTCTCCGCCTCCATTGTGGTGATAGTGGTTACAATTTATCAACATTCATCAATACTTTACTTAAAACATGTTAAAACATTTTAATGAATGCAAAATATGCCTAAGGAGAGTACATTTTAAAAAACCATGGAGATTTCTCAACATGTTCTGGAGATGGATATGACAGCTGCACAACAATGTGAATTTACTTAATATTACTGAGTTGTACAATTAACAATGGTTAAGATGAGAAATTTTGCTATGCGTACTTTACTGGAATATTAAAAAAAAAAAAGTGATGGAAAGGGAGGGTGGCTGGATCTATGTCCTGCCCCAGCATTCAGAGAATATGTGGGATAAGACATGAGCCAAAGGACATGCTGGCACATCTGCCTACCAGGAGAGGTGGTCGTGCAGGGTGACTGTGCTCATGAACAGAGGAAGTTATGACAACATGGCTGCCACCTCCTCCTGTGGTGTTTTCTGTATCTGAAGATTAGCTGACCACCATGCCTGATGCCACTATCAACTGAGCAGCCTCTCCTACACTTTTCTGTTGCTTAATGGTGACCTAAAAAAAAAAAAAAGGGGGGGGGCCTGGTGCCTTGTTTAGAGGATTGGGCCCAGTTGACTAGGGGTGAGATCCTCCCACGGCAACATAGTTTAAGACTAATTCAAACTGCAAGCAAAACCTCCATGGTATATTTGATCCAGATTCTACCTGGCACAGCATTTCAGCTTCAGGGGCAAATTATACTGCAGTTACAGCAACCAATCCCATGTGACCCAAAACTCATCTACAGCTTGACACACAAAATTATGGGAGAAAAGAGATTTGTTCATAAAGTATATTAGGCAGATGGTCTCGGGGGATTTTATAGGTACATTTTTGTTTTACATGGTGGCATATCAGAAGCTTGCTCATTTTGTTATCTGTGAAAACATGAAGCAAAAACTACTAAAAGCTAACGTTGCTTCTACAGTAGAAAATAATGAAGACTGAAAGAAGCATCAAATGTTGTGAGAACGATGCTGTTTGCTGCCATCTCAAAACTTGTACCTGCCCATGACACTGTGAGAACAAGACAATAGAAAGAGGGCATAAAATGAAGACTTTTTTTCAGATATTGTGTTTGGTTGTTCAAGAGGAAAGTTATGGGTCTCTACTGTGGTCTAACAACTCATCTAGTGAGACATGTTCCAAACAGTCATTATGATGTCGTTGTTAGGTGCCATCAAATAAGGTCCAACTCATAGCAATCTTTTGTCAGCAGAACAAAACATTCTGCAACACTGTGCCATGTACCCAATCTTTTTTTCTTACATTTGAGGTCATGGTTGCAACCACTGTGTTTCTTCTCATTTTGAGTGGTGGCACACCAGCAAATGGAGGTCCCAGGCTTTACTCCATTCCTATCATTAAGGTCAACTCTTCTTTGAGGCGGCAGCTATTCCCTAGTTATCTATTGAATCCCTTCCAGCCTGGGGGCGGGGGGCTCATTTTCTAGCACAATATCTGACAGTGCTTCTCTGCTATTCATAGGGTTTTCGATGGCTAATTGTTTTGGGAGTGGGCTGCCAGTTCCTTCTCCCTAGTCTGTCTTATTCTGGAAGCTCAGCTGAAACCTGTCTACCATGGGTAGCCCTGCAGGTATCTGAGTTACCGGTGGCATAGTTTTCAGCACCACAGCAACATGCAAGCCCCCAAAGCACAACAAGCTGACAGTCAAGTGGGGGTATCGTTATGATGGCTCATTATATGTTGACCCACTCAATGATCATGGCATCTGGCTGTCATCTTATTAAAAAAAAAAAAAAAGAAGAAAGAAAAATGAAAAGAGTGCAACAGACCATTAAAGCCGGCCTGGGAGACAGAAGAAAAACAGCCTGTGAACAGCCAACCATGCTTTAACAGATGTTTGGTTGTAGGAATTAAAGTTCATACATTATCTGGTCTTTTTTGGCAATGTAGGGAAAAAAAAAACAAAACCTAAAACCGTAGCTCTTTCCACAAAAATACCATTAAAAGTACTCCTTTCTCCAAAATGCCATTTTCTCTACCATACCCACCTCCCACAGTAGAGTTTTGTTGATTTGTGGCAAAGCGTGGTGTTGTTTTTCCCATGAGCTTGTCCACCCCTCTAAATAAAGCCATCTCTAATTATATGCAGTCTAGTAACTACCCAAAGATAGCATTAGAATCATAATTTCTAACTTCTGGTTTCTGTTTACTCCTTGTAAAGCTGTAAAATAGCAACAATAATAGTGAGGTCTTCTGTATTTGCACATTTCCTGACAACACTGGGCACAGTAAAGTTAATTATTTGGTCACTAGTAGCCAGTATTTTGGACAGCCAAAAGACAACGGCCCCCCCTAAACAAAAACAATAGCTCTGCCTTTTCCTCTTCCAATCATGAATTTAACACTCCTAAAAATACACTCCTAAAAATACAGATATTTCTGAATGATTTCAATTGGGATTTTTAGGATATTTAATTGGGATTCAGGATATTTAACACAATTTTAGGATATTTAACACAATATTCTTTCTGCCCATTCAAATCTCTTCTCCATCATGCTGTTGTAAGTCTTATTAATCTATACATTGACTTTTACGTTACTTTTTAAAGAAACACTCTTGCATTTATGTAATGCTATGAGTTACATGCACTTGCTGTATATTTATGTTAAGTAGCTGACTCCTATTTGAATGATTAAAAGTTAAAATATGCTTATGAAAAATTATGGGAATTATGTCCAAATAACCCAGGAGCCAGTCTGAAAGGATTGTACTTAATATTAAAACATGATGTTAAAAAAAAAAAAAAAAAAAAACAGCTGAGAAAGAATTTTGGAAAACTGTGAACACTGTGATAATAATAATAATGAAATATAATCTACCACTGAAGACCTACTAATCCATTTGTTAGAAAATGAGTACAAATATGATAAAAAGGAAAGAGCTCTTACCCATAGTAGTATGCTAACTAATAAATGAGGAAGAATAGTTTTTTTCTAAATCACTGTTTTATAATAATCATAGTTTCATCTGATCCATGAGAAAACTGCCAATGAATTCTGAAATTTGCAGGTAAAAATTTTGTGAAAAGTGTGCTACTTATATATTCCCAAAGAAGGTCCCCCAAAGCCATGGCTCAGCTCCGCTTCTACACTGCCTTCCCAATGCCCACAGTGCAGAATCCACATGTCTTAGCATGGCTGCCTTTCATAAGTCTTTGAGCTCCTTCCCTTGCTCACCCACTCCAGCCACCCTGGCCCTCCAGTCTCTCAGAGATTCCAAGCACTTGCCCTGCTCAGGTCTTTCGCCAGCACCTGCTACACCTGATGTTTCCCCACTTCAACTCGACTTCCATGTCTGGGCTGAAATGCCCTGTCCTTGGAGAGGCCTTCAGCCCTGTTGTATAACCCGACCAAATCTGTTCTTTTTCTTTCGTTATGTCCATGTGTCTGCACGTGTGTGTGTGTGTGTGTGTGTGTGTGTGTGTTAACGCCCATTTCCCCCTACAGTGTAAGTTCCATGAAGGCAGGGATAATGTCTGCCTGCCTCACCAATATACACTGTGGCATACTCCATGGTGCATAATAATAAAATCAATCGATACTTGCTGACCAACTTTCTAAAATTCAAACAACTCACAAATTCCTTTAGAAAAATTGTCAAAGGATACAGATCTCCTTCCCAGCAGAGAACACGTCCCTTAGAACTACCACATTTTATTCACTCTACCCTGGCAATCCACTCCCAAGGCAATCTGAAATAGCCATTGAAAACCCTATGAGGGTTGCTGTGAGTCGGATACCGACTCGACGGCACCTAACAACAACAAACCCTTAAATGCAGACTGAATTCTTAAAGAATGTTTTAGGAAGGAAGGAGCAACCACTATTATTACTAAGAAGCTGAGGCAGATGATGACTAACATGGCCTCTGAATTTGGCAACTTGGAGGGAGGATTCTCTATTGCAAAGGGTGCACTTCCTGGCTGGCTTCTTACCTCCAGAGGCTGCTCTTCCCACTGACGCCTCACTCACCTGGATACAGGCCTCCTGTCTTCACCCTTTCCTCTACCCAGGGCTCTCTGCCTTGCTCCAGGAAGGAAATCACATCAGGTTTGGATATGGCAAGACCTGGAGATAAGAAGAAACATGACAACTGGTATGGGGGGAGCCCAGTGTGGGGACCCCAGAATTCAGATCCAGAGCTTGATCATTAAGCAGGTGAGGCAGGAACAAAAAGGCTAGAAGACAACGTATCAGTGGCTGGAGGGCAGAGAAAGACATAGCTTCAGCCAATGGGCTGCCTTTTAACCACTCAAAAATGGCCAGCCAGTTGCAGAGATCAAAGGCACCCAGGAACTGACCAGGACTGCACACACACTCCCAAGGGTCAGCACCAAACTAACAGAACAGATCACCTTACCCAGTGAGACCAGGGTGCTGTAGATCTCCAACATCACGTCTCTGTACAAATCCCTCTGAGCAGGCTCCAGCCATTCCCATTCTGCTTGGGAGAAAACGATGGCCACATCCCTGAACACGTCTGAACTCTGGAACAACAGCATGAATGACATACGTGCATTTCAAGGAAACGTGTCATAGTGAAATGAGAGAACCTTCCTTGGCAGGAAGGGGTTGTTCTGAAGAACAGAAAGGTGAGGGCTACATGTGAACAAGTGGCAGAGGAAACAGACGGGAGTAAAACAGAACGTCTGAATATTCCACAACACCCCAATTTGTTGGACACCAAAGGTCTTGTGCATAGGTCTGGAATGAAAATTGAGAAGCTAAAGGAGTTTTCCTTATTGTAAGAATCAGTATAAGAAAACATGTTGCCTACACTGCCTGATACGTAATAATTCTCAATTAAGATAAGACTTATTTCTAACTTTTTGTGTGTGTGTGATATTGGGAGTTGAACCCAGGGCCTTGCACCTGCATGCTCTGCAAGTGCTGGACTACTGAGCCCCACCCTCAGCCCACTTTTTAACTTTTTGAGACAGGGTTTCACTAAATTACACAGACGGCCTCTAGTCTTGAACTTGCGATCCCCCTGCCTCCGCCTCCCAAGCCACTGGGATTACAGGTGTGCGCCACCATGCCTGGCTCACTTATTTCTACCTTTATGAAATACCAATTTAAAAAAAAAGATATTGGATACTTTCCCCATTTTGTTTAAAACATATTTATTAAAAATATTCTCTATCTTAGTAACAGAATTTTCATATAAGTCAAGAATTTCTTTCATTTTTTTTTTAATTTTTAAAATTTGTGGTACTGGGGGCATTGAACATAGGATTTCACACATGCCAGGCAAGGGCTCTGTCACTGAGCCACATTGCCAGGCCTTTTTTATTTTGAGACAGGGTCTTGCTAAGTTGCACAGACTGCCTCTGTCCTTGAACTCACTATCCTCCTGTCTTAGCCTCCATTAGGGGTGAGATTACAGGTGTGCATCACAGTACTTATCTACGGATTCCTTAAAGACCTTATTTCATCATTATGTCAGCATATCATTTTTATTTTTATTTTATTATTATTTTCTGGAGGTACTCAGGGGTTGAATCCAGGACCTCACCCATATATACATTATATTTCATTATTATTACATATCACAGTGTTCATAATTTTCCAAAATTCTTTCTTGGTTGTGCCTTTTTTAACATCAGACTTTAATACTAAGTATAATCGTTTCTAACAAATAATGACCCAAAATCCAATGCTTTGGGCAACCTTGTGTTATACCTTCATTCTGGCACCAAATTTCCCACAGATTCCCAGCCAAGCCTCAATTACACCCAATTTTCAATCTCTTCTAAAGCAGGACACCAATCAATGCCATCTCCCCTGCTTTTCTTGTGTAATCACTCTTAAGCATCATTTCCATCTCTTCACACCACATTTCTTACAAGAGATGCCCTCATTTCACATAGGAAAATTGATATTTGCTCAGAAATTTTGCAATGGAATGAATTCATAGGCATTTATCTGAAGGGAGGAGGAAACAGGCAAGCGACCAGCTGTCTAGCCTTTTTATTCCCTAAAACCCAGGTGGGAAGGGTCAGGATAAGGAAAACAAATATTTACATGATCTTAAAACTCACGAGGGACATGACTTTCAGAATTTCAGGGGCTGATGGATCCTCCTCCAGGTTTCTCTCTTGCAGAAGGGCAGAGTCCTTAGGTGGCAGAGCTGGAGAAGGAAAGAACAACCGTGAAAGGCTAGGCTGGCTTCACAGCACCAAGAATGCCAAAGTTACAAGTCCCCAGCTGTGTGTCTCCACCCACTCCCCAAATCACAGAGAACTATCACAAACTGATATCTTCACCCAACCCCAGGAAACCAGCTTTAGCTACTACCATGGAGACAGAGAACTAATGGTCCTTCTTCTCCCATTTTGCCTAAATATCTAGAAGTTCTGCCTTTTTGCTGATGCATGTCTGAGACAAGAGTGCTCAAATCTGTTCCAGTGACTGGGACCTACACACAGTCTTAAGGGCAGGGAACGCTCTCCTCAACCAGGGAGTTCAAAGGGCTTGCATAATTTGCATGTCCCCAGCCCCAAACAAAGCTTTCCCAGGACCAGGCAATTTAATTCTCTTGTGCATCAAATGTAAGAGCTTCAAAAGTCTCTCTGGCTGTCTTCCTAGCTTCCAAATTCACAAAAAGCCCCATAGCTCAACCTGAGGTTTTGTGAACAGCACTGTGTAGGGGCTACCTCAAGTTAACAAATGGAGTAGAGTTGCAATGGACAAATTAGATGGAGCAGGGCCAGTGCTCCATTACAAGCACATAAATGTGCCCTTCCACAGAGACACAGCAGTGTGCAAAACTGCACACACAGTATCTGTTGAAGAAAATACAAAATTAGTACATTAATAGGCAAGCAGTTGAATTATTTTGGACTACAGACATATAATGGAATGCCACACAACTATCAAAAATGATATTGGGGCCAGGCACTATGGCACACACCTGTAATCCCAGCAACTTGAGAGACCGGAGGAGGAAGATCCAGAGTTTAAGGCCAGAGGCAGCCTGAACAACTTAGTGAGACTCTGTCTCAAAATAAAAAAATAAAATAAGGGACTGAAGGGGGCATCTCAGTGGTGGAGTGCTTGCATGCATTAGGTACTGGGTTGGGTTCAACTCCCCAGAACTGGAAAAAAAAAAAAAAAGAAAAAACTTATTGGGCAATATCAACTGACAAGGAAAGATATCCACAACTAGATCCTTTGCACAATTGTGAGAACATTCAGCAGTAAGGTGTTGTGGCACATGCCTGCAATCCCAGCACTTAGGATGCCAGGCAGAACGAGCGTGAGCCAACTTGGGCTATCTAGTGAGTTTCAGGTCAGCTTGGGGTACAAAGCAACACCTTGCCTCAAACACACAAACAAAGAAACCAAAACAAAAACAACAACAACAAAAAAAACCCCAAAGAAATCAAACCACCCATCACTGACACGTGGGCTAATATAACAAAACTAGACTAGAAAATACCCAAGTGTTAGAGAACTGTCCTTTACCCACTTGAGTTCATCATTTGTTGTTCTTGTTAGATGCCACTGAGTCATGTCCGACTCGTAGGGACCCTCATAGGGTTTGCAATGGCTGATTGTTTCAGGATTGCTTCAGGGGTGGATTACTAAATCCTTCCCCCCCCCTCCTTTTTTTTTTTTTTTTTTTTTTTGCCGTGCTGGGGATTGAACCGCGTCCTCAGAGAGTGCCGGGAGGCACTCTACCAACTGAGCTAAACCCCAGTTCATCATTAAACAAGTCGCATTTTGTAAAGGAGTGTAGGACAGTGCCTGGGACGTTACAAATCTTTCACTCAAATGTGTAAATAAGGTCATTATGAACGTTGCCTAATATGTTGTAATGTTCTTCATTATAATCACGTTAAGTGCAACTGTGTACGCAGCTTATGATTCACTCAACCGCTTCTCCATTGCTGGACACAGAACTTAAACATCATCTAAAATGTTCCCAAGTATAACCTGTGCTTCTAAACTAGTGGTCCTAATTCTTTTGAGGTCCTGTAACTCTTGGAGGACCTCAGAAAACAAAGACTTCGCCCCAGATTAAACAACGATGGGCACACCTGCGAACGAATGCAAAATATCCATGATGTCAGGGTGGTGGGGTACCCTTCCCCACTTTCCCTATCCGCTCCCTACGCCTGCCTGTTGGGCTGGGCGCCGGCACCAGAGAGTGGCACCAGAGGGTGGCTGGGGGTGGCACCAGAGGGCGCACGCCGCGGGGGCCGACGGGAACTGTAGTCC
Source organism: Pedetes capensis (assembly GCA_007922755.1). Lineage (NCBI taxonomy): Eukaryota > Metazoa > Chordata > Mammalia > Rodentia > Pedetidae > Pedetes > Pedetes capensis. The sequence goes on from VMDO01001491.1 coordinate 92,904, forward strand.
AGGGCCGGAAGAGCCGCAGACTGACGCCAGGGCCAGGCGTCCCAATTCGTCTCAGGCCCGAGGTCTGCGCGACCACAACGCCCTCTCCAGAATGGAACCCGGAGCGTTTGGAAAGTTCCAGACCCCCTCACCTGTCGCCTCCCCGGTCCAGGTGCCACCAAGGCCGCTCCCCGCAGCCCAGGCGGTGCTTCCTCTTTCGTAGTGGTGGAGCCACTGCCCGGAGCCGGAAGATGGCGCAGGCGCACTGACGCTAGGCCTGCGCCGCAATCCCTTCTGGGAAACGTAGTCGCGCGAAGCCGGATATCGCGATGTTTCGTGGGGTTTAGGACAACGAGCTGGCAAAAAAGGAAGGTCGTGTTCTTTCTGAGGTTTCCCGTCTACTACTTAAGGTTTTGCACAGATTATTACATTAAATTTGGAAATGCTAGGCAGACAGCTATTTGCTGATTACCCATTTAAGAAGGATAAATGGGAGTATATGCAAATTAAACTTTGACTCACTTAGATACTACTACTAAACTTTGTAGAGGATTTTGTCAATGGAAGACGCTTAATGGCTGAGAAGTGTTACCATTCAACTTCTTCAGTGTAAAGATGCCCAATCTCTTCATGCATTTGTGAAATGTGGAAAAGACTACAAAAACTTGAAAGTCTCCTGATATCTTAACTAAGGCTTATATGTCCGGTTTTAAAAAGCAAGACTAAGATACCAGTCATAATTTCAACACTCTGAAAGCCAACTACAATTTTGTGAATTGTATTCTTTTTGTACATGGAGACAAAAGGAAGTCCCCAAAAGCCTAAGAGATGCTTCCCCCCCCCACACACACACCCCAGTATTGCAAAAAACAAACAAAAAAAAAAAAAGAAAGGAAAGAAAGGAAAAGAAAAACCAAAGGTCTCTGCCTTGTGAATCATGGGATCCTCCTGGGGATTGAGGGGAAGGAATAGGGCACAAAGTATAACATTCTACTAGGGAGGGCAGGAAGCAAAGGAACTAGACAGGAACTGGTGCACTTGAAGAACTGAAGTTTATTTTTGGATGCCTGAAGGCTGGGTGTCTTCACGTGGTAACTTGAAAAGGGACCCTGCTTCCAATTTCCCAGAGCAAGTCCAGGGCCGAGAAGAATGTCCTTCGTCTATGGGTCCAGTGTTGTCTGTCATCCATTTACGTGTTCCCACCTTCAAGTGAGTCTTCTCCTTGGCTCTGCCAGGGGGCAGAGCATGTCTGGCACAGCAGCCTGACTTTTACGCCCTAATCTTGAGTTAAGGAAATTGAAAGGATTGAGCCTGATCCTGACAGAACCTACGGTCATCTTGTACTATAGAAAATAACTGAGACCATTCTGAAATCATCTTGTAGCTAGGTCATGACCCCATTTGGGCCCAGGGGAAAGTAGCTGGAAGAGCCTTTTGATCCCTAAACAAATATGTTAATGTTGTAAATTCTCTATCTCTTACATACGTTGATGCTGTAACTCCCCTATCTTACCTCCCTCCTCCTCCCTCTTGCTCTGAGAAGTAACAAATGGTATCCTGTTTAACTCTTCCTCCCTCTTGCTCTGAGAAACGACATATGGTATCCTGTGATTAACTATCAATGTAACCAACCCTCCACCCGAAACTTGCCTGCTTTATGCCTTTAAAAGCTCTGTACTTCTACAGCTCGGGGTCCACTTACAGCCGCTCTCTTGAGGACTCTATGCTGGTCCCTAGCTCGAGCTAGCCAATAAACTCTCCTAGCGCTTGCAGACGGAGTGTGGTCTCCTTGTCGATCTCATTGGGGAACCGAACTTTGGGCACAACAGAAATATGTGCACAGGAGTCAAAGAGATGCCTTTATATCTGACTGTATATATGTGAATCTTTATTTTTCTTTCTGGCAAAATAAAGTTTGTTTTGGCAGAAAACAAAACAACGACAAGAAAAAAAAACAAAAGGCAGCTTCAGCACTTTGCCACACGAAGTCAGCCGGGTATCCCCGCGTTAGCTCCGGCCCAGACATCCCGTCAACTAGTGCCATTTCCCGGCGCGGGCCGTCAGCGCGCGTGAGCGGCTCGTGCACCAGCGCCCGGATCAGCCCAGCCCGAGCAAGCTGCGCCTGCGCAGTCCCAGGCGGTCGTCCAGAGCCTCTGCGCGTGCGTGCCGAGCAGATTCTGGTTCGCAAGGCTGGCAGGGGAGGGAGAGGGCAGCGGAGAGGCGGGGCCCGCAGCCGGCCGCGCCCCCTCGAGCGTCCCCAGCATGCTCTGCGCCGCGCGAGGCCGGGGCCGGACTCCACCTCCCAGCTCCCCCTGCGCCACCGCAGCGGTGCCTTTGTGAGCGCGGCGGGAGGCGCGAGATCGAACCCCGGCCCGGCCTGCGCGGCGGTGCCGAGGGAGGCGCCGACCCGGACCGAGGAGGCGGTGATGAGCGCGCGAGCGACGGGCGCCCCGCAGGCCCGCAGGCATGAGCGGGAGCGGCTGCGCCACCGAGCGTGACGCTGGGAAAATGTGTGTGACCGTGTGTGGCGGCGCGGGGGACCGTGCGGGAGATAGGGGGGCCGAGAGGGAGGACGAGGCCGCTGTGTCGCCGGGGCTGGGGTGGGCACGACGGTACAAGGCGCTGACAGCGCGCGGGATGCGTGACACGGAGAGGGTGAGAGCGCGCCGAGGGGCCTGTCACACCGCACGGTGTGTGCAAGCTGCGTGAGAGACGAGGCTGTGGGGACGCGGGGCGCTGTGACAGGACCGGCCGCGCATGTGCCCCGACTGAACATGAACCCCTGTCACAGTCTGGGACCACGCCACCGCGGGGGAGCACACCCGCCACAGGGAGGCCGTGTGGTGGGCTGTGTGACACCGTTGACAGCCCCTGCCACCGGGTGTCGCGTGGCCCGTGTCACTGCGTGTGAGGCTGCGTGACGCCTTGAGGCTGCGTGACGGTGTTCTGGAACGCCATGGCCACATGAGGCCATGTCTGGGTGTGGGACCCTGTGAGACTGTGGGTGCTATGGGTGCGGCTGTTTCAACTTGGCCATTCTGATCCCAAGACCTCGGGCTTCTTACCCTGAGTTTACTGCTTCTTAATTGCTTTATTCATTAATGTGGTGGAGTCTAGTGGAAAAGAACTCATGACCAAGAGGTTCTGATGACTGTTCCTGTATAGCCTGTGCCCCCCCCCCCCCCGTGCCCACTGGCTTCTCTTTCTGAGGCAATTGTTCAGAAAAGTCAAGAGCTTGGTTTTCAGGTGCAGTTTGTTAGAAGCCAGGATCAGAAGCAGTGTGTCCTGCTTCTTTGTGCCAATGTCTTCCAGACCACATGGCCTCTCTGATGTCCACTTTCTGTAAAAATGCTTTCTCTAGAGCGTTCACTTGGTAGCTTTCTCTCTCATCCTTGTGGAAAGGGTGGTGATATATTTCCTTTCTACATGTAGAAAGACTAAAAATTCAGGCCTGGTTTCCAGTTTGGTTTAATTGTCACTTACTATGACAGCTTGGATAATTTCACTAGTGAAAAACTTTCATGCGTGGAAGAGTGGAAAATCCTTACTTGGTAATGCCAAGTAGCTGCTTTGTAATTGCTATTGTTTACAATTATAAATGAGATAACATGCACAAAATGTATGTTGTATTTTTGAGGTACGAAGCATATAGGAAAAAATTGTAAATTCACTTAATGACAGTTCATTGACACCTCAAATCTACTTCTGTGATGGGGGAAGGGAAAAGAGAAGGAAAGGAGGGATTCTAGGCTGGTGATGCTGGGAGCTGCATGGCAGGCCTGACATTTTATGGTTTCTTTTTTCTTGTTCAGCTCTACTTTCTCAGGACACTGTCCTCCCAGAGAAGAATTTAAAGGAGGAGGACAGAAGAACTGTCATATATTCTTAAAGTCTTAAAGCCATGTCCATGGTAAGAGGCATTTCCTCTCTCTTCCTCAAAGTACTATCTTAGTTCTCAGGTTAAATGAACGTTTTGCTTTTCTTCCAAAATTACTGGCCTAACAAAATCTCATTAATACAGTGACTTGCCCCTCCTATCCTTCGTTCTAGAGAAAAAGGAAGCTCCCCAAAGCCTAAGAGGTGCTTCCCCCACCCCCACCAACATTTCCATCTTTATTCAAGAAATAATTCAGCACTCACTATGGGTTCAGTATTCTGTTAAGAGCCCCACAGGAGAAACATACACTCATTGGTGTGATATGAAAGCCCTCATTAGGAGGATCTGAGTTATTGATGTCAAGATGTGTTCAGTTTGTAACTGCTAGCACT